>VCJN01002877.1:0-11539 GCA_006384855.1 Tetraselmis striata
GGGGGAGCACCCGCTGATGCGGCACGACTCGCGTTGGGTACGCCGCATGTGCAACATGTCCGGACGGAAGTCGACCTGCTGCATGCGGACATGCGGTCACGCCCAGGTGATCACGCCCAATACGACATCATGCAGAAACGGTGCCGTACTTGCCATCGCAGCGTTAAGGTGCGGGGCATGCCATCCTGCTCAAACGGACACAGGGATGCCATCATGGCCCGGCAGCAGTGGACGTGCCACGTGACTTCCGCACCCCGCTGAGCACACCATCCCGCCCAGGGTGCGGTAGACAAGCGATTGCGCCGGGGAGGTGTCGGAGGTGCCGCCGTGCAACAGCATGGCATTGAATGTGCCAAATGTGGTAAATGCACACAACACGCGACTTTGCGACTAGATGGTAGCGGACATGCCGTGACGCAGGGGCGCATTGGCAGCGGTCTAATGCTCACAAGCATCCATACAGCCCCCCCCCCCCTCCACCACCACCCATCACCACCACCACCGTCCACTCTCAGCCGAGGGCCGGCCTCCGCCAGCAACGCACCTGCTGCGCAGGATCTCCGCCTGCTGCTGCCGGCTCGGGCCCTCGCCCGCCTCCACCGTGACCCTGGAACGCGGCCGCATCGTCATCAATGTGAAGGGATTGGCGGATCTTTGGTACAGGCGGGCCAATGAGGGGGGTTGCCCCTCTGCCACTGGGTGGGGTGGTATGGGCTGATAGGGTGGGTGTGGGCTGGGAGTGGGGGGGGGGGAGGGGGGGGGGGGGGGGGGGGAGAAGGGGTCACTCACGCGCGCAGCAGCACCATGAAGACGCGCTTGGACAGCAGCAGCATGGCCGCCGACTCGTCCACCAGGCTGCCGGTGTCCGTGGCGGTGCGGTCATGCGGGCGCCTGCGTGCAGTTGGGGCAGCGCCGGCCCTCCGTGAGAATGCGCCCCTCCCCATTGCGCCCAGCCAAGGCATTCTCGGTTTCAAGAGACAGCCGACTGACAGACTGAAAGCGCTTGGCGCTGCAGCTGCGTGGAGGAAGGGGGGGGGAGGGGGGGCACCGGCGAAAGCGAAGAAAGGAGTCCAGGCAAGCGGCCAGCGAGTCGTCGCCCGCCAGGGCCGCCCAGAAGGCGCGCCGCGGCGCCGCCAGCAGGGCGCCCAGGTCCGCGGAGATGGCATCCACCGCCGCCTCCGCGCCGATGTCGCCCGCCGCCGCGCCGTTGTCCTGCGGCAGGAAGGGCAGGAAGCCGCCGCCGCCGCCGACCGCCGCCGACGACGCCATCGCCGCTGCCGTTGCGGGTGAGACTGGCTAGTGGGGGTATATATGGTGAGCGAGTCAAGCGCGAGGGGACGGAGGGAGGCAGCCACCGATGCGTAAGTGGTGTGGCCGAGCAGAGAGATCGCCAGCCCCGACACCCATCACCTCAGCACCGGCGGCGGACCGGCCAATTGCTCGCCGGCCCCATGAAATATTTTAAACTGCTAATCATATGCAGGTACCAGTCGTGCTGTAGCGATATGACAAAAATAGTAAGCGCATTTAGCCCTCCTGGGTTCCAACAGGGCAGTGGTCTATAAAGGGCTGTATGCCAGACCTACGACTGCGGTTGGCGCAAGAGGTCAAGCGCTGGGGCGGCTTCGGCCGATGTCTCGGGATGAACTTTTCTTTTACTTTTAATATATGCGCAATTTATACCGCTACCGCGCGATTAATTGTTTTAAATCCTCGTCGCTCCAGCATCATTCGGGCAGCGTAGTATCAGCGACCCGTAGTCGCTACATGGTTACTGCTCCCACGATGAGGTAGCCAGCAGAATAACTATGTACTAAAACTCGTGAATACAAACCGTGGCGTTGGTCATATCCCCACATAATTCACCAAACATTGGTTCGAATAGTTCCACTAACAGAGGCGAGTGGCCCACAGCCGTGGCTGACGCTGAGAGCACGAGGGGACCACTTTGTGGGTGCGGAAAGGACAATGGCGCTGTCCTTATCAAATAAGACCCAAGTTGCTGAGAGCTAATCTGATCCTCTGCGACCTTGCAAGTCAGTCCCCCCCTCAACCCCCATGGTTTTTTGGTAGGACACCCCCCCGGGCGGCATTATGTGGGTGTGATTGTGTGCTATGCGGAAGCCACAAGAGGGATCTTTGCATTACATGTCTGCGCAGCTCCTGGAGCCAACAACATCCACAGCGGCAGTTCGCACAGGGAGCAAGCCGCCGCCTATCCTGGCGCGACCGCATTGCAAGTAACAGTTGCCATGCCAGCACAGGACTGCATATGTGCCCGCTCCATATGCACACTGGGCTTACCCAAGACAGCCCGGCAGACCACCCTTACATGCTGGTCTACTGGGATGTCTTGCTCCACACCGTCCCATCTGGGAGCCTGATACCGGCGCCAGTCCACTCCCCAAGGAACGCCTCCCCTGAGCCGTCCTTTTGGTCAAAATCAATGAAAATGGTGCCCTTGTCCTCATCGATCTTCCCCTGGATCGTCCATGGCGGCGATAGCTTGGTGCCCTGCCGAGACGAGGGATTGCAACAGTCCATAAAGGAGGCATTGAGGAGTGAACGGACAGCTTCCTGCGGAGATGGGAAACCTGGGGTTGAATGGGCAGCTACGCATGGCAGCAATGCTCCCAATCACGGGGAAACGCAGCGGCTGCCTGCCTGGGTACTATGAGCATACGTATGGCTACTGTGGCTAGAATTGCAAGTGCCATGCGATGTCATCAGTTGGCTTGTGGCAGCGGAGCTGAGCGCGCACACCTCGGTGCATCCGTCTCCCCGCCGGAAAGGCACCGGGTCGACGCCCTCAATCTTGCCAGTGGCGTCGATGGTGCGCGGGCAGCCGGGGTGGTTGGGGTCATTGTACACGCCGGCAAACACCTGCTCCGACGGGGGCAACCGCAGCGGTGAGGTCAGACTGGAATGAAGGGAGGGCAGCACCTTTATCAGCACATCATGTCACAATTGAGGACCATCCCTTGTTTGATGCCACTAATCCGGTGATGAACATCCGGGAGACATCAATGAGTCCATCAGATAATATATGTGAAATCATCAGGCAAAAATAGGAAGTTATCTGTATTTCCAGAATACACACTCGGGCGTTTTTTTATTGTTTTAAAATAAAGTAGCGACTACCCGGTACTCGTCTGCCGCCCGGTCAATGTTTGGCTCGTAAATAATTTTAACACGACGAAATGCCGTCAATCTATCCGGGGCTTGGTGAGATACGATGATATCATGATCTCGTACGCCATTATTCACAAGCACCGACTTCGCAGGAAGCAAAACTGCCGCGGCAATTGGCTGGGCGCATTGGAGTCCCACCCGCCATTCCGCGGGGGAGCGACCGCCGACTCGTACCGTTGTTGCGGAGGCCGGCTGCGCCGACAGCAGACTGACAGCCGCCACGGCTGCAACCCCTGCCATCGCCAGCGCCTCCGCTTGGCGAGCTACCCCACACTGGGTAGGCCCCTTATCGGCAGGCGCCAGCGCAGCGGCGGCCGACGGCTCGGCGGCCACTGGCGCGCGGCGCGCGCTCCGCCGGGCCCTCGCGCCTCGGGCGCCCAACGCGGCCAACGGTGCGGTCGCTGCCGCAGACGCCATATGGGCTAAATAGAGTGTGTGCTGGCCGATGGGGGAGGGGGTAAAGCTAATGACTTGGGCCGCAGCAGGGGGCGTAGATGGCCGAGGAAGAGATATGGCTCCGGTCGATTCGGCAAGCAGGTTAGGTTAAACCCGCATCGTCGCCGACCGCCATCGTACGTCCTGGCGTCGTTTTTTTTGTTTTTTTTTCGCCCCCGGGACAGGACTGGCACCAGTGAAACCCTTGCAGCGTCTCTACGACGGCCGTTTAGGCAGCAATCCAGTTACGCAAAGCCCTGGGTAGGCGACGCTCCGTTATAGTCATCAAGCAAATTGCCGAAGCATTTCGCAAGACTAATTGGAGGTCAATGACGGAATTTCCAACACTGTTGGATCACCGTCTAAAACACTGCCATCGAAATACCCGGCACTGACCACGAAAGGTCCGCCCTACCCGTTTGGGCGTCGGCCCATTCGAGTAATGCGAGTTGGGGCAAGCCCCAACCCGCGGAGCAAAGCATTTCGGGAGTGCGATACATGTGCAACAAAAAAGGCAATGTGAGGGAGGGCGTCGTCCTTGCCATCTACCGCCTGTACCTGCATCCCTTTTTTTTTCCCGCCCCCGGGACACGACTGGCACCAGTGAAACCCTTATTTGCACCGTCTCTACGCGACGGCCGTTTAGATAGGCAGCAATCCAGCTAACCTGTATCCCTTTACTATAGCAATGGCCGCTACCCGTAATCCCTGTGTGAATTATAAAAAAGGGCCAGGGACAAATCTACCGCTAAAAGCTCAATATATAAAAGTCGACATATATATACCATACGCGCTTAAAGGCGGCACGCATGATTCGCGCGAGGCCCAGTCACTACCCGTACGAGGTATGCATCTTGAGTAATAAAATTGCCGATGCATGGAAAGATGAGGTTGCACGCGGTCGCTGTACTGCATCTTAGTTGTAATTGTACAATCGTCTACATGTGATACTACGGGTATTACTCGTACAGTTCTCAGCGCGTGATTTTCGTGGCAGCACGTCATGCCGAGCTGGACGCTGACGATGACAGCGGTGCACAGGGTCCACCCTGTCGACGAGGCGAACCGGCGGGCCGAGCGTCGTTGCTCCTCGTCGATCAGCACGTATCCCCATTCCCCAAACACGGTCTCGCTTCGCGGCGTTTCGCGTCGCCTGTGGATGGGATGTCAATATACTCGATAGCAGGGCTGTCGGGAACCAAACGCGCCGCTGACAAGTCCCCTAATATTGAGGCGACGTCTTCTGCGCATGTCTGCCTCGTCCTTCGAGCGACACTTTTTCACTCTGGGACGTCAGAGATCGAGCGCAGTCTGCAATAACACAGACCAGCAACGATACGAGTAGCGGCATATATACCGCGCAAAACTGGCGTGCCACACTGCACATATATTTCTTCCTCCTCAGCACCGTCGCAGCGCTCTTCCTCGACAACACGGCCGATATGCAGCCGGTGGCATCGCTGCAGAACAATTGAACGAGGACGCGACCCAAATTCAACATTACCAGCAGCACAGGCCCATAGCCCAAGCCGATTTGACTGGTGCAACGCCACCGACATCTTCTACCCATTGACCCGTCTCGTGCGAGCTTGGAGGGCTGTAGTCGTCGGGGCGTTGATCGCTCGCCGAAACGCAGCGCGCGGCCACGCAAGCACGTAGAAATAAGCGAGAATACGACGCGAGTCGGCACAATCCTGTGAAGGCCCGACGACTACGAGCAGTACCGGAGGATGGCCGCTAGTCTGCTGGCGGCGACCTCGTCAGGCGTCCTCCCTGCCTGCCAAACAGCAGGGGCCTCGAGGACTCCAAATCGACACACAGGGCCCCGTTACTATGTGCCGCAGCAGCGGCACGCACTCGCCGGGGCCAGCTGCTGGCTCCGCGCCTCGGCGGTGCCCTCCGCACTGATGACACGGCGCTCGTCGCTGTGGGGCAAGAGCAGCGAAGCGAGCAGGCGCCGTTCCGCCGCCAGGGCTCCGCGCACCCAGTGCTGCTGGAGCCTCGAGGTATTGTGCCCTTACATCAGTATATGCCGATGTGTATTGCACTCTTGCTTGAGAATCGGCATGATGTATATAGCGCACTTGACTACTCGTTATACAATCAATATAATCGGATGGTTAGCAGGTCGGTAGCTTTACTTGATGGTTGACGGATAATCACGTAGGCGCCAGCCGCCTCTCCGCGTGACGTTGCTGTGGAGGTAGGGATCATATCATCGAAGTTAGGGTGTTGGCGTGCCTAAGTGCGTGCGGCAAGCTACTTCTTGTCGCTGGCCAAGAGAACTAAAGATCTTGTATGTGAACTCGCGATCGAGTCATATCTTTGCGCTGCCGCCTACTGCGCTGACAACTGACGACAGGGCAACACGGCCGCTGATGGGACGGCATTCATACATAACTTGCGACATCGTTGGGTATGTTCGAACGTTTTAAATCGTCAGCAAAATCAACTCCCGAGAATTTTAAGTTGTTAGCATTCGCCGCCGAATGCAATTCAGGACCACTCACCGAAATAAGCCGCCGACTCGTTAACCGAGCGCGACTTGATTATGATACTCTGAGAACAACGATGATTGGCAGTATATAGCGGGTGCCGCCGTTATCTTTTGACTTATTGTACCGTCGTCAAGTCATGTCGTTTCATCGCCGGCATCAGCCGGCATCACCGCAGCGGCCGACAGATGGGGCGTAGTTATTGCTACTGACCTTAGTTACTTATATATATACATATTTATAAGAATTATAGATTTATATATATAGATATAGATGTATATACTTGTATATACATATAGCGTTAAGCCAAGCGAGTAATACAGTGCTAGGTTCATATGCATATGCTTGTTATGATTATGTGTGATAACCACGCGCATGCGGCAGGAAGATGGTCCGACGAAGGTCAAACCAGGCCGTGTCGTAATCGTGTTGACAGTGTCGTCGAGTGCTGAGGGATTGCATTGCTGCCTCGGGGCCCAGGTGTCCTTGGCAACATCGGTTTTCGTGGCGGCCACGACGACGCACCTCATCTGCCGGAACGGGCCGAGAGACCGAGGGAACGCGGTCTTCCTGGGCGTCTTCGGCTCGATGCAGCTCATCGACGCCCTGCTGTGGTGGGAGCAGGGCGGCGGCATGGGGCTGGAGGCGTGCTCGACGCTCAACCGCGTCGTCACGCGCGCCGGAATCGGGATCATTCTGCTGGAGCCCATCGCGGCCCTGATCGGCACATCTATGATCGCCAAGAAGAAACCGTCCCTTCTCGAGGTCAGTAGGCATTCCAACCATGTTCAAACTTGCTGTGCGAAACGATGTTACAATCTCCAAGTTGGAATCAATATTCACAATGGCTTACACTGCCGGCCCGTCAAGGGAGCCTGACAAAACTAATACAGTAACACCAGTTGTTGTCATCATTTGTTCATACTCCAGACTGACAACACTACTACATCAGGTAGCGCTCCCAGCATGAAGCTACAGTGGCATCTAGTTATTCCCGCCGTGCTCCACTCTGGCCAACAGGAAAACCACGCAAGATCTGTAGAGTGGAATTATAATAAAAAGAAAGCCAATGACAGCACATGGGCATGGATGGATTATTGCCTGCTGTGAACAGTATATGACATCAGAGCAACACGAATGCAAAAAGCGCGGTTTTCACAACAAGAGTGATGCTGACTGATGGGCCGCCTCGGTGGCTGACTGGCCGCAGGTGATGTCCTACGCCGCGCTCTTCCTGCTCACCCCGCTGGCGGGGACCACCTACGCGCCGGGGCTGCCCACCCCGGTGCCGTGCCACGCGGTGGTGGAGGGCGCCTGCGACGCGTCGCACTTCCCGAAGCAGTGGGGCAACCTGCTGTTCGACCTGCGCGCGCCCTGCGTCTGCTCCTCCGTGACGCCGCAGGGCCACATGCGCTACGGCGGCCTGGACGTGCTCTACCACAGCCTGCACACCCCGCTGGACGAGGTCCGCAGCTGCGCGGTGGACAACCCGGCGGGGCCGGCCGTGGTGCGCGGCTCCGAGGAGATCCCGATGGTGCTCCGCCTCG
Organism: Tetraselmis striata; assembly: GCA_006384855.1. NCBI lineage: Eukaryota > Viridiplantae > Chlorophyta > Chlorodendrophyceae > Chlorodendrales > Chlorodendraceae > Tetraselmis > Tetraselmis striata. Next base: position 7,670 of record VCJN01002877.1, read on the forward strand.
CGTTCCTGCTCTCCATGGCCGTCCCCTACGCCACCAAGGTCAAGCCTGCCAGCTGCGGGCTGTCCCACGCCGCCATCCTCCTGGCGACCTGGGTCTACGGCGCGACGTCGGACGCGCACGCGTCGCTGTGGTGCGTCGCCAACGTGGTGCAGGGGGCGCTCATGCTGGCCGACCCGCTCCTCTGGCCGTCCACGGAGTACGGGCCGTCCGGCGAGGAGTCCCCCGCGGCGGTGCCGCCCGATGCCGCGGCCGCCTCCTGGAGGCCGGCCAGCAGCAGCGCGCCCTCCCATGCCAGGATCTCCACCAACGCCAAGCCGCGCGCGCTGAGCGTGACGGAGCCGCCGGAGGAGCGCGGTGGAGATCAGCCGGCTAGCATGTTGAACTCAAGTTCAAGTTCAGCTTCCGGCGGCAGCAGCCCCACTCCGCCGGGGAACCCCGTCCCCGGGGGCAAGACCAAGCGGCAGCCGTTCTACCGCAGGAGCCGGGTGCCGGATCAGCTGGACGCGATCGTGATCGGCAGCGGCATCGGCGGCCTGGCGTGCGCGGCGCTGATGGCCAAGGCGGGCAAGCGCGTGCTGGTGCTGGAGCAGCACTACCGCCCCGGCGGCTGCACGCACGCGTTCACGGAGGTCGGGGAGAACGCCTTTGACAGCGGCATCCACTACGTCGGCGGCGGCCCCATCATGACGGGCCTGCTGGAGCACGTGGTGGCGGAGCCGATCGAGCTGGCGCAGATGGGGTCGCGGCAGGACGGCTACCTGTATGACAGGTGAGCGTTTCCCGGGTGGCACACAAACACGGCCCAATATATGATTGATAAAGCCACATATTGAGAGTGGTGAAATCGGTGCACAATCAAGTGGCGGTGACACGGTTATAAGGGCACTGCGAATAACAACCCGACTTTGGGCTTATAATGATACCATGGCTTCTTATATTTGGTGCGTGTCGGCACCCGTAACTCGATTTCAACGACACGTTCCTCTCAGCTTTAAACGGTTAAATGATACTTAGATAAGTGTGCCGCAATAGGGCTTATTCCCTGCTTACCCGGCCGGGATGCTCTCTCTCTCTCTCTCTCTCTCTCTCTCTCTCTCTCTTTGTGTATCGCGACTAGTTTGCGGCATACTGTCGTTTTGGACTTCCGGCGAAGAGCGTAAAACTATGTCATCCTGGCAAACATTAGAATACAACACGAACCCACGGGTGATCCGACTTGTTGCTGCAACCAGATCACTTGTTATTGGACCCGCGGGCACACTGAATTCAATGCTGCGGTATATAACTCGCCAGTCTGATAGGATGCGTTGACATTTGGCAATTACAATAGAATAGGATAGAATACGATAGGATGGGATAGGATAGGATAGGATAGAATAGGGTAGCGTAGGATAGGATGAAATAGAATGGAATAGAATGTGTCGATAATTTGCCTCACTTAACGAAATCTGACACATACATCTACGAAGTCGTATTGCAAATCAATCTCGAAAAGCACAAAGGACAGCACTGTTTAAGTTGCCAGCTTATTCGGGAAAATTGAAGTACATTGTGTGACAAGAGATAGCGATACAGGAAGGCGGACCGATGCACGGCGATGCGGTTGCGCGTCAACGAGTGCAGCACACACGTTATTAATACGAGTACAACGCGCGTATGATTAATGTATATCTATCTATATCTATGCGGCAACGTAATAGAACTATCACGGCATAAGGACTGGATGTATCCTGACCTGGTGCGCGGTCGCAGGTTTGACCTCGGCGGCGGACCGGATGACATGGTGGACTTCCGGGCCGGGCGCGACGTGCTGGTGGAGGACCTGGTCGCGCGCTACCCTCACGAGGAGGCGGGCATCCGGGCGTACATGGCGGCGGTGCGGCGCTCCCAGGTGGGCACCAACGCGCTGATGGCGTCCAAGTTTGTGCCGCCGCGCATGCCGGGCGGCGCGGCGCTGTCCCGCGCGCTCGCCGGCGTCGCGCAGCGCTACGGCCGGCGCACCGCGAGCGAGGTGGTGGCGGAGTACGTGGCGGACCCGGAGCTGCGCGCCCTGCTGTCTGGCGGGCAGCTCATCGACTGGAACCTCGCCCCCGACAAGGTCCGCCTGCCCCCCCCCCCCCCCCCCTTCCCTCGCCGCTGCAAATTGCACGGCGATCCTAGATCGCCGATATCGCGCTTTCCTTGTAAACACCGCAAAAGCGGTATCAGTACTTGATGCAGTATGTCCCAGTATCAACCATTATCACACATGATGTATATAGAGGACGGGTATTACGGATTTAATGGTCTTTCACAGAAGTCGATGGGAATGAAGAGGACACATCGGAACAGTCTGGCGCTTACCGAACGATTAAATACGGTCCGCGGGGCCAAGAAATTAAGTACGATTCGCACCTTCACGTCGGAATATTCGTCATGTATTCGTGCTGGATTCTGATACATTTCTCGCATTTGTAATACTGTTTCCCTCTTGGGGGGTCTCAAACGGTTTACGGATCAATGCCATTTGTGTTTGTGATGTATCTGTGAAGATGCCATATTCTTCCTACCACTGGCGCATTTGCCATTCTTATCAGGATATACGTGTTGTCAAATAAACGGCACCCATTCGACCGGCAGCCGCCGCAGCACTGCCCATACGGTCCAACGTTCTGACGTTGGGGAGGCGGCATGGGGACCGCAGGTGAGCTGGCTGGTGTCGGCCGGGATGATGAACTACTACGCCGACGGCGGCTTCTACCCCGGCGGCGGCTCCAACACCATCCCCGAGCGCATCATCCCCGTCATCGAGGCCGCCGGCGGGGCGGTGCTCTGCAAGGCGCCCGTGGCCGAGCTGCTGGTGGACGCCGGCACGGGGCGCTGCGCCGGCGTGCGCATGGCCAACGGCGACGAGCTCGCCGCGCCCGCGGTCGTCTCCGGGGCGGGCTACCACACCACCTTCGAGCGCCTGCTGCCGCGGGAGGCCCTGGCGCGCGCGGGGCTGGAGCTGTCCGCGGGGCCGTCCTCCACGATGGCGCCCTCCCACGGCCACGTGTGCGCCTTCATCTCGCTGGACGGCCCGCCGGGCGAGTTCGGCCTGCAGCCGTGGAACATCCACTCGATGCCGGAGCTGCCGCGCTACGGCCACGACATCGCGCGGATGCAGGAGGAGTTCTACGCGGACCCCCTCGGCGCGCAGCGGGAGTGCCTCATGACCCTCACGTGCCCCTCCGCCAAGGACCCCCTCTACGGCCAGCAGTTCCCCGGCAGGTGACCCCCCCCCCCCCCTCCCCCCCCCATAGCCTCCAATGGGCTCCCTCCCGAGGCTTGATGCGCTTCAGAGCCTCGTGATCACCTGGCGGCAGTCAGCATTTTGTCATCATTGTTTGGCATTTTCAGACGAGGCTGCCCGACTGCCTCCGATATGCGACGCTGATATTTGTGATGGATATTGCAAACCTGTTGTCGCACTTTTTTTGGTGCGATTTCCGATTTCCGGTTTTCCGATTTTCATTTTTCCGAATTCCGATTTTCCGTTTTTCCGATTTTCCGTTTTTTCCGATTTCCGGAGCTTCAATTGAAGAGATCCGCATTGCCCTTTGCTGCCATAGGTGGCCAAGAATAGACTGCGCTAGTATATTGGTAATCTCGGTTAGTCGCATAGTGGGTTGTGCCGATATAGGCTGGAGCGCCATGAAGCCCTGAGCCCCTGGCCCTCTTTCTTGCCGCGGCTGCCATAAATCATCGCGTGCAACATACCGCCATTACAAATACATATATTATATCATGTATAAAGAATATGTATATAAAATATATATCATGTGTATATAAAATAGATATATATGTATACATTTTATATATCTCATATATATGTAAAATATGTATCATGTG
>VCJN01002878.1:0-14590 GCA_006384855.1 Tetraselmis striata
CGACTGCAATTAAACTGCCTGTGGAATGCTATTTCACACTGTTGTCAAGGGGGGAGAGATGTAGTGTGACAATAATGGCATACTCTGTACGGGTACTGTTGATCGTAGCATCATTCATGTACGAGTACCTGCTGTATCGTATGTGTGCGCGCGTGTGTCACGCGCCACAATACGAGTACTGGTGGATGATGAATCATGAGACGAGTCCTACTGGTACCGGTACACTGTTCAGTAGTAGTTACGGGATAATACGCATGTGCGTACCCGTAGCGGGCACAAGTATAATGTGCCTGCCTCTGGAACATCAGTTGTATACTTGTGTATAAACTGATGTGTCAACTACATGTGCGGAGGTCTCTAAGCGACGACCTCCTGTTCGACACTTCGAGGCACGACTCTTCACGGTGACGCGCTTAGCAGTGCGCGTGCCGCTTGGTGGTGCTAGCTGTGAGCTAGCCATACGCATAAATAGCGGCGGGTGGTGACAACGTTGTAACCATTGTTTCTTTCTCTCTCTGCTGCCTTCTTTGTGTTTACGACAGCCTTGTCTGCTTGACCTGCGTGAGGCACCCGAGACTGTCGCAACAGCAGCAAGGTATTGATGCTCACGGTAAGGGTCCTTCGGGACCCGCAATATTACCCCTGAAACGGTGTTCCATTACTTACAGTGAGTTTGCTTGGGACAGAGCATTGGCTAACCGTACGCGGGGGCACGTTACTCAGCAGCTGAGAAAAACCCGTGGATGCTACAGCTAGCGACTGCCGGTCACTTGTCTATCGTGCTGGCGCGCCGGCTCACACGACGCCGGCCTCCATGAGCCAGGCGGGCGTGGCGGCCGCCCACAAGGCGATGCCGCCGCCCTTGCCGCGCGCCACGCGACCTTGTCGTCGGCGTAGCTGAACAGGAAGAACGGCGACTGCGCGCCCTTCCCCTTGGCTTCCGCGATGCGCTGGAACTCCGCCTCGGCTGCGCCGCCACGGGGCATGCTTTGGCGGTCAGACTGCCGGGGGAGGCAGGAAGCGCATGGGGCGGTGGAATAGAGGAGGGCAGGGGGGCGGTGGGAGCGGACCAAAAAAAAAATGGGGTCGTTCGCAGATGATTACAATTGTCGACCCCCCCCCCCCCCCCACACACATCCACATCCACACAAGGAAGACCCACAAATTAAGGCTGGGCGTGTCGTCGGAATGTATCAGAAATCACAAATAATATAATAAACACATTTTTACATATGCAGCGCGAAACAGTTATCCTTTATTTCAAAATGAGAGACGAGGTATATATCGCAATCCGCCCAAACAATATTAACAGGACATAAATCTTGGCGCAGTGTGGCGGAATCAAGCAAATCCTTCATTATTAAAACTAGCAGTGGGTATTTCAAAATGATCATATAATAAAAACTATAAAAACCCGAAAATACCGACGGAATCCACAAAATCAATACTTTACAAAAGTGATCAAATGAATTCACGAGCAGAATGACTCGGTGGTCGCCGCCTGGACGCAACGCAGTGGCGGATTATTTCGTTATTTCTGGGCACCGCAAGCCCAATTAGTTGCCTCGGGATCCGGGGTGGCGGGGCGGCGCACACTCAGACTCGCTCTTGACCGCGAAGGTGGGCGCCCATGGGCCCAGCTTGAGGGTCAGCTTGGTGAAGTCGAAGTTGAGCTTCTTCTGCACGTGGACATGTCAACGTCCGGACACATGGTAAAAAAGCACTCCGATGGACCCGCTGAGATCTCCCCACAGCAGATCATGTGTCTGTTACGCCGATCCTTCCCGGTGTCCCACTCGTTGTGTCTCTGTCTGTCTCTGTCTGTCTGTTTTGACGGATTGATGTATGCATGTATTTCGTTCCCAACCCCGGACCAACTTGACTATATATGTAGATATGGCAGTATGAATCCGTATGCACGCATGCATCTATCTGTAGACGTAAAGTGCCAGATACATATAAAAATACATAATAACTGTTTCTGGTACATGTAGTGAGGACTCGGGATTCTAGCATACATATAACAATTGTTTTGTATAAATAGTGAGGACTGTACATACACACACACACACACACACACACACACACACACACACATATATATACATAAATATTTTATGTATGTATATACACACATATATACATAAAAAGTGGCAGATAGTGGCAGTATAGTTGGATGTTGAAGAAATTGCGGAAATTGGTTGAGCTTTAGGGCTGGGTAGGGGGTGTTGATGGAGTGCTGTTAGTGTGGGGATGGGGGCTAGGGGGGGATATATATTGGTGTTGCCCGCAACAACAATATATATCAAATACCATACATACAAATAATTATTCTATGCCGGGATCCCGCTTGGTTCTGGTATATGTCACTGCGTTCGAGCCCCCCCCCCCCCCCCCCCCCTCCCTCTTCTCGCCCTGGAGGGCGATGACGAAACCGCTGTATTAACCTCGAAACCGATCCAAATGCACAACCAAAATGCACCGATATACTTCACTGCTTTGCTGGACCCGCACACGCGATGAAATGGCGCAAGAATCCTTTCGCCAATACTGTTGTCATTCAGATGTGTCCGTTTCCCCGTCAGCATCAAATGGGTGAATCCTCACGCCGATATGCCCCACGTGGGTGCCGCAAGGGTGCGTCCCATCCCACTGCTGTGTACTAACGCAACAAGGGGGGGGGGAGGGGCTCACGTCGTGCATGTAGAAGGGGCCGCTGAAGCGCAGGGAGGCGAGGTGGCCGAGGTAGACGCCGTTCTGGATGCGGCCGGCGGCGCCGTCCCAGCTCTGCACCGCCGTCAGTGGAAAGTACTTGCCGGCCTGCCGCAGCTCGTGGTGGCTGCCCTTGGCCTTGATGGCCGCTGCCACCGCGTCTTTGCCCGCCGTGTACACCAGTCGCCAGCGCTTGCCGTCCGCGGTGATGGCCTCCTGGAACCCCGCGGCCTGCGAGCCACCCCCAACCCACCGAAAGGGTCAGCCACCGCCCGCAGCAGGGAGGGAGCAGCCGGGCCAGACACCAGCGGGGCAAGTAGGTGCGCGGGGAATCCGCACCGGCAGCTTCATCTTCTCGAGCGCCATCATCGCCTGCAGCGGGGTTATCGGGGTGCAAAGGCGGGGAGGGGGGGGGGGGGGGGGGGGGGGGGGGGGGCGCAGCCACTCCGTCAGCCGCGCATTCTGCAGAAGGGAGAAATGCTGTCAATGCGGCATGGGCACTCAACGCACTGAGGTTGAGATTCACCCCGCCCGTGATAGATATATCACACGCGCTAGCTGCCAGTTGCATTACGGGGTGCCGACTGACATATGACGAGAGCCTTCCTCTTCCAAGCCACAAAGTGGGATTGACTTGAATATATTCGCTGAAGTTCCGTCGCCATCTAGATTTGACCTCTGGCAGGCACGCAGGGCAGGGCAGGGCAGGTTCTCCTTTGCAACGACCGCATTGCCGCATCGGCAACCCCATACAGCACAAACCCACAAAAATAATAGCCCGATACAGTCTCCCAGCATCATCTGCAGGTAGGTTGACCGCTATTAATTATAATGCACTTGAATAATCGGTATCCGTGTCACCGGCCAATGATTAGTCCTTGGCAGCGCCATTTTGAAAGTATGATAGTCGCGAAAGGTAGCTGAACAACAACTGATGCCGTTCAAGTGACCGAATATCCTTGTTTCGGGCAGGTGTCGCTGCTTGATGTGTTGTCCCGTCGTGAGTTGCCTGCAACCGAGCACCGGGAGCGCGATGGAATCGGGCGGGGCTGGGCCCCACCTTGAAAACCTCCATCGGCGGGACCGACGGGTCGGTCGCCGCGCGATGAAGCACCGCCACGGGCGCGTCCAGCTCAGCGCCTGTCGCCCCCACGGTGGCCTCCTCACCTGCGGCTGCGCTCAGGCACCGTGACGACGAGGGTAAGGCGCTCGCCGGAACAGCGATCACTTACCCCGGGCCTCCCCCCAACCCTCGCTCCACCACCGCGCGCGCAGATGTTCCCATACCTGCCGCGGCGAGCGGGGTAGCACGGCGCCTGGTGGGCCCTCCCCAGCTGGCGGACCTTCCGCTGGAGGGGTGAAGCAGCACAGCGCACGCCAGCTCAGGCTGCGTAGCAGACTTAACCAAAAAGATTTTTTGGCTGATTCTGTGGATATATGGGGGTGGCAAATTGTCAAATAGTGGGAAATTATATAAATCCCAAAATAACCGAAGTCACATCGGAAGTTGAGTGATATCGGGTTCTGTGTCGTTAAACATACCGGCCTGCCCGTTGCTCGACTTTTCTATTGGACTTACAAATGAAACGTACTACACAAAAAATTTCGCCCCCGGACGCACTACAGAATATCCCACGAATCTTCAAATTGCCACCTACATATCCCCCAATAGGCAACCCCCCCCAAAGTCGGGTCGACACGTCGACACCGCAATCAGAGGGCGGATGAGGCGTCATCCGGGATGCGGGGGAGCGCACGCTGGAATGGTGCAGAGAGGGGTGCGGCAGCAGCTCCGAGCATGACGGGCAACAGGTAGTCGTGGGCGGCCGACGCTGGCGCGCGCCGGCGCGAAAGTCCTGGATCCAGCCACCGCCTTGGCCGTGCAGATCGCCATACTTTGACAAAAAAATATTGCTGGCTCAGGGGATGTGGTAGTGCGAGTCGCGTCGCTGTGATGCTTGTTAGGGCGAAGAATATGGAATGAGGGAAGCGGGGCGGGACGGAGGCGGGCGGGGGGGGGGGGGGGGGGGGGGGCGAAGTATTTTGCGTAAGTAGCTCGCACTACAGTACGGTACACCTGCTGTACAGACCTACCTACCTGATGAGGCCTGAGGGTACCTGTAGTTGTCTATAATCCTCGTCTCGGTAGACGAGCGGTGTCTCCCACTCTGGAGGTCCCCGGATCGATTCCCGGCTCTGTCATTTCAGGCAATATCGTCGTCCGGGCCCATGCTCCGGGCTTGCCCGGTCGATGCATTTGCCCTTTGGTATGAGGCCCTTTGGAATGAGGCGGCAGCGGGCTACCAGCGGGAAAAGGCCGGCATGTTTTAAACACATTTTGCGCTGTCAGGGCGCAGATCACCCGCCAGCGTAACGCAACTCAACCGACACAACTCCCACTCGGCATAACCCTAGGCAGGGACCATATCTAGGTGTGGCCAGCGTTCCAGGGTCAACATCGGTCATCATATTAAGCGTCATATGGATCGCCTGAGTGGTTGGGGTGAAAGTGGGTGGTCAGCTACGTGTGTTTCAACACGGGCAAGAGCGGGGTCGGGTGCGGTCCGGTCGGTCATGATTGCCCATCGCCAATCGCTCGCCGGCGACATGATCCCGCACGCATTGCATGACTGTTGTAAGCGGCGCGGGGCGGCTCTCGTGGCCTCGTGGGGTGCATCATCACCAATACCATTCGTACCCATCCCCACCGTCCGTGACTATCCTCGCCGCGGCCAGTTACAGCTTCTCTAGAACTTGACACGCTCAAGCCCTTCGAGCGAGTGACCGTGTGGTCGGACGGAGGATGTTGTCGCCGAGACCCGGCAAGCTCGCGTCTGACATCCCCGCCGGTTCGCGCCCCCGTCCGCCGGGCCGGCCGCGCTGCGCACGTCCACCGCCTACGGGTAGTCTTTGTGCTAGATCTGCGACGATCGAGCACCGCACACCCCACCCTTACTCGCTACGTTGACGCCCCAACCAGTTGGCGGCCCCGGCGGGTACAGGGGCGCCACAAAGGGGTCGCAAGCCAACGCTGACTGCGGCCGACACCCCGCCCCAGGTGGCGGGCGCGCCTTCACACCCCACCTCAGAAATACCGCACGGGGATGTCGCTAAGGCGGCCGCTACCCTGCACCTAAAAGGCAAAGCCCCGGCCGCGATGACGCCCTCGGCTTCACCATCAACAACCCCAGCCTCCGCCGGACCCTCCACAACCACAACAAGGGCGCTCCTAGCTACCCCCCCTCCCCGTCCAACTACCTCCGAGTTGACGTGTTGGGCCCAACGCATTCACCGTCCCCCAACATGCGCCGGCGGCCCAGCCATGCCGGCGCTATACAAACTCCCCGTCCACGACCTAGAACACCCACGGCGCACTCGCACGGTGTTAATAATAGTGAGTTTAGCGATCATACGGATCTACCGTACCCGTACGTTATTTCTACGTTTTAATGTCTCATTTCTGACCGTCGTGGCGCGATACAATTGCAGGCACCTAGCACTACGGCGGGCACATCTCACGTGCCCACCGACATTCCGTTGTCACCCAAGCCCACCCACGCGTGCTGTCCATCTTTCCGAGATGAACCCCCTCAACCAGTCTACCCTAGTAAGTCCCCCGTCGCCGAGTTTCGGGCTGTGTCATCCGTTTTTTAAGGCGCGCAGAGTCCCACGACGGCATGCACGTACCGCTGAGCGGCGTCGGTTTTCGTCGGTTTCCGCGACGCATTCAGCTCGACCCATTTCGGCGGGGGAGCTCGGGCACCCTTCACAATGCCCCTGGCATGCAAGCCAAGGTCCATATGAGCAGCTTAGACATATAGTTGGAGAAGTTTCTGTGTGTGGGTGTGCCGTTGCTGCCTGCAACTCCTTCTCGGTGAGTGTCAGGTGCAGCGGGGTCACGAGGCAAAACGGGCAACAATGAAACCTGGAGCAGCTTGCCAGCCCCAGCAGCGCCACTAGAAATTTCAGGTCGCCGCCGAGGACGAGCCTGACGTTGATGTGCATGCCGTTCACAGTGACGCCCTCCACATGCAAGCGCTCAGGGTCGGCGACCAGGTTGGGGAGCGCCTTCAACACCACTGCCATGTCGCCGTCGTCGTCAAGGTAGAATCCCACCGCTCGTAGGTTCTTTAGCGACATGACGCTCTCGCCCTCTTTGCCCTCAAATGCCGTTGTCGGCTTGTACAATGTCATCGAGGTAAGCGTGCCATTCACATGCAGGGACTTCACAATGTACACGCATCTCCCAATACCTGAATGTCCATCAACATGCCGTTCCGCAACATCTCCCCGCCCGCCGTCCTCCACAGGAACAAGAGGCGATCCACCGGGACCTGCGACGGGTTCATGTAGGTTGCGTCTTTGGCCGACGTGAAGCCAAGAGACCTGAGGTAAAGTATGTTCGCATCTATCACCCATCGCTTGGATGGCCATAATGGCATGAGAGTGCCGTTTGGTGACCTGGTGCTGTGGATGATGAACGCCCATGCGCCATCAGCCTGCTGCACGACACGTTTGGAGGTGTGGTTGATGAGCGCTTGCCAACGTCTCGCCGTGAATGACAGGTGAGTGTAGAGGGCCAGCGCGACATGACAGATGTGATCATGTATCATTGCCACCGCATCGTTCTCCGCCTGAACCGCGACCTTGGGATCAATCTTGGTTCTTATGGCTTTCCACATATTGCGATGTGTCTTGAAGAACGACACAAAGATGGCGAGGACGTCTTCATCGTTGGCACCCGCAAGCGCTTGCTCAGCGGGTTTGTACGCACGCTTCAGCTGCCGCTGAAACGGTAGGTGCTTGGTCTTTGCGATCAGAGGTGGGGTACTGTACATCCCACTGGTGGCTATAGAAAGTTGTAAATCTGGTCTGAAGATCACGCCGCTGCCGCCTAACCCATGGCTGGTATGAAGGGGGGGGGGGGGGGGGGCGCATGCCATCCTCATCCCTGCTAGCATCCATGGGCTTGCGCGTTCGAGCAGCGCGGCCCACAGTGAATTTGATCGTAGGATCCAGGGCGTACGCGCGCCTTGCCGCCCATCTCCAACCTGTGATGGTGCACCAGCCAGCACGAGGCGCAGCGCCGCCACCAACGCCCGCATCTACCGCCAGAGATGGGGCAACATTCGCACTGGCCTCGTTAGAGGGAGATGAAGCGCTCCTCGGGCCGAGGCCGTCCGATGGGCATGCGGTCTGCCGGCCGTTAGGACGCTAAGGGCGCCTGCCGACCGGTCTCTCCATCTGGCCCTCGGCCTCCTCCTCTACGTCCCCGGAAACTGATGCCGCGACTAGCATCGCCAAGGCCAGGAGGCGAGAATTGTTCTCACGCAACTGCTCGTTGGCCTCATGCTCCCTCTCGGCTTCTTCATCGGCATCCGCCAGCTCCGTCGTAGTAATCCCGAACCGCTCCGCCAACATATTGTAGTTGCACTGCTTGGTGCGATAAAGCTCCCGCCACTTGTTGTCCTCCGCCTCAACGGTGAGCATGAGCTCCCCGCAATGCGCATGTTGAGCTTGTTGAGCTGCGGTGATGCAGTGATGTGTAGCGCACCCAAAGGGTCCGTGGTTGCGGTGAGCGTTGTTAAGGCTGGGGTGACGTCTCTTCCGGGCGGCCCTCCGGTCTGACACAGCCCTGCGGATGTCTGCGTAATCCGCGGCGAAGTGGATGGCGGCGGCGGCAGCGGCGGTGGGGACGGCGGGCGGCTGATGCCGCGCGGGCTGCCCTCCTCGTCGGACCCGGACTTTGGGGACGACCCGCCGCGGTCTTGCTGTAGTTTTGCTGCGCGAGCGCGACCTGTAACGATGCGACAGTGCCCTTTATTAGCTTTGTCACCTCCCGGTTGTCATGCTGCGGCACGCTGTTGCCGTTATCGCCCTCTCCACCAGTCGCCGCGTCTGGCTCCTCGATAGCGTCGGCCTCTCCCTCCTCCGTCGCCCCTTCCGTTCCCTCGGGTGGGTCGGATCCCGCCTCTATTACCGGGATGTCGAGCGGTTGCTGCGCTTTGCCCGTGCCGGCTCGTCATGTCTTCCGCCCACCCTGTTGACACCAGTGTTGCTGCCACTGTTATACACCAGACTATGTAGCTAAGGTATGCGTATTAGTACTTGAGCACATATCTGAGTGGTACGAGCACCGCGCTACGCACGCGCCGCGGGCACCGCATGGCGCCAGCCATATAGGCGTTATTCGGCGCTCCGGGCATGCTCACTTCGCTGTAACCAGACACTCTCCCGGCTATGGGCTTCTGCCTCCCAACTCCGACGTGCGACATGGACCAGCACGTCGGTTGCGGGGAGGTTGCGCATGACAGGTTATGAGCCCTCTACAACCTATGTTGGACACTAGTGAGAGTGGTCTGACGCTAGACCTCGCAGGAAGTCCGTCTGGGCGGGAAGCCCGGACGTAAAACTGAGACCACGGCAGCTAGAAGGGGCCTCGACACTTGACAGGTTGTTTGCGCTCCTACATCTAAAGCGCACACCCGGACGCTGGCTACCATGACGCCAGCGACCGCCATGTACGGGCTCTCTCGCCAGCTACCACGACGCCAGCGACTGCTGCGTACTGCAGTTCCCGCCCGAAGAGATTCTCGGCTCGGCAGACTGGAAAATTCGGGCAACGCTCGTCGACTAGTATGAAGTCGTATGCGAAGCTCGGCGCACTAGCGCCAAGGCGAAGTGGCCACCCGCGACTTTCATCCGCTCGACAGCCGGCGCAATCAGACTCCCTAGAGGACCTGCCCCGATCCACGCCGAGGTCAGGGCATGGCAGGCTGCCTCTAGGCTAGCGACTAGCGCTAGCAGCCGAAACCCCTGCTTGACGTATCCCCTTGCGACATTGGGAGGGGATGTTGACACCAGTGTTGCTGTCACTGCTGTACACCAGACAATGTAGCTAAGGTATGCGTAGTAGTACTTTAGCACATATCTGAGTGGTACGAGCACCGCGCTATGCACGCGCCGCGTGCACCGCATGGCGCCAGCCATATAGGCGTTCGGCGCTCCGGGCATGCTCACTTCTCTGTAACCAGACACTCTCCCGGCTATGGGCTTCTGCCTCCCAACCCCGACGTGAGACATGGACCAGCACGTCGGTTGCGGGGAGGTTGCGCATGACACACCCACCTTCCGCTTTTCCGCTTGTCATACGCCGCCGATGGCGTAGATGATCCCTCGGCCTTGGGCATGCTCCACACCGGTCGTCTCGTCGTCGAGACCCACCCGACGGCGAGCGCTGTTGGCTAGATGGGATTGGCATGCATGCTAACATTCGCGCGGGGAAACTTTCGCGACGCCGAGTAGCTGCTGGCAATAGGAAGACCGCGTATCACCGGGGCGTTGATCGACGAGTGCGGCACATGGTAGTTGCATGACCGCGGTCTACGCCGTCAACGTGTATACTGCCGCGTAAAGTACTGAGATTTTTATTGATGCATGGTTCGTACATTTATATTGCGCTAAACCTCCATTCGGGGGTCGATGGGTGCGCCGCGCCTAACCCTTACGGGCGAGTACAGCCTCTCCCCCTTGTCGGACACCGCCACCCTGATGCTCAACGACATCGCCAACCCCCGCCAACGTACGACATCACCACCTCTGCCGAACGCCACAACACGTCGGCGGCCATTCTCCACAACATCAAGAACCATTGGCCCCACATGACACCAACCCCTACATAATTGAACGTCTGCTCTAAATACTGCCTTAAGGTAGCCAGCACGGCTAAGCTCCGAGACATGACGACGGGCACTGTCAAGCTCACCCTTCCCATAGTACATGCCGCTGAGGCTTTCCACATGCAAGTGACCGACTCCCATACCGCGATGGCGAGCCGGTTGTTCACCAACATCGGCCAAGCCTCCCAATCCCGCGTAGACGCTCCAGTCATCACACCCGCCATCCACGCTCTACGCACACTCTATATCGCAAGCCCAGCCCTCGCGGGCATCTCGGCCGCCGATCTCGACGTGTGGATGTCCAACATCCTAATCTCCATGCACGCCCGCGAAGCCGCGGCCGCCGCCAAAGGCTCCACTTGCCGCTCGGCGAACCTCGAGACAATGGCCATCGCCACCGCAGAGGAGGCATGGCAAGCGTATGAGGCACGCTCCAACACCGCCCCCTCCGGCGCCCCCATCCAACCGTTCCCGATGGGGCGCCCCCCCACGCACGACGCATTCCTCTAGGCTACCTTGGAAATGTGCCATCTCCATAAAGCGCGCTCCGCGACCACAATAATTGCCCGCATGTAACTTGCCTCACAAGACGACACCACCCGCCTCGCGGGGGCGGCCAGGGGGGCATTGATCTACCTTCCCGCAACGGATCACATGCAATGTAAGTACTCGTGGCAGTACTTAGTGAAACATGGCTCTTACTCGTAGCGTTAAACTTTGGCGAATTGAGTTGGTTGCAGAATGTAATCTCTTACAAGTTGCTGGTGGCATTCGATATTTATCCTATAGCGGTCCGACTCGGCACCGCGGACACGCAGCTAGTATCATGATGATTAAGGAGTTGTAGCGCGTACTGTATGTTACAAGGAATATTACATGCGTCTGGTTGTGGAAAGACCAGTAAATAATACGCGTGCTGAAATATCAGTACGGCAGTACATGCGCGTGCTGAATACTTGGTCATAATCTCGGCGTCACTGGTTTATGGTGGTATTAGGGTAGTCGCTAGGCGCAACCCTAACATTCCCACCCCTGTGATAAATGACGAACTGGTAAGTGTCTGTTCGCGTCGCCGAAGGCCTGGCGCAGATGTCGGTTGGCGGTGGAAGCGTGATATAGCAGTGTCTCAGCAACAGTGAGTACGTGTCAACGCTCCGGGATGGACTCTGGAAAACGCGACGGGTGGCGCGCTCGCAGGTTGGGGTATTCCTTTGAGCGTAGCGTGTCTTGTAGATGTCGGCTCGCCCTCGCGAAATCGTGTAGCGCCTCGACACGTCGCAGCGCGCTGTATGGCTCCCAGTTGTCATGACTTGAGTCGTAGTTCAGCCAACGCACCAGAAAGACGAGGCAGAGTCCTCGCTTGAATAGATCCTCGCGGCGCTCGATAGAGAAATCGAGCACGCGTTCAACGACGAACTCGTCGACAGGGGGCTCCACACTGGACGGTATTGTATCGGGCTGTGCATCTGAGTTGACGCACTGGCGCAGTCGACTGATGTGAAACACATTGTGGCAGTCGAACGTTGGTGGCAGGCGCAGACGATACGCCTGGCTGGAGATCTTGGCTGTGACCGGGTAGGGGCCGATGTAGCGCTGTCGGAACTTGCGCGCCGGCTGGTTGCGTATGAGCAAGTGCTCCGTTGAGAGCCAGACTTTGTCTCCTTCTGCGAACTCAACAGGGCTGGTTTTGCGGTCGGCATAGACCTTTTGATATTCATCAGCAAGCTTCAGTTGCTCAGTAATCAACATGTGAATATCCTGAATATTTGCAACTGTGTTGCGTGCATCTTGGTTGGCAGTCGCAATCAGATCAGGTGGTGTCAGTGGCATCATGCCATAAATTGCCTCAAAAGGGGCATAATGTGTTGCTGAATGGACTGAATTGTTGTAAGAAAATTCAGCAAGAGCCAAATGACTTAACCAAGAGTCATGTTGCTTGTGAACAAACGCACGTAATATTTGCTCAATAGTTCTGTGGGTGCGTTCAGTTTGACCGTCAGTTTGCGGGTGATAAGCGCTGGAAATATTTAGCTTAGTTTGCAGAGCTGTAAACAATGATTTCCAGAACACTGAAGTGAACCCGGGATCCCTGTCAGAGATGATACATATGCTGAGACCATGGTGTCTGTAAATATTGTCCAAATATAATCTGGCCAGCTGTGTCGCATCAATCTTAATATTGCATGGCACAAAATGTGACTGTTTGGTGAATGTATCAACAAATGTAGCAATAGCATCATAGCCATCCACCTCAGGTAAGTTGGTTATAAATTCCATTGAGATTATCTCCCAAGGCTTGGTTGCCTTTGGCAAGGGAAATAAAGAACCATGAGGCTTGGTAGCTGCTTTGATTCTAACGCAAGTATCACAGTGTTTGCAGTAATGCTTGACTGTGGCATTCATGCGTGGCCACCAAAACATACGCAGTATGTTGGCAAGAGTGCGGGTATGGTTGGGGTGTCCATTACCAACGTGATACTCCTCAATGATGAGTTTTCTCAGTTCAGAATCATTGGGTATACAGACCTTATCTGCCATGTAGTAGAGACCATCAGTCTCATCTTGTCGCACACCGTTGGGGGCGCGTCCATGACTGCAGGCAACATCAGTGATGTAGGCAGCTTTGATCTTGTTTATTAGCTTGCTGTCAATCTGCAAGGCGGACATTGCTGACAAATAGTCCTGCATTTGTTCAAGGTCAGCTTCGACCAGTTGGTTTTCATATTCAGTCAATGCATAATGCAAGTCAGGGCGGCGAGAGAGAGCATCAGCCTCATTGTCAGCGCCTTTGCGATATAATATCTGCAACACAGGTTCATTAGTCTGTGGGTTGACTGCCATGTATGGTGAAATTTCATGTAACCATAGGGCATGGCGTCTGCCTAGTCCTTCATGTGTAGGCAAATGCCTCAATGTGGCATGGTCAGTTATAACGGTGATACGGCGACTGCCTTCCAAGTAGCAGCGCCATTCTTTCAGAGCACATACCACACCCAAGAGGTCTTGGTCATAGGTGGGATAATTTGTTTGTGCAGCCTGCAATGTCTTTGCATAATAGCTGCAGGGGTGTAAGTGGCCATCGGCATTAGCCTGGAGCAGAACTGCACCTAAGGCATAATTGCTGGCGTCAGTAGCCACTACAAACTCAGCATCTTTGCCGGTGACATGGCTTGCCAGCACTGGGGACTGGCACAAGGCTTGCTTCAGTTTTACAAATGCAGCTTGGCATTCAACTGTCCAATCAAATATTTTATCCTTTCTTGTGAGGGCATATAACGGTGCTGCAATAGCAGAATAATTGCGCACATAGCGTCGGGTAAAAATTGCAGAAACCAAGATAATGTTGGACATTCTGAACGTTCTTAGGCCTGGGCCAATCCTGAACAGCCTTGATTTTATTAGGCGAGGGTCTTAGGCCAGCGTGTGATACCATATGTCCAAGGTATTCTAGTTCATTCTTGGCAAACCAGCATTTCTGTAATCGTAGTCTAATGTCATTAGACTCGAGGATAGTAAGAGCTGTGTCCAAATGTTGCAAATGTTCCTCAAGCGAGTTGCTAAAAATCAATACATCATCCCGGTATACAAGTATAAAGGTATGCTTGTGTGGCTGGAGTATAGATGTCATCAGACGTTGAAAAGAGGAGGGAGCACCGGTGAGTCCAAATGGCATTACTAGCCACTCGAATTGGCCATAGACAGTTCGGAACGCTGTCTTAGAACATCAGGTGATTAATCCGGAGTTGGTGATAACCTAAGGCGAGATCAAGAGCTGAATAGACAATAGCACCAGATAGCATATCAAGTAATGCATCAGCAGGTGGAACAGGGAACTCAACCTTTTTGGTGTACTTATTCAATTGACGGTAGTCAATGCACATGCGCAGACCGCCATTGGCCTTCCGGGCGAAGAGAACATGAGCTGCATATGGAGAGAAGGACTCCTGTATAAACTGTTTCTCAAGAAAAGAATTCAGTTGTGTTCTTAGTTCCTCTAATGCTGCAGGTGATAATCTGTATATTTTTCCTGCAGGAACTTGAGCATCAGGAACAAGAGGGATCTCATGATCAAGACCAGGGCGTAATTGTGGAAGGTTGTCAAGCGGAGGGCATATTGGTTTATGCTTTCGCAATAAGTCTCTGATCTGAGCGGTATAAGCTGCAGACTGGTCAGTGTCAATTGTATTTATCTCAATCAT
>VCJN01002879.1:0-13376 GCA_006384855.1 Tetraselmis striata
AGGCTACCCGGGCGACGCGTCGCTGCAATCAGGGCGGCGCGGTGTCGTCCGGGCGGTCGATGCTATACCAGAGGTTGCGGCGCCTTCTAGGGGCTTTCTTCCGTTTTCTGCGCGCGAATCGATAACCTCAGATTCGACAGTCTGCAGGCCAACCGACTTCAGTTTAGTTCCAAACTGTGAGTACGCCAGTCACTCAATTCCTGTCGCGATGGAGGAGGAGTCCCAGTCCGGATGGCACCTGAACGGGAGACGAGAGCAGCAGTCCGACAGGTCAGTAAACTTCAACCCATTTTTACGGAATTTCTTACCGGCTTATTCGGTAGTGGGGCTGGGACCTACGGAGGCCATTGCAACAGCTACTCACACGTCATACGACGCGATACAAATTCCCAGGCCCCTTCTTCGTACATCACATCAGCCAGAGGAGAGCCGGCTCGTGAGGGCGCTACCTGACGAGCCACAGCGTGAATGGAGCGAGCACTCTGCGAGAGACAGTCAGCACGAGACTCGCGTTTCTGACGATGCGACGAGAAAGCCCGTCGCTGGCAGTCGCAATAAGCGCTTGCGGCACGGCGCGCCTCAAGAGACGTGCCGCGTCGATAGCTGCAAGGCGCCTCTGGAGGACGCCAGCAAGTACAGCCGGCGTCGCAAGTATTGCTCGTCTTGCATGCGACTCGGTTCTGTGGTCTATGACGGCGTCGAGAGTCGATATTGCCAACAGTGCAGGTAAAATAAGCTTACCTCCGTCTCCGGGCGAATGGCCGGGAGTGTGTGTTCTTGCCGGGTCTGTGCCGTGGAATGCCGTCGTGACACTTTCAGTCAAGGTCGAGTAGCAAACATTGTGCTGGTCTCTAACAAGCCTCTGTTCCTGTGAACGCAGTACGATCCACCAGCTAGCGGACTTCAACGGCAACAATCGGTCTTGTCGCAAGTCCCTGTTAAGGCGCAATAATAAGCTTCGTCTCACGGGCTCCAAGCCTCACCGATAAGTATTCCGGAGAACTCGCCGTGACCGGGAACGAGATGTTTTTTTTTCTGTGCATTACAGAAGAAACATTGCAGCGATTTCTGACGGGCTACATGGCTGCTAGTGGAAGGCCCTCGTGGACGAGCGCAGCCTTGAACTGACGGGCCAGGATGCAGCCGGAGAAATGCACGATCTGATAGTAGTCCACAGGGAAGCCAAAAGCTTGATATATGATTTGCGAGCAATTAAGGCGGAGTGTTGATTTCTGGCCTGGGGTTACTGATCAGGGTACATTTCTTACACGTCTAAATTTTTTCATGGTTGGGGAATTTGAGCCCCTGTCATGTATCATTAGCCATTTGCCATCTCCGGGGGGCGTCATGGCTTTGGCTGGAAAACGTCCAATCTTTCTCCAAAGCAGCATGCATTGTGTGTATTCCATGAGTGATTGAGACAGTGGATTCAACAGACAAATCCTGCAAACAGCCCCTATGGGTAACAGAGCTGTCATTACGTAGCTGATTGCACTCAAGGTCGGGGCAAATTGCATTGATAGGCGGCGGCTGTCAGGGTGAAATTACTATGTATTTTGGGAGGGGAGAGAGGACCTACTACACGCTCCGGCGCCCGAGTCGACTGAGATGACATCAACTCATTCCATTGGGTCATTTCTATAATATAGAGGATCAATCCACTATGCAATAAGTGACTGAAGCGGGAAAGGATGTACTTGAACACGTGGCAGCGCTTTCCGGACACTCGCGCAAGGCTGCTAATGGTCAGCTCAGCTATCGATATGTGCCTGCAACTTGGAGATATTCAGAAAGAAAGGGCAATTGTCGGCGGTCAGGCGTAGAGGTTGAGAGAATTGGCCAGCACCCGTGACGGATTTAGGGGCGGAATGCTGCACCGAGAGCTATATGTCGAGGGTCCAGGCTATCTAGCGTCCCGACGCTGGCGCTGCCCTGCGCAAACTTGCGCCAGCGCTGGGAGCCATATCGCCCGCCAGGTCCAGACCGTCTCCTCATCCTTGGTCTTTGCCTGCCGATAGCTGGTCGCGTTGGTGAAAGTTGGCATCCTGCTCGGACATGCAAATGGGACACCCGGTCGCGGTGGGGGCGGGGGGGGGGGGAGGGGCTATTCAACATCGTGCCGGAATGGGCCGCGCCGTATTCTTCTCGAACTGCTGACTTACCTGCAGGTCCGCTCCGCGACCACCAGCAGCTTCAGTGCTACTTGCTTGTGCCCGCTCGCGGCTGCGCAGTGCGCTGCCGTGTCATTTCTGCCGGTGCGTCAGCCGCGTCCAAGTTGGCCCGGCGCTCGAGCAACAGCGTCACCAGTGGCGTGTAGCCTGTCGCGCCAGGGAGGTTGTAACAACCGTGCGGGGATTCATGTCGTAACACTGCCAGCCACTGCGCCTTGTTGCCCTCATTTCCCATCTGCATTCTATCTCACCATCTGCGCTAGCAGGCATGCCCATACAGAGCTGTCAATTGGGACCACGGCAGTAGCAAACTTGGGTTGCTGCACCTTTAGTGGCGGCTCGAATCAGCGGCGTGCCACCGTTCCTGTCTGCCGGCATTCACCGAAGCCTTTGCATCCAGCAGTAGCTTTCGCAATGCTGAGCCTTTCCCTTGCTGCACTGCGCCACGCGGCAACCATGGCATGCTCAGTTGCGCTCTACTTTGGGCAGGGGGGAGAGGTGGCTGGTGGGTGCTGCTTGATGGAATTGCGTAGTTATGGCTGAAAGAGAAGGCAGGTGCTGGTCAGTAAAGATTTAAGCTGAGGCCGGTGTAAGCGAGGAACAGGGTGGGGGGGGGGGGGGGGGCGGAGAGCCGCGTTAGTGCCCGCCGCTGTAGCAGCCGCTGCTGTTGCGTGGCGTTGTACCTCCGCGCCTGCGTCCAACAAGCGTACATCACCACCGCGTCCGGTGAGCCCGCGGGCTCACCGACAGGACTGCAGGCGGCGTCCAGCCCTAACAGCACCGCCATCCAAGCAGAATATGATACCAGGCCTCCCACCAACGCTGAGCGGCCCTCGGCGCCCGAACTCTTACCGCGGCTGGCAGCCTGAACTGCTCACATCCCTGCTGCCGCAAGCGCTTCACGCCGGGGCCTCGGGCTGTGCATGAGCGTATTCGCTTCCGCGCGTCGGCTGTGGCATAATAGCTAACCGCACCTCTTTCGTCGCTGGGTGTTACAGTCGGCCGCCGCGGCCCGAGCAGGAAAGCTTAGCCAACAGGGAGCGCGCCGCCGGCCCGGCGTGAGTGAGCCAGACTGCGGCCGTCCTCAATCGGGCCGCGCCAGCAGGTCTGCAGCAGCGCCCGCCTCAGCTCCTCGAAGTGTGCCAGCCGCCCGCAGCGCGCCGCCTCCGCCGCCGCCTCCATTCTGCCGCTGGCAGCTGTGTGGTGGGTCTGCTCCGTTCCTGCCGTTCGCGTGCGTCAGGGCAGGGGTTGTCATGGAAACTGATTTCAGGTGCTATATATTTGTTTTTCGGTCATCGATTTAGTCTTGACACAGCGCCGGTTCGCTACTGTGCTGCCTATTTCTGGTACAACGACATGGCGCATTATAGATAGTCTGCTACGCACACGATCACGGGCATGTAAACTCAAAGTATCACGTTCTCGCATGGGCCCCTATCGCTATCCTATGTATACATACGTTCATCGATTTCGCACACCCTGTACATTTTTTTATTCTCGTCTGTTGGGAAGTACCTCGATACAGTTCTGACGTAGTGGTCCTCGGCCCGGTCAGCACGAGGTATCTCAAGTCATACAATAATTATATTAATTTACAGATATTACTCGGAATAATGACATCCAAGTTCCGATCGGCACCTTTTTCGAGCTTGGGAATATCTCAACACTCATAAGTATCCCTTTAACGATTCGTCGTAAATAGATATTTCGGCACATATACTTCGTACATGAATCTTTACAGTACCTGATACTTATCGACGATTCGACGGAACATAAAGGGATAAGGGAAGTCGTACGACGAATAAGTACAGGTGTCAGGACTAGGCTCCGAAACGTGCTGTGATAAGGACGGAATGACATCGTCGTTCGAGTACAGGTTACGATTTAATATTATTACTCGGATATAGCATATTCGAATATGCCATATACGATATTTATTTATTTCTACATCATGGCTGATTAACATCTGCGAACTTCAAACAGAACTAACAGCAACCATGAAAGGTTGCCAGCAAAAGAGAGACATAAGCCTGAAACCAAAGTCGAGCAGGAGGCCAGGGAGCCAAGAACCAAGGGAGAGCCAAGGGAACCACGAAGTCGTCAAGGAACCAAAGGGACCACCGCCCCGGGGTAGGCCATCAGCCGCGGCGAGGCGCTTACTTGCAGCCAATGACCCGGGCCATAGCAACACATGCCGACGAGCGACGCGACGCAGGCGCATGAGCACCATCACGTTCCGCGCGCGCGGCCGCGACCCCGCCAAGAACGTTTTTTGCATGTGCCATGTTGATGAGCAAGGAGAAACGGCGGCGCCACGTAAGCAAGAGATGGGCGATTTTTTGGCCAGTGTGTGTGTGGCTAGCTTTCGCGAGCTCCACCAAAAAGGCCTCAACATGCGGGGTTAGCGAGCCGAACTCGGAAACGGCGAAAGGAACAATGCGAACAAAGCGGCGGCGTTTCGGACACCCTCGTCATACTTCTGGATTTTGTGGCGCTATGCAGCCCGCAATGCAGTCGTTGGATCCGAGCTTGACACACCGAGGATAGGGGCAATGGTGGTATCTACAGCAACCGTGTTCCCGCGGATACCACAACACCCAAAAAGCCCAACATCGGCCGGCCGGCCGTCGCTGCACTTCCGAAGAGAAACAAGCACCGACGGGTCCGTGAGGGTCTGGACATCCAGGCCCAGGGGAGACTTCACGTCGTGGCAAACGTCAGAAAGGCCATGTGCCGCCCACTCGTGTGCGGCGTGATTGGAGTCGCCCCCAGAGCAACGTACGATATTATTATGGATAGAGCTACCTCGTGCGAGAGAAATATTTTTCTTGCTGGTGATACCAAAAATGATGAAATGAGGCTACGTAGCCTGGACGCAGGAAGCTAGACATGCACATGCATATATAGCCGCGCGATCGATTTCGTACATGAATCGCTAGATTACCTGATACTTATTGGTGGAATTCCACGCGGGTCTACCCGGTGCATTTCAGGTTTGGCCGCTCCAGGTTCCATGACTACACAGACAACATGTCGCGCACTAGTGTCGAATTTCGGGCACTCAACATATTAAAGGGATAGGGCACTCAACATATATGGGAAAATAAGCGACCACATCGTCGCTACATGTAAGAGTATTCAAGTGGTAGTAGCTAGTAATAGCGCGAGATACCTATAGTAGCGACCTATAGAGATGGACCTTAAGCGCTACCTATATACCTCGCGTACCGTGCTGCGCATGCACTGATAAGGACGCTACAACCGCCGGTCCTAATGACACCGTCGCGCCAACATATTCGACACAGGACGCAGCAGTGATTTGAAATCCATATTAGTACTCGCGGCGTCGGGGGTTGGGTCGTCGTCGGGCTCGCATGAACTAACAACATTATTCCTGGACAAGGCTCACAGCTCTCGGCTTCGGAATAATGAGGGGCGGGGCACTCGCTCTGTCACTTATTGCATGGAACGGATCTTGTTCGGCCAACTCGGCGCGGCGAATGGCATGTGGACGGTGGCCATCCCCACCGCGACGATGGTCATGACTCCGCATGAGCTGCGGACCGAGGTCACCGCTGGGTGTACCTATTATTGCCGAGCCCATGCATGACCCTGGTGGCTGGGAGCCACGTCATCATTTTGCCGCCCTCGACACAGCACAAACCATGTAGGTCACTGACGACCACAATCTATGGCGACACGCTAGTGAACCGCCATGGACATGGCGACACTCAGTGGCGTGCGCGTGTGCAACACGATCCTATCGCAGACGCCTTTCGTGATCACGGTGTTCACACACGATTTGGAAATGTATCCATGTACGCCGAGACGCGGATGACTTGTTCAAGCATGCAATGATGCCTCAGGGGGACACCGTGTCCATGGATGATGAACTCGAGGACATGGTGCCAAACGACGCTGGCTCTCCATCCCGGCGTTCAACGTGCTTACTGCGCATGGCTACATCCGTGGGTCGGTTTGAGCTCACCTTGTTGCGCGACATGCGACTGGGGCCGGTAGTGCGGGACGCGGCGTGGCTCAACGCGGATGAGCCGGGACGTAAGGGCAAGTGTGGACACTGAGCGCGGTGTCGCATGCTTGGCGGCCGCCGCGGATCGCATCGCCCTCTCATCGCGGGAAACTCGGTGCACCACTCGGGCTCACCACGAGGTCTTACTCGCAAGAGATTTCCTCGGGGTCCTAAGCTTGGTGGCTCCCCGAGAAGCGTGCTCGCTGCCTAATCAGAACGGCGCAGATTCATCCGCCATACCGTTGGCGACTGCACAACAGCACGTCCGTGGATGCCACTCGCACGCACGTGCACGCATGGCCCGGACTATGAGCCCTGCGCTCATCACTCATCCATCCCGCCTCGACGTGCGGGATGCGTGCCGCTTTTAGGCGGCTTGCTGTTTTGATCTTTTAGTGCCGAATGCGTTTAGCGATGGTTTTTTAACTGGCCTTTTTGTATCGTACGCGAGTGCCAGCGGTACCGCCGGTACGACGAGTATTGATGCTCTCCTATCACTAAGTACCTACTTACCTCTGCTAGCAATAGCGACTAAATACATATTGTGCTGCCCTATCAACCGGAGTTGGGCTGCATGCAGTATCGGCTGCACTGTAGGCTGCAGTAACTGCAGCCTGCAGTTAAGGTACTGCACTGTACTAGTAGCTTGCAGTACTTCCCGAAAAGGGGCTGCAGTGTAGATACCCATAGTGCCCCAAACCTCACTCTTAAGATAACGTTTCGATGGCGCCCGCTAATGATATTAAGCCATATGGCGACGGTTCCGGCGGTCGGAGCGCCGCGGATAGCACCGTACTCGCTCACAACATCACACGTCGCCGCATCGGGGCACAGACAAGTAGACCACACACGCCAGCCGAACCTATCCCCACTTCACGCTCACCCAGGCACCACTACCTGTCATCCTCCTCTCGTCACTCTTCGTCAATTATACGGAGGGAGACCAGTCTGCCGCGAAGCAGGGCGCAGCGGCGATGGCAGAGGAGGCGATGACGGAGGACACCACCGCCGCGGCGTCAACAGCTCAGCAAGAGTGACACCGACACCACTTGTGACGCAAGCCGACGATACCCTCATCGACGACGACGAAGATGACCCCCTCTTAGGCCTGAGCCCCACTGACCCCCCCCTCCCCCATTGTCTATCCTCAGCAAAGCCGCCGCCGGCTGCTGGGGCGGCACCCTGCTCGAGAACAACCGTGCCGTCTGGTCTTTTTCGTGCCGCATGACACTAGCCTGCCGCCCGACGAGCGTAGAAAGCCGAACGTCCTGTGCTGTTGGCTGTGCCACTTAGCCAATACGGGCGGCCTATACGGTTCACTGCCCCACGAGGGCCCCCACGCCTTAGCCGACCACGAGCGAGCCCGCGACTGTTGCTGCTGCTGCACTACTTTTTTTCGCCAATTGTGCAACTGCCTTCCTACTATGTTGCATGCAGTGGACACGGCAGATCATCGACAACATCAAGACGGTGGAGTCATGCTAGAGCAGTATGGAGCCGAGCCAGCGGATAAGGAGGCGGAGGATTAGAGGGGGTTTTATGCCATCATGTTGTTTTACGCGTGTTTCACTATGCATGCGTTGGGACATCATCGTTGGACACACACAAATGTACACACCGCAGACTTTCCCCCGCCCTCTGCGGGCAATTGAATGATATATTACAACTTCCACCACGATCGTTGCCCCTCTGCATCCGCCATGGCTGCCCCTTTGCCCTTCATTGCCCCGCTCTTCCCTATAATCAGCAGTTTCAGTGCTACTTCAGGCTGCATTGCAGCCTGCAGTACTGCAGACTGTTGACTGCAGCCTGCACTTCACTCTGCCTGCAGCGTGCAGTACTGGAAAGTGGACTGTAGCCCAACCCTGGTATCGACGTGAATACGACAGTTGAAGCGGTAGCAGGCGCTGATGCTAAAATACCTACTAACCGGCTGCCTGCAGTACATGTACGGTACCGGTACTCGCTGCCCGCGCGCTGCTACTAGTTGATATTAGCGACTACTACGGGTATGGACTAATAATGTATATGTTAAGATCCATGTGGACAAGCGGTCCATGTGTACATGGAGCGGTCCATGTGGACATGGAGTCTCCATTGACCCATGTCCACATGTCCCGTACCATGTACACATAGAGTTCACCGAAAACGGTCCATGTGAATACGGGTCGTTGGCTGACCCATGTACACATGGACTGCCCTCGACAAACGACCATATACACGCGAACCGGCCCATGTACGCATGGAGCGCGGTACTTGGACCATTTACACATGGATCCAAGCAATCCAGCCCATGTCGTCCCCATTTTAAGGCAAGATTAATTCGATTAAGTTCAAATTAAGTAGCAGATGCAATTAACTTTGAATTAGAGTGAAATTAAAGAGAGACTTCGATTGAATTATATTTTATTCTATAATTCAGTTCACTACACGGACTGGGGTGGCAGCTCCCTGAGCGCTAGTGCCAGCACCATGGTCCTCAATGTTCCGACAGCAGTTGTTATCAGGGTGACACCTAGAGTTGCATTTCCTACCAGCTTTGCGGCAACTGCACACACTGGTGGCACATGGCCCTTTACATGTGCACTTGATCATTCCTTGGCCCCCAAATAGTGACACAGATCTTACACCTTCTCTGATGGAGATCTTCGTCCATGATGCTTGGTCACTCCACTTCTCTACCACACCCGCCAAAGCCCACTCACGCGGGTGCAATGTTGCGCAACTGATCCAGATCTTGCTGCCTACATGTGGTCTTGATAACACCCGCGTCCACAGCCACTCTGTAAGAGTTGCATTCGGTGACCTGCGAAACAGGGGGTTGGGGGAGGGCATTTGAGAAAGAAGATGTGCGCGTCATCACTAAGACATATCAAGCATTGCGTGCAACTGGCATCAGTATAACATTACTTACTCACCTCAATCATCACGCATGTCAAGAATCTAGGGTCCACCTTGCCACGGTCCTCCTTTGCCAACGGCACTCTGACCACATCACCCACCACTGGTGCTGGGCCGGCCTTGGCAGCGACATTTGCACGCATCACCCTAGCCTGCTTGGCCTGTGCAGCACGGCACTGAGCCCTAATTGCGCGCCGCCCGGGACTGTTGCCCAGTTGGGAGGGAGATAGTGGACTATAATCGCCAACGGCCGCGCGTGGTTGCAGGAGGACTTGTGGAGTAGCCTCCGCCGCTGCAGCCGGAAGCACTGGTGGCTCCTCGGGCGACCTTTGCCTCTTACGGGCCACTGACTCACGGGACGAGGCAGCTGCATTGGTGGCTGCACTTGTCGTTTCAACAGAGCGAGACACCATATCTACTGTCCCAGCAGCCATGCAATTGTTGTTGCAGTGACCATCATCCGTTCCACCTGCGTGCAAGACACATGAGTGACACAGTCACACCCATGCCATAACGGGCATACTGACAAGATTGGCAGCAACAACAGGTTACTTGTGCATATGACATGGAAGAAGGCCTTGCAGCTGATGAACCTTGACAAGGCCGGCTGTGGGGATAAGCATCCCAATCTTGCAATGCCCACCATCGCACGAAGCCTTGCATGGGGCGCAATATGTGTCCGGGTCCCATGGCAAGTTGGGGTCTGGGACGTAGGTGCATAGTGACTGCTGGTCCTCGTTGCGAGTGAGCATCTGCTCATCGTGCTGCGCGTCCACGCTAATCCCGGGCGTGATGGGCAGATCTTTTTCATGTACACGGAGGAGCGGGGAGCAGGGAAATATGAGTTAGCACTTGTGTGTTTATGATAATATGCTGTGGAATACGAGCTAGCACTGCTACATAATTATAGTACTCAAAAGGAATAGATAATACAGCAAACACACATAATAATGCAATTAGTATTATTTAGAGAGAGAGAGAGAGAGAGAGAGAGAGAGATACATTTCAATCAAAGGTATGGCCGTGGCTAGAGGACATTATCATATAACAGTATGTACAACATCATAACCTTATATATATAACCCAATAGCAGCAGCAGTAATCATATATAAAAACCAACATATATGATATTAACGTACGTGAATAAGTGTAGTGATAATACTACTGTCGCTTGTTATATTAGTTGAAGGATTGATTATAATTCACATTAATAACCATTATTCAAGCACTTTATGCTACGGCGCAGTATATGCGCAGGATGGCAGGCCAACAATACTGCAACGGCTTTGCGGGCATCCACCGATTGGGAGAGGCGCTGGCGTTCTGAAGGCTTCCATGTCTTCCTGCTCTTGTGGCTGCTGCTCTTGTCGCGCCTCCTCCTCTGCCTGCTGCTCCTCTTCGTCAAAGGCCAATTGGGAGACTTGTTTTCGTCACACCAATGTGCGATGTACTCCTCAACGGTGCAGTTGAATCTTTCAATGCCGGCGTTGCTGGGGCTATGCCTAGCTCTCCCTGTTACCATTTGGCAGCCAGGCCATAGCCTCTTTGTGCTTTTAATCACCTGCAATCGCAACACGCACACATATCGCAGACTTGCACTTGTACGCAAGCTGAGCAGCATGCTATTTATTACACAACGGCCCACACACCTCTTTCACCTCCTCCTCCGAGAGACCGATTCTCCTGCTCGGTTGCTTGTCGGCAACACCAAAAAGCTCTCTACCATTGTCAACATGAAGGATGGCAGGAGGCCCAAGGAGGGAGAAGAGTAAAAACAGTTTCCCTGCTCTGGTATCCTTCTGCAGGGATGGGGGCGGGGTGATAAGATACATAGCTTAATTAAGAAAAGGGGAAGGCGGAAGCAAGGGGGTTGGATAGGCGTGCACCTGTCAAACTAGCCCGCTGCTGTGGCGGCATACAAACCTCCTTGTTGGGGATCGGAGTGCAGAAGCAAAACTTGATGCCGTGATCGATGCAGGTGAGCAGGTAGCGGTGGCTCTTGTATTGTGATGATTGGTAGTTGATGAGGTCGATCTGGCCACGGGCCCCGATCATGCCCTTGGACAATATCGCCCGGTGACCGGCTTTATCCTTGGCCTTATTCGTTCTGTGATTTGCGCCTGCAGGTGGCGCATGTTTCGCAGAGAAGTTTCACGACACGCCTGGGAATGTTGCAGTACCTTCCCGGAATCATTTTGTGAAGCTTCTTGAGCTGCACAGTGTGATGGGGGGGAGGGTACACTTAGTGGTGTGTACGTATAGCCAACATGCAGTGGCAGCAAGCATAGCGGGACAATGGAAGGGCTCAGGGAGGTACACCTTGGCGTGCACCCCTTTCAGCTGCAAATCCCGGATGTGTTCGAAGACCATCCCGGCGTGACTGACGAGCTTCACGTGCTCCAGAGGGGCATTTATGTCCCCCTTCTGGATGAGCATTATATCGGAGTCTCCACAGGTCAGGATATCGAAGCGGCGCTTTGTAGCCCAGGCCCGCGATCTTTCCTGCTCGACAATCCAACAAGAGGAGCACTTTGCACCTCAGTGCATGGCAGAGGCGCGGCGCCAGTATATTTCGGCTCGGCGCGGCAGTACAGGCGGCGGCAGGAAGTTCCCCATTTGCATGCCGTACCGTAGAATCGGCGCCGGCAGCGGAGCTACAGGCACAAACAACGAGGCCAAAGAGTCGATTGTCGGGAACTATACTATGTAGAGGATGAGCGAGCTGGTGCGCGATCGGGGTCGGCTAACCGTCAGACTATACAATGTAACACGCGAAGCCTATCCGCGAGGCCTGTGGCCCATATCGGGGTGCAACCTGCGAACAAGAAATGCCGGCGGGCCCCACCTCTCTCGTCGTTTGGTCGAAGGAACGGAACGTTTGCATGGCTTCATTGTACTCTGCCTCTGTCAGCAACGTCTGGTTGTCTCGACGTATATTTCACGTAGCTTAGTCTCTTGTTGGAGACGTCGCGATGCGCCTTCACCACGGATGGTGCCTCAACCTGCGGTCGATCTTCGCCCGGCCCATCCTCCGGTGCGGCAACGCCTGCGGTAGCATCAGTATTGCCTATGGCCATAGTACCGACCAGAGCCGGCCAGAGCCGGCCAGAGGCGGTCCCGGAAAGGGGGATTGCGCAGCTGCGATGTAGTGCGTTACTAACTGTGGGGACGAGTGAGCACAGCCTATCCGCAGGGGGTTTTATTAGCGACTGTACCTGGCGCCCGATCGCAGCTCCCGCGCCGGCACGGCACTCGTCCTCAGAATAATGGCGGGCGCCGCAGCGCCAACCAGCACCTGCCCGTACAAAGGCTAGGTCGCAACCGCGATCCGGCGCCTGCCCGAACAGCGCCTTACCCGCCACCGTGCGTCGTGGCCATGTGCAGATGTGCAGATGGGCTTGCCCAGCGCGGCCCATTTGAACATGGGACGCGACAGACGTTCCCTGCTAACATGGGTCGACCCATGTGGACATGGGCCGACAGACGGCCCATATCCACACGGATATGACCCGGATTGCTCCATGTGTACATGTACCAGGGGTCACTGATAGTACGGGTCCATGTTGACATGGGTCACTGGAGGCTCCATGTCCACATGGACCACTTCATGTCACATGGACGCTTTCACATGGAACCATATATAGATAATCAACATATATATAAAAATACCCGCCCCGATGTACGCCGTGCGACTGACCCATGACTAATGTACAGTATATTCCTACTATTATTATTGTTTCATTACTGGTGTCATAGCGACCGCCTGCGCGGCTCGCGGTGTGGGCAGCATCCGTTAGCTGCAGATAGCAGATAGCAGATAAGGATTTATCCCATAGCTGCAACTCGCGCGGCAGTCTGGCACGCACAGGACGACAGTACTCGTTAGTGGCCTGAGCCTGCCCGTAAGCAAGCCGGCACGCGTCACCCACTCCAACGGAACGAGCTCGCGACCTGTTTCCATCAAGTTTCGCGCGCGCGTCCACTTGTGATCAGTACGCGTTGCTGCCAGTCGCGCCGTTGGGCGGGGCGGCGGGCGTTGACTCGTCGAAAACGCGCACGCGCTGCAGCGTGCAGCGGCCAAAAACTGCTTCAGGGACAGACGAGGCGAAGGAATGCGATGAGGGCGGAAGCGCGGCGCCCATCGGAGGCTGGTGGGGGCTAAATGCTTCCCTGTTTTTCGAGAAGGCGGGGGGGGGGGGGCGCGGAGGGAACCCCTACCGGCGCACCGATCGCACCCAGAGCCACTGCGGCTCGTCAACCCCCCCCCCCCCCCC
>VCJN01002880.1:0-97628 GCA_006384855.1 Tetraselmis striata
ACGTGGGTGTTGTGTGTTAGTCCGGTCGCCGTACCGGGCGCGGGCAGTCGGCGCGCCCCACCCATGTTGGACCTGTGTCCGGGTGGGGGGAGGTTGCAGTGGCTCCGCGGCCACTATATTTATCTCGGCCTATTTGCCCACCGGCTCACAAGGGGAACCGTTTCGGGACCGCGAAGAGTTGGCGCGGCTTCGTACGAGTTATCCGAGGGATATGATCGTGGTGGGGGGGGATTGGAACATGGATGAAACGGAGTTGACGGCTCTACTCAGGCGTTGGCGGTGCCTTCCCGGCGGTAAGCCCATGTGGCCGCGGGATGCATCGGCGCGCGAACGGGGTACTTGTCAGAGGGGCAGCTGCCGCGTTCTCGACCACTTCATCGCATAGCCTCCCACCATAGGCCCTCCCCCCCCTCTTTCGCCCTCGGCATGGGTGGACTACTCTTGGGACACCTCTGATCACTTCCCTGTCCTGTCTTCTTTCCCCGTGGGCGCCATCCGTGAGGATACCTGCCCACCTCCCCTGCATGACCGCCTGTCTGCAAGGTCCATTCCCAAACCGGCCCACGGTGACTCTCCCTCTGAATGGCCCAAGCCGTTCCACGATTTTGTCACCGCTAATCCGTTCGCGGTGCTCACCCCTCTAGATGACCCACCTGTAGACGGCGGGCCCTCGGGAGGGGGGGGATCCCTAGACATCGGCCCCGACCACTTTATCCAGGCAATATGGTCGGCGGCGCGTGGGGTAGGGGCTGTTACCAAGCCCAGGCGTCGTGGCCTAGGGCCGCCGCTGCAATGGTCTATCCTAGGTGCGATTAATCGTCGGCGCATGGCCTTTATGGCGTGCCGGGGGACTAGGGGCCCTCGGGATGCCGCTCTAGCGTCGGCGCATTATGCTGCTGCACGGCATAGGGTCCGGACACTAGTACGTAATAACCGCCGCCGCCAGAGGGAGCGGGCCGTGCTAAAAGCGGTTCAGGATTTTAAGGAGGGTGGTGGGAGACGGGAGTTCTGGAAGTGGGCGCACTCTCTCCGTAAGGGGCAGGGTTCATTCGAGGGCGAGGGTTCATTCATGCGAGGGTTCATTCCGGCCAGTACGCGATCCGGTATTGGGGGTACTTCATACCGAGCCGGGCGAAATCAATGCGTGCTGGGCGCGGCACTATCGGGAGCTGCTGCGTGACCCCCACCCCCTAGCACAACGGGTTGCGATATACCGTGCGGCGTGGGAACACCGCCACGGTACATCGCCACCCATTGCCCCCGCACTAAACGGGATTAACGGGCCTATAACCTGGGAGGAACTAGTCAAGGCTCTTAGGCGTTTAAAAAAATAATCAGGCCCAGGGGCAGGATGGGATCACTGCGGAGGCTTTAAAATTGGCGATGTACGCCACAAATAGCCATTTTGGCAAGGCATTGCTGGCCTTAATTAACGGGATATGGACTAAGAACTACATCCCCCAGCAGTGGCGTAGCTCGGCCATAGTATCGGTGCCAAAGAAAGGCGACGCGGCCGTTATGGACATTTATAGGGGTATTTCGATTATGGGTGCCGCTATGAAACTCCTTATGACCGTCATTACCCAACGCTTGAAAGACGTCTGCCAAGCTAAAGGGATCATCCGCCGTTGGCAAGCGGGTTTTATGCGGAATGAGGAGGGCCCCATGCAAGTCGCCAGCTTCTTCGATATCGCGGCTCGTCGCCAAGCGGCACGTTTACCCACGTACGCGGGTTTTATTGACTTTAGGAAGGCATATGACACCGTACCTCATGAGCTTTTATTCCTAAAACTACAAGTCATAGGAGTTACGGGTCATATGCTTGCCTTCATTAAAACTTTATACATGGATAGTATGGCACGGGTCAAGACAGGGGTGGCCCCGGGAACATTATCAGAACCCATACCCATAGAGCGTGGCCTCCGACAGGGATGCCCCGCTTCCCCCATCCTATTTAACATATTTATTAACGATATATTCGATGGGGTAGAACATCTAGGGTGTGATGTACCAGGGTGCACCGACACACTAGCGGCAAGGCAACCACTAAGGGTGCCAGGTCAGTTATACGCGGACGACGCAGTAGGTATCACATGCTCGTTCGATACCCTGCATGCCATGTTCGCCCACTTCTCGCAGTGGGCGGAGGACCATTTTATGGGGTTTGGGGTACTTAAGTGTGGGGTGATGGCATTAGGCCGATTTTCCGATGAGACCGCGTTACGCGAACAAGCTGCCCGATGGCAGCTTGGTGGGGAACGGGTACCGGTAGTTGTAAATGAATATAGGTACTTGGGTACGGTCATTAAGTCGGATTTAGGTATGCAACACATAGTAGACGACCGGGTTAAGAAGGGTAAACACGCCATTGAGGCGCTCGATTCGGTACTAGTCTGTGGACGGGACATAATTCCTATTAATGTGCGTGTGTCGGTCTTTAAAACCTGTGTACTGCCGGTTTTAACTTATGGGTGTGAAGTATGGGGCATGGATAGAACTAGCGGCGCAAATAAATTACAAACCGTACTCAATCAGTGCTTGCGGTGCCTCATTGGGGTGGGTAAAAGCTCCCCTGGGGTGGCCATTGCACCGATGATGCGGGAATTGGATATTGCGCCCATAGAGGCTACGGCCGCTGCGGCACGGGCTCGGGCGTTCCTTGAAGCATCCGACTTGAATACATGTATAACCCAGGTAGTAGATCAGCCAAGTCGGGCGCGCCCTAACACGTGGACGCCAGGGACTGTGCGGTGGTTGGATCGACTAGCTAGGGCGAACGTAGGGCTAGCTGAGGGGGCGCACCTTCCACTTGAGTGGAGGTCACTAGCCGCGCGCGATGCCGCTACACTAGTAAACGCATCGGTGTGGGCGCGTTACGAATCATCGGCATCGTTAGCACGCAATAAGACATGGGGTATATATGTCCAGGCGTCTTATGCGTCAAACCCGTTGCCACAGTACGGTGTGGGTGTCCCCGCGGGGGTTGTGGCCGGGTTGCACATCATGATACAATTACGCACCCGAGTATTTCCCACTGCCCGCCGATTGGCCCGGATTCATGCCATGCCTGAGCGGTTCCTGGAACACTGCTCTGCATGTGGCGGAGGTGCTGAATCTGAGACTATCGAACATATGTTGGTGGAGTGCCCGCGGTGGGGGTATCACCGTCATAATTTGGGTTGTTAGTTCCGGAGTTCAGGGATTTTATTAGTAGTCAGGTTTTTGTGTTAACACCTGAGGACTTAACTGCCTTCATTTTGGGCGGGGTCCCCCCCTCCCTTCACGGCGCCCTGGATTTTACTGGGAATGGGACATTTTTCCAGCTATGGCGTCGGGCCCTCCCTCACATTGCCTTTTTTGTTGCACATGTATCGCACTCCCGAAATGCTTTGCTCCGCGGGTTGGGGCTTGCCCCAACTCGCATTACTCGAATGGGCCGACGCCCAAACGGGTAGGGCGGACTTTTCGTGGTCAGTGCCGGGTATTTTGATGGCAGTGTTTTAGACGGTGATCCAACAGTGTTAGAAATTCTGTCACTGGCGTTCAATTAGTCTTGCAGAATGCTTCGGCAATTTGCTTGATGACTATAACAGAGCGTCGCCTACCCAGGGATTTCCGTAACTGGATTGCTGCCCAAACCGCCGTCGTAGAGACGCTGCAAGGGTTTCACTGGTACCAGTCCTGCACTCGTCGAAACGGGGTTCGCCTAACCGCGCCTAACACGGTACTTGTACTGTATCCGTACTCAATTTTACTGTACGATTACTGTATTCCGTATCACCCCGCGCCTTACCGCGCCTTACCGCGCCTATATCCTCTTTCAGTCAGCTTATCTCGGCGGTGGTCGCGAGTACCCGCGCCGCCATGACTGCCATAGCAGTACCCGTACGCAAATGGTACGTGATATGACGGCGTACCAGTACCGGAACTGCCCTTTTTGTAATTCACACCAGTACCAGTACCAGTACCCGGCCGCTTTTAGGCGGCTTGCTGTGTTGATTTTCTAATTCTGGGGAACTGCCCTTTTTGTAATTCACACCAGTACCGGGATATCGTGCATGAACTAGTTATGCACTGCTGTCGCACACTGCACACTGCTGCACACTGCGCACTGCAGCGCACACTGTCGCACACTGCACACTGCACACTGTTGCACACTGCGGCGCACACTGTCGCACACTGCACACTGCGCTAGTACTGCTGTACTATAATAGAATCCTTTATGCGGGCCGCGCGCACCGCGTCCATCACACAGCAAACTTCCTCACCCACCCCGAGCTGCACATAGCGCGCTTGCCCCCAGTGCGCGCGGCTACTGCGCATCACGCCCCCCGGAGCGCAAACCTTACCCCATGGGTACACATTACTGGCGGTTGTCGGGCAGGTGGTCAACATCGGCTGTGCACTCGGCCGCATCAGGTACGGACGCCGCCCTTTTTGCCCCACTCACTCACTGCAGCCCACCCACGCCAAACATAATCGGAGACATCTCGGCACCGATCCCACCCGACACGCACCCGATATCGCTAGAGGGAGGGGAAGCTGAGGTCGTTGCCGTGGCGGATTTTTGAGTTCCTCCGTTGTTCTCTCGCATCGTCCGTTGATGCTACAGCGGGTTGGAGGCTGAAAACCCTTCGCGCCGACGCAGCGCCCCAACAATATGGCGCGACGCGAGAACTGCGCTCAGTGCGTTCTGGCCGTTTCGGCCACCAGCCCGCCGCCTCCGAATTCTGCCGGAAGTGTGGCAAGTCCACCACAGTAGATGGCCTACCAGTGGTACGCGAGGAGGCGTTGGTCTCGGCGGTGACCGAGGCGATGTACGACCGCATGAACGGCCACGGCCACCACATGGAGCTGCCAACTGGCTACTCAGTGGGCCCAAGTGATCCAAAGGCGTGGCCCTTCCTCACTGCCTTCGATGATCCCAAAGTATACGCAATGCGCGAGCTGCATGCGCTGTGCGAGGCGCATTTTATGGACCCGATGGACGATAGCGATGCTCTGCGTGATGTGATGGGCTAGGATTCAGCGCACCAATCCCGCCACCGCTTCCCATAGAGACGGGTGGCTATGTATTCCGGTGGGAGGCGCTGCCGGGCAAAAGCGAGGCAGACAAGCTGGAACAGTAGGCGCTCCGAACTGTGCGCTCAGAGCGTGCGCGTGAGTTGGGTGAGCGCGCTCGGAATTTGCGCGCTACGGAGTGGCAGGAGCGCATGGAGCGAGAGTGAGCGGGTATCTCAGACAACACCAGCGAAGGCGACTATTCAGCGCCCCGCACATCGGCGCAGTTCTGAAAGCTACGACAGCATTGACAGGTGGGATGCGGTAAAGTGCGGGCCATATGAAAAGAAGTACTTCATGCAGAGGAGGGCGGGGCGCGAAGCAACGATGGAGGCGGGAGGCGAGGCGTTCAGCATCGGTGAGGGGGGCTGAGGGCAGCGGTGAGCCGAGCACCTGCCGCTCATGTGACATAGCTGTCTATGGCAAATCCAGTAAGGGTGAGAAGGGGAAGGGACACGCTCACTAGATGTAATTAATGCATTCACATCTTCCTTCGCTTCGTCGCCGCTTTCTCTGCCATCTCTGCCTTCACGGCACACGCCTTTGCCTTGGGCAGGTGGGGCTGTGCACGATGGGCTGGTCCATGCATGTCACGGTGGTGCGCGATCAAGGTGCTGCGCGTCGTGACTTGGCCAGTCCTGGAGAGCATCACCTTGCCGGACTTGAGCAGGTGCTGGGGCTGTTGGTTGCTGCCGTTGCGGAAGCCCTGCTTGATCTCCATGTTTGCAGTGCTCCATGCACTGAGCACTCAATGCGTCAAGGTTGCCATGCAGTTCTATCCATCGGGAAATTGCCGTCATGCAACTTATTCATGCACGGAGTGATGTCCTTTGCTGCCGCGATGTTCATGAAGGCTGCGAAGAATACCTCCGTAGCTGCCCGTAGCTTGTAGGTCAAGGTAACTTATTTCGTTGTCGCTGAGCGCCACCTCAAAAACAGCGCGATGACTTCGCCTCCCGTTGTGTTTGCAGTTGGAGATGCGTGCTATCAACGCCTATGAGCACTGGACTGTGGGAGGGCCCGATCAACACTGTCTTCCAGCAGGACTTTGTCTTCCCGCCCAGGATTGTGCATGGCAGACTTGTCACATATACATGGACAGAGGCCAGCAGCACTGCTGGCAGGGGGCGGCGGCAAAGGGCCGCCGGTGACGCTGTGCCGAGGCAGATGATCAGGTGATGGGCCACCTGTGTGATATATTATTGCTGAAGCATCTTACATGTTGTTGTTGCTTTCCTGCACTTTGCGCTGATGCTCATAGTGCAGCCCGGCACGGGTGGTGCTCCTACTTGAAGCACTCCCATGCCTACGACATCGCCGCCCTCGATGAGGATGATGGCGGTGTTGATGCCATGCAGTAGTAGCATATACGTAGCAACCGTGGCGTGTGTGAATTGAGCATATCCATATGTTGCGGGAGCAGTTGCGTAGTATGGCAGGCGCATGATACATATAGGCGTCGGTTGGGTTTGGGGTTTCCAAATGTAATGTTAAGCAATACTATCTTACGAAACATGGCCAATCTGCATTATGCTTGCACATATTGCGCGCATGCCTGCTTCACTAATTTTCCTGACACACTCACAGCATTTTTTTTTGATACTGACAACATGGGTCAATGTTACGCATGGATGCCGCGGTGTACTGCAGTATCGTCGCGAGCAAGCATTGTCAACCGATGTTGACACAAAAGTTTGCATTTGTCTTTGCCGTTATACACATCTGTACTTTTGTGAATTTCATGTCATTTGTGGTATGTATGTTGATTTGCATGTAATCTGTTCAGCAATAAGATTAATGTGAAACGCGTTGTGCATTACATACAACAGCAGATGCATCGTAGTGTCATTGATTATGTTATTGTGACGCCCCGGGTACCGAGGTACCATTACTACTCGAGACTGATGCAATGATATAAAGTACGTGATGAGCCACCAGCCGCGCGCGCACTTTCACTCTTCGGCACTTCCTCTTCGCCTATTTATGCTGACCGCTTCGCATGAAGAGCAGATCGCCCTGCTCGCCCCCCGTGCCACCATGGCCTCCGTCAGCACCTTCCATGCCGCTGCCGGGACGGATGACGCGTCGTGGGAAGATATCATGCTGCCGAGAGGAGCACGCGAGCCCCCGCCTGTCCCGCGCGGCCCGCCCCTGCGCTACTACCTCACGACAGTCAGCGCCGATGACACGTCGAGCGTTTTTGACTGGTCAAGCTGAACGGCCCGTCTGCCCACCCTAATTGACCGTGGAGGAGGAGCAAGCTGCCTTGCTTAAATCGATGAAGCCGACGCATGCAGCAAGGGTTCTTTGCATCCCTAGTGCAAA
Source organism: Tetraselmis striata (assembly GCA_006384855.1). Classification (NCBI taxonomy): domain Eukaryota; kingdom Viridiplantae; phylum Chlorophyta; class Chlorodendrophyceae; order Chlorodendrales; family Chlorodendraceae; genus Tetraselmis; species Tetraselmis striata. The sequence continues at coordinate 7,387 of VCJN01002880.1, forward strand.
GGTGCGCTTGCCGGCCGGTTTACCTGCTCATCGTGTAGCTAGCTGCTGACGTTGTCGCTGCCCGAGCGAGTGTCGGCGACTAAGTGTTTTTTCTTTCATCACTACCGCAGTCCGGAATCGACCAGAACGGCGCTCCGGTGCAAGACCTGTCTACCGGCTACAGCCCCCCTCCCCCGCTCGCTCGACGAGCTCATGTTCCCCGTGCGGCTAGATCCCCGGCGCTTCAGGACGCTACTGCGAGGATGCAGGCTGGACGCCAGAGGAAGCAAGCGCAACGGGAGCGCGCGGCGGCATCATGCCAGCCCCGTCAAACAAGCTCCCTAGCCGCGGGGCGTAGCAGATGGCAGCAGCTGCCATGAATAGCATGCCCCAGAAGTAGCTGCGGGCAATAAGGGGCAGTCAGCACCCGAGCCGACAGCGGGCATAACACCACGTGCCGGCGCCAGGAAGAGGCCGGCGGCAGCGGAGCCAGCCGGCCGCAGGCCAGGGGGGGCGGGCACGGGCCGGGGGCGGTAGTAGACCCATTGTAATTAAATTTCTAGTATTTCCCTAATACTTTATGCAGTTGCCGACCCCTCCGCCATAAATCCGAAAATGTCCGGTGCCTTGACGTTAAATTTGCCAGCTAGGAGTAGGCGCGCCCATGTCCGCTTAACCACACCCCGAAGCTCGACGCTCATTGGCCGCTGATCCAGCCTGGCACCTCACCTTTATTAAATCACAAAACCAACCGTGACTACCGTGTAATGCATTTTTGCAGCCTTTGTTGTGTATCGACCAGTACCCTACTGCCCCGCCTGCTCGTCATCATCACTCGTCATCACGCGGGTATCTTCCGCGCGTACTCGTGAGGAGGCGCGCGCCTAATAGCAGATATGAAGGGCGGCGATTCCCGTAAAGTACAGTGACTCGTGTACTCGTCTCGTACTTTGTGCACTCGTGACTACCGAGTACCCGCTACTCGCTATAGTACTTTGATGCAGGGCTCCGCTGCCGTACTCATCCTTACCGCCAAGTTTTTAAGTACTGTGACGCCTAACGTTAGGCGCGATATATACATGCGACTACTCGCGCCTGGTAGTCGTTAAGCGCGGTTAAGCGGACCCCGTTTCGACGAGTGTGTCCCGGGGGCGAAAAAAAAGAGCATGAGATGTGATAGCAGAACAACTACCTGGATGGAATATTTGAGTGCGAATACGACTAAAATGATCTAAACTAGTTTATGGGGTTTCCATCCTTGACCTAACCGCTTTTCAGCTACAAGTGCTGCGCAGTGGTACGGGAACTAGTAACTGTTGTTGCGCCCTTGTTGGGTGCAGCACGAGTAGACATAAAAGCAGCCAGAACAGCTGAGCCTGCCATCTTCCAGTTTTCGCTGCGTTCCACGCAGCGATGTAAAAACTGTCTCGTAACCCGTTGCGAGCAAGGTCACCCCAGGTTGTTCAAGACCACACCCGGCTCGCCACCCGAGTGTGATATTCTCGTCCGTACGTCCGTGCGTTACTATGTCCGATGGAGAAGAACCCGTCGCTGAGCCGACGTTGCAGTCGCTGAACGCAGATATGAGGGCCCAGTCTTCATTACTGCGAGAGCTGGCTACAGCTGTGGCACAATTGACGGCTCGTGATCGCGTTGTTGATGGAGAGGGGGCACATGGCTCCGGCTCAGGGCAGCGCTTCGCGAGACAGCCGACAGGCAGCGGGGGAGCCGCAGAGCGCCCCGACTTGCTAGAGCTAGCCCAGAGCGGCCGTGTCGGAGCAAAATCCGTGAGTGCCGAGGATGATTACCTCGCGGTGCCAGAGCTACTGCAGAGAGCAGAGTCTGGTTACGAGGCCGTTCGACCGGTCAGCCGAGTGCCTGGACTTTTCCCTTTGAGCACCGACCTAACGAACGAGTACCTCAAGCAGGATGACCGGCGTCTGCCGGCCCAGGAGGAGTACTTGTGGATGTCGTGTTTCGGGGCCCACATGGCCGCCCTTTTCGTGGCGCTCGACGAGCTACTGCCCTACGTCCCTTCCAACAACCAAGACTTCACCCCCTACCTCGCGAGAGCCCGGAACCACGCCGAGGCCATCGACAAGGCGTTTCGGTTTCGTTTGGCCTTCCTACGGAGGCTAAATGAGATCAAGCGTGTGCACGGTGACCAAGGTGTTCTGGATGTGCTGCGAGCCCAGCATTTTCAGCCTGCTTCGGAGCATCTGGGTTCCGCGATCTTTGGGGACCTCATGCGGGACTACGAGCGCCGTGTCTTCGAGGCGACCGTTGCCAGCAGCGCCAAGGCGACCGCTACTTCTCGAGTGGCGGCTGCAGCTGCAGGTCGCGGACGTGGGCGAGGACGTGGCGGCGGACGTGGACGTGGCCGCGAAGGTGAGCACGAGTGACGGTGTGGGGCGCCGTTCGTCGGAGCTGCATGAGCCTTGCGAGGCCACCTTTCGGTGACCGCCGCAAGACGCACCCTTGCAGCTCAACGGCGGGATGAGCGCCCTGTGTCAGGACCTGACCCCCCCACCTTACAGACTTCATTTAGACCTTCCTCGGTGCGGCGCTTCTTACAGCTACAGCCGAGTGCGGCTCAACCATCCGCACACCTGCACATGGCGGCTCAACCATCCGCCTTTCTTACAACCCCATCTCTGCGTTCGTCGGTTGTTACACTACGAGTTACAACCGGTTCGCAACGACCAAGTTTCGCGCGTGTACGTTACGCACGGGACAGGCGCTATGAGCGCGAAGGGCGCGCGGGGCGGCCCTCCTACCTGAACCTAGCCCCGCAAACCCGTACTGGAGCTACTGCAAACCCGTCCAGCAACTACCGGCCAACCGCCGGGAACCTAACCGCTGCTGCCGAGTACTTTGCACACAGTAGCCGTGCCGGTGGCACTCTGTCAGTAAAACGACGCACTTACGTAATCGACGAGCCCGCAGCTATCGCTCCGTGGGCTGCGTCACTGCGATCCCGACTACAGGACGCGTTCGGCTCAGACGAGCTAGGCCAGCGGACGCTCGACCTGCTCTCCAGCTCCCTCAGCGCTCAGACCCTCAAGAGCTACGCCGGCAGGTTGGCTCAGTTTGCTGAGTTCTGCCACGACTCCGAGAACATCAGCCCGCTAGAGGCGACTACTGCTACTGTTGTTCGGTACGTTGCCTGGATCGGAGAGCGAGGGCATATCGCAGCTAAGTCGCTGCAGCCCTATCTGTCTGCCATCAACACCTTCTTCGAGCTGCACAACCTCGTCCCGATCGCCAAGGACAGCCTACACCTCACTTCGGCAAGACGTGGGTTAATGTTACGTCAGCGTCGACTGGACGCTGCCCCTTTGCGTGTCCCTCTGCCTGCGGATGTAGCTTACCGCTTCGTCTCAAAGGCCGAGCTAATTGTGTCTGCTCCTTACCCAGAGTCCCACCTCGACTATCGAGCCCTCTTGGCCTCGGTTGTCAACTTCCTGTTCTTTGCCAAGGGCCTTACTGGCGTCTCCTGTCGAGTGCAAGATGTGCATGTCGACACCTACAACATCACCTTGCAGATCTACCGCGAGAAGGGTCGCGCCGGCCGGCGGGGACCTGACGACCTGCGCGTACTTCTCCTTCCACTGTCCGAGCACCCTCGAGTGGCACGTCTCTTGCGCTACTTCATCGACAACGTCCAGTCTGTCCCCCTGGTTACTGTTGGCTACCTCCAACTTCTGGGCTGTCAATGTGGCTGAGCAGTCGAAACCTTGGACTGCGGCTACGATGTCAGACTGGTTGTCTACATCAGTCAACCTAGTCAACGTTGCCCCCCCTGCTGGCACTTCCTGGACCTCACACAGTCTACGCAAGGGCGCAGCCTCTGCAGCAAACGCCATTGGAGCGCCACTGTCCCACATCCGCTACCAGGGCGGTTGGGCCACTAACTCTGATGTCGTTCTGGACTACATCGACCCCAACGTTCTTCCTTCTCCTGGCGCGTGGTTCTTCTTTGGACACATCGCCCCCCTCCGCCACTTCCAAGTCCAACAGGACTCCGCAGCGGTGGCCTTCCCAGTGCCTCCTTCATGACTTGGCGCTACCCCTTCTCCGTCAATCCACCGCTCTCTCCGTTCGCTCAAGACTGGCAAAACCAGACTCAACTTTGAAATGATCTAAACTAGTTTATGGGGTTTCCATCCTTGACCTAACCGCTTTTCAGCTACAAGTGCTGCGCAGTGGTACGGGAACTAGTAACTGTTGTTGCGCCCTTGTTGGGTGCAGCACGAGTAGACATAAAAGCAGCCAGAATTGCTGAGCCTGCCATCTTCCAGTTTTCGCTGCGTTCCACGCAGCGCCCCCCCTGACTCCGTTTTCCCTCCACGCTTTTCGCTAAACCTTCCTGCCAATTTCGGCTCTTGACCGTGTAAAACAGCCTGCGCGACCTTTTTGGCAAAACCAGACTCAACTTTGAAATATCGAGAATCCGCCTCGCTACTGTCAGTTGTCACACTTGGCACAGTACGTGAATGGTTTATTTCTACACTCTACGTACCGTTTGCAACTTTATTCCTCCTGCTATAAATAACGAATCCTTTTATATACTAAGCGGCGCTTCGCGCCGGGGATCTGTGGAGGTGCCCCTACCTCTTGGGTTGAGCGTGGTGCGGCCGTGCGGGATGCGGGCCGCTTTTAGCCGGCTTGTACAGTAGTGTTGATCTTGTAATACTGTTGTTTCCGGGTAATAATGCTTTTAGCGTTAGATTTGTCAGTAATTTATTTTTCAAAAGAGACATATTATTTTGTAAAACAGATTAAATCTGCAAGCCGCGTAAAAGCGGGCCGCTGACTACTGGTGTGCATTACAAAAAGGCCGGTACCCAACCCACCGCTAAAGAAAAATAAAAAACAGCACTGCAAGATCAGCAATACAGTACAAGCCGCCTACAGGCGGCCCGCAACCCGCACGAGGCCGCGCAGGTCGGGCCGGTCGTCAGGTCTACGGGGCGGGCACGGCGCGAATCGCCACGCCCGCCGCCTGTACCGGCACCGGACGCCGGACGCCGTCGCTCGACCGTCGCCCGTCCGTCGACGGACGCCGGGCCCCGGGTCGGCGGACTGCCCCCGCACCGCGGCGACCCCTTTTTACAGCACCATACTTGGACTACCGTATTTTTTAATTACATAAGGGCTTTCACAAAAGCGCACTACAAACAGAACTAACGTCAACTGTGAAAGGTTGCCAGCTTGGACTACCGTATCTTTCGCGGATGTGGCGAACGAACGTGATAGTTCACGTTATATCGTTCGGACATTAGGCGAGTGAAGTAAGCAGGTAAGTACAAAGGCACTACCGTATAGGTAAGGAATAGTCGCTGAATAGTCTCGCTTGCTGATTCAGCAATAAAAACGCGCTGCGGTACCGCGTTATTTTGGCGTTTTAGACGAATACATGACGTGCCTGGGCTAGAATACACGCGCATCCATTCAGAATCTTACCGTCGTCGGAGGTGTGCCTAGAAATCAAACGAGCACAGATCGAACGTATGACGGTTCATACGCGAAGACGCAGCACTGGAGGACGGACGGAGGACGGAGGACGGACGCCTAAAAATCCGTGATAAAACCGTATTGTAACCGGTATTGATTCTCTCGTATTACAGGCGATTTCGGACGCGGCTCTCCTTTTCCTCCGCTCAACCCAAGAGGTAGGGGAACGGTACCAGTTGGCTGCGGACCAGGGTGCCCTCTCATCGCGGGGCACTCGGTGCATCACCCGGGCTCACCAGGAGGCCTTGCTCGCAAGAGATTTCCTCGGGGTCCTGAGCTTGGTGGCCGCTCGAGAGCGTGCTCGCTGCCTCATCAGACGGCGCAGATTCGTCTCCCATCCCGTTGCTGAAGCTGCACAGCACGTCCGAGGATCACCTACACACACACGTGCTCGCGTGGCCCGGACTCTGAACCGTGTGCGCATCACTCATCCATCCCGCCTTATGCGGGATGCGGGCCGCTTTTAGGCGGCTTGCTGTGTTGATTTTCTAATTCTGGGGAACTGCCCTTTTTATAATTCACACCAGTACCGGTACACGTAGGAAGATGAATCCTTCGATTTTCTAATTTTCTTTTGAATATTTCGTCGGCATTCCTAAAGATACGGTACGAGCAGCGTGCTGGCCGCTAAACGCTATTAATAAATTTAAAATAATAGGCAATATAAACATGCCAGCAGCATAGTATTAATTATATAATAATAATAGTAACATATTTTAATTAATAATGGTGCCTTTACATTAATGAAGCAGTACGGGTACCCAGACTGGAGAATATAAGTACCGGGGGATTTATTCTCCTTTCTCGTTTATTATTCCAACATGCACCTATCCGAAAATAATATTACTCGTAGTGTATAATGTAGTCGCTAATATTTATATTCCGGCAGCATGTGCAATCCTTTACTACGAGCAGGTCCTGTCGCGGAGACGGGAAAACGGGAAAAATGAGCAAGCTTGTCACGGATTAAACGCGAAAAATTATTGCAATGATGATTTATAAATTGCGAGAAGCAGTCACGCGCGCAGAAAGTCGATATTAATAATAATGAGCGGGCGGCCAACCTGCAGCGGGGAATTTCATATCCCCCCCCCCCCCCCCCCCCCCGCCCGGCCCGGCTGGGTTGGGTTGCGGAGCACCGGAAGCACAGGCCTTGCGTCGACGCCAACATAGACGGCTGCCTGCGCAGTCTCCAGCCAGCGCCGCCATCTGTACTATCTACCTCACTCGACATTCCTGACCACTGTATCATTCGCTCTGCTTGGCGAATTGCGCGTCTATATAGCCCGCGCGCCGCGAGTGCAACTGCTTCGTACAGGAGTCCTTGTTCATTGACCGCTGCGGTGCGCCAGACAAGTCAGGCCGCGCAGTATGCCGCCTCTGCTTTCGCCTGTCTACCTGCTTCTGATGCTGCTGCTTGCTGCGGGTAGCCTGCATAAAGGGAAGTGCGACGGAAAGCCCTTCGGCATGAAGCAGCAGGACAGCGGAAAGCGGCAGCTTCAGCCGCTCGGCCGCAGGAATTTCCCGCGCCCGAGTCCGTGCGCACTACGCGCCCGCACGCCGCTCAGACTGCCAAATATTCAGGGCGGAAACTAAGCCGGATCTCAGTGAATTCGGGAAGAAGGTGAAAACCATCGTGCTGGCGGGACTGGGTGGCGGACGTGTATGCGAGGCGAACACCGGCGACTGGCGCGCCAACTTGCCACGTTTTCTTGGGGTAGCCTACTCCCCTTCCGCCGTCTCGTAGCGGCAACACGCTGTTCAGAGGCCACATCTAAAGGTATGACAAGCGACAATCTCCGCTGACTGATACATTTACTCCCTGCAGGCATACACTGGCGCCGAAGTGATCGTGTACGACCCTCGCCAGAGGTCCTGTCAAACATGCTACTCCACTCAGAAGGGGAGAAGGAAGGCGAGACGCTGCAACCTGACTTTTGTTAAAATAGTGTGATGCTGCTTGCTGAAACAGTGAAATGTGGTTCTAATTAAGTAGATACAGCGAGTCCGCAAGTGCTCGCATTGTCTGGCACTGCCCTGACTTATCGTTCCATGATCAATATATATTGTGATATTGTAGTGTCTATTTTCATCCTGTTGTAGGCTGCATCTGTTGCAGTTTCTGGCATTGCGTCTGACTTCTCTATATATTCCCGCACCCCTAATTGGCACTGATAATCCCAGCAAGTCCATATATCGCCATCAGATCCATTTGAAGCCGAGTCAAAACTGCAAAACCAAACGCTAAATATTCGGACCAGCTGGGTCCTCGCTAATGGCTGATATATCAACAAAAAATGGATTGCCACTTCTAAAATGAGAATGGCAGAGGTTTCTACTCCATGTTCTCACTTCTGACGGACACTGTCAAGATTCCGGTTGACATCTCCAGGAGATATATGCGTGGGTGTACTCATTCAACACGAGGTTGCGATGCAGCTGCGGACATATCCCGCATCCAAAGCTAATGCGCAGCCTGCTGTGTTTGGCCCCTGAGCAGATTCCATGCGAGGATCACATGAACAGCGGTGTCGACATGCTGCTTCTGATAGGCTCCGGGAAGATCAAAGGCAAAAAAAACAACTGCGCTCCTGGCGTGTCATGGTAATCGGCAGGCCACCTTGGAATTGTGCCCTGATTGATTCCCGCCAGCTCTGTCGACTCCGTCACCCTCACTTCGCACAGCTACGGCATCGTGCCCTAACACTGCCACTGGCTAGTGGCTCAGGTGTCCTCGGCAGTTTCAGGACCTTGCAAGCGTTATGGAGCAACGCTGGGCCCGCCGCGCAAACCGCACGGTGCGATGGGATTGGAGCCCCTAGCGTTGGCTGTCAGCTTCTGCAGTGATTTCAGTGCTGAGCGCGACATTCTGTGGCCTCCACAGATCCACTTTCCCATCCGGAACATGTTTAGACTAGTCAACAATAAAGTATTTCATTTCGATGTCATCATTGGTATGCGAGCTCTTCCTCTACCCTGAGCCTGAGGCCCGCCGCATGTGCACTGTCTTCAAGCTGCAGGCTAACAAACAACGCATTGTCCCGTGCACAGAGGATGCATCATTTGCAAAGCCACCTGGCAGGTGTACCGTTGAGGCTTTCAACCGGTGCAGAGACTCCCCAAAGCAGAAGACACTGGTCTACATCGCCCGGATCATGACAGCCAAGGGCCAACTTAATTTCATTCGCCAGGCGGATCCCAAGGTCTGGCACCCCCAGACATCGGCTGCTCAGCTGTTTCGGTGCTGTTAATTGATGACAAAGCTAGCAGTAAGGACATTCGGGCCCTGTACGCCCATTCCATGCAACACACAGGTGCTGAAGGGCTACACAGTCAAGTTCTTCGGGCGGCACCAAAATCCAGATTACGCGGCAGAAGCCAAGGCACTGGCGACACAGAAGGGCATAAAAGTGTCTTTCCCAGGCGAGGTCTCCAAGGAGCAGCTCACCAGGCAGATGTGTGAAGCGCAGGTATACCGTTTATCCTCGGGTAGCAATGAGCACCGCCCGCGGTGTGTGGCCATGCCCCAATTGCGCCCTTCGTGGCTAATTTTCTGAACTCTTTGCAATAATTGCAGGGCATCATCACATTCTCTATGGACAAGAACCCGCGTTCCATCTACGAGGGAGTGCAGGCTGGCTTGCCGGTGTTTGTATCTGCAGAGGCACAGGTGAGCAACGCGCTCACAATGTACATGACCATTTGCGCACCAGCCCCCCCGAGGCTTGGGATGCTGACGTGATTGTTTTGCCATTCCCCTAGACGGCAACCTCTCTTACTGCCCAGCCATTCGTCTTTGAGGTGTCGAAGAGCGGCCGCCAAGATACCATTGATGAGCGCCTCACACAGTACATGGAGCTCGTCAGGGCAGGGAATTGGTCTGCCGCCATTCGTGAGTGGGCTCACAATGAGCTGACGATGGATGCTGTCTACACGGTATGCACTCGCCGCCAGTCACACGATACACTCCGTTTGTGACTGCACCACATAATGCGAACGGAATTGTTATCTTACGCTGCACTGTGCTTGACCGTGCAACTTTGGGTGCAGGCTCTATGCCAGCGCATGGGAGTGTGTGCAGACGGAGCGCACAAGTACGACCCGTGGTTTGGCCATGTAGGCACCCCGCCGAGTCTCTCCCCGTTTCTGACCAACTGTCGAACGAGACAATCATGCCTCAAAGTGAAAGAGCTCGTGTATGATAATGCGCACTGCAGGATTTCAAAGAGAGTCGAGTCGTACGGGAAAGGAGGTACACCGCAGAGAACATGCTTTACCCTTCCAACTACGCATCGGGCCGGGCTCTCGTGCTCACTGCCACAGCCAAGCAAAGACTGGCACGCCAACAGCTGGCGGAAGAGGGGACATAAAACGGCGGTGTGTACGCACCACTGCACGAGAACGATGAGGGCGCTACAAGGAATCCGCCTCGAGCATGTAAGAGATACTAACCCGGGCTCTGTGCCTGGCTTGCCTTGAAGAGCAAGCTTTGCAGTAGAGATCGGGATGGATGCATGGACCGGTCTCAGCTTGACAATTAATGGCAGGCATTATCTCCGCTGCAAAAGTGTGCCCCAAAACCTGGATGTGGTTGCCCCAGAATTAAGACAAAACTGACTGGGCAGTTGATAACTGTTAGGAGAAACCCGAGATCAAAACCACAGATCGAAATAAAAACCGCCATCCCCTGGAGGGCTAGAGGTCGTGCAATGCCGCCCATTCAGTCTTTCCTCTGTCTAGGCAGACGTTGGATGCTGTGTTATTTTCGCAGAGGCACTGATCCACGTATCATGAGTTCTGCACCACTGAGAGTCTTCTGTTGTCTCCCCTTCAGGCGAACCAGAGACGAGTCATCCCTCATTCTCCCTGATGGCAGGGTGATCCTAATTGTGATGAACAATTACAAAGCTCAAATCGATTCACATGCAATGGCGCAGGTCGGCCCAGATGGGGGCATAGGCCGACAAAGATTCTGCATGCACCACCACTGCTTCAAAGTCTTCCGCACATGTAAATGCCAAAGGTTTGTCATTACAACTGGGTGGCTAGAAGTGGCAGCAGCAGTAGTAGTAGTAGTAGTAGTAGTAGTAGTAGTAGCAATAGTATATGCATGTAATATATATCTACAAAGCGCTATGTGAGGAAGCACAGCTGGGCTGTCCAAGGAGGGGAGTTTGCTACCGTTGTAGTGAGCTGGGGAGGGAGAGGGGGGTAGCTTAGGCATGTCTGTGGTGGGAATCCAGCTGGCGGGTCACAGGTATTCCCCTTCAAGGTCTTCTACGGCGAACATCGAGAAGCTTGCGTACACTTCCTGAGGCCTCTGATTTGGGCATGCAGTACCCCGTCTGCTGTCTCGGGCGAAAGAAAGAGCCCCCTTCCTCCCTGCGAATAAGCCTTGACGTTTACTCGGCCGGCTGTCGGAGCCATGCATGCTCCAGCATATCAGGCACGCTGATGCGGTCAGAGTGCGCCTTGCTCAGCATGCGCCGCAGCAGGTCCTCCAGCTCCGGGGACACCGTGCCCACGAGGTCCTCTACCGGCGAGGTTTCATGCCCCGCAATGGCAGCATACAGCCCGATGATGCTGTTTGCCTGGAACGGCAGGCGCCCCGAGGCAAGCTGGAACAAGCAGACCCCAAGGGCCCACACGTCCGCGGGGGGGCCCAGGTACGGCTGCTCCGTGGTCTGCTCCGGGGCCAGGTACGCTGGCGTGCCCGCTGGCCGGTTTGTCACCCACCAGTCAAACGGCGGCGTAGTGGAGGGATCGAAGCGCGAGGCGCAGCCGAGGTCTGCCACCTGTCAGGCACAGCACGTGCGCGTCAGAGTTGCAGGGAAGTAGGAATGAATGGGAGGAATTTATTTCAGCCATAGCTGAACTTCGGCGAGTTCAGAAGGACCACAATTCATACATGAGACCTGATAGTTCTGATATTCAACTGTAATCCAGCTGGAATCCGATAGGAAATTCCACCAGGACAAGTGCAGTAGTGACAGTCTAAGCTGAATTCAACTGAATGAATATCAGCCTCATGTCACTTTATATGCGGTCCGCATCAAGAAATGCAACTGAACCACTACTGCTCGAGGGATACAGGTACTCAGCCGGAAACGGATGATTCCATCGAAAATTGACCCACCTTGACGGTGCGCCCGTGCGGCCCGCCCAGCAGCAAGTTGCCCAGTTTGATGTCTCCGTGCACCACGCCCAGGGCGTGCAGGTGGCCAAGCCCGCGCGCCGCGCCGAGCATGGTTGCCGCGAGACGCGCCTCATCCAGGACGCCCTCCACGCGGAAGTTGGCCGCCGTGAGGTCGCCGCCAGTAGCGGCCTCCATCACCACATGCGCACCGCCCTCCGGCTGCAACGGGTCGTTCAAGATGACCTCGTAGACGCGCAGCAAGTTGTCGTGCGGCTGCAGGCTCACGGAGATGGTCTCCCCCAGCGCGGGCGCGGGCGGGTGTAGGCTCGACCGCCCGGCGTCGGAGAGCTTACGGTTGAGGCGGTTGCGCTTCTGGTTGCTGCCGGCCGCCGAGCCGCGCACCGCCTTGAGCGCGTGCAGCTCCTGGCTTCCGGTGCTGCGGCACAGGCGAACCTTGCCGTTGGAGCCCCGTCCCAGAACGCGCTCCACGACGTACTCCGCTAGCAGATCGCTCCCCGGAAGCGTCTTCACGGTGGCACCAGGGCTTGAGTCGGTGGAGGGGGAGGAGATGGTGGAGGAGGAGGTGGAAAAAGAGGAGGTGGATGCTGTAGGCGACGGTTCAATGCCCGTACTCGTGGCCACATTCGTACAGACATGCACTTCGCTGGTCCGAATATTCAAAGGAGTTGTCGTGTCATCTCCGCCATCTGCTCCACCCCATCCCACCGGCAATGCTGCGGTGGGAGGCGCAACCGCGACTGTCGGGCCCACCAGGACCCTCTCGACGCCAACGCCGCTTCCGCTGCTAGAGCTGGACGAGCAAGAGCAGCTCCCACGCGCGGTTCTGGTGGTCGGAGGTTCTCGAACAGGGGCAGAAGCAACAGGTTTCGTCGCCTTGCACGTTCCATCCAGCCCGGACGAATAAATCCGCTGCGATACGCGCAAGGGTGCCGGTGCCTGTAGTTGCTTTATGTCATCCGCAGCACAAGCATTTACAGTACAATCCGTACAAGTACCGACGTAGGATCCCTTATGGCTCGCCGTAGTATCCCCCGACACGGTCGAGGGGCCACGGGCCTGCTTGGTGTTGCCTCCGTCGGTGCGGCCAACCCGTGACCCCTCTGGACCCGCGTCATACTTGGTCGCGGTATTTCTGCAGCCACAGGGCACCCAGTGAAGTAGCCGCCCTGCCCAGGGATCAGTCTGCCCCCGCTGCGAGGAGGCCTCGGCACCAGTTCCCATAGGCCAAGAACAACTCCCAAGTCGGATAGGACCTGTACTTTGCGCTGTGTCCGACGCAAAGTCGAATATGCGCCGCGAGATACTGCGCCTCCCTTTCTTCTATCGCTGACGTCGCCCCGAGGCAGAAGCCGCGCACCGGGCGAGCGCCCCTGCCAGCTGGCGAAATCTTGCACTTTGAAACAGAGATGGCACCCTCGGATGTGCAGTCACTTGAGAGGAGGCGTCTTCCGCCAGTCCGTAGAAAGTTGCACTTGGCGGATGTTAGGTTTGATTTCGCGCAGCCTCGACCCCCGCCCGCCGCGCACGGCAACGAGCATCACGTGCCGTTCGCGACGTTCGCGCGTAGTGCTGGTCGGTACCATTATTGCTCGTGCTAGTTACCCTCGAGTTACGTCGGCTTGTAATCCTTAGTAATGTAATAATAATAACATATATAGCGACTAATAGATCGTACGATCACTCCAGTATTAATAGCGATAGGGTAATCCTTACGTACGGGGATGGTGCTGAGTCGGATTACCCAGAATCCTAACCACAACGAAATAACCACAATGTACTAATAAGGATGACCGGGGCGGGTCCCGGGCGGCGGGTGGGGGGGGGGGGGGGGGGGGGGTCATAGGGGAGACATGAACTTTTGGATCTTAATTCTGCAACGAGCTTGAAATGTCCTTATTAATTCTGTAAACTCTCATGATTTTCCTAAAATGTTGAAATCGGCGAAGCCTTCTGGTCTTTAATAAGTCCAATTTGAGTGCGTTAGGCAAAGCAGTGATCAAGATATACTGTATATAGTTAATACAAACGCGCCAGCCACTATCTGCCCGGAATGTGACGATTATATCTATTGTCCATGCTGGTGTTGTGCTGTTGCATTTGCTGCAACCAACCACTGTTGATAGACCATCAAACCGCACAACATCCATGCTTGCTGCTATTGCCGCTGAGGGACTAGCGCATTCTCATGTAGTCGTGCACGTTGGGCATGCATTAGACGTTTTTGAGCCGAAGCCGCCGAAGCTTGCGCCTCCGCAGCAACCTGATCCGTTTTTTGCTTCATAGCGATAGCACGGAGGAGAATTGATTTCAAGACATTCTTCGTGGCGTTGGCATGATAGCTTAGCTTGTAAGGAGGATCGCATAGCAAAGACTTCGACTCCTCCACATTCAGAGATGGAAGCTGCTTCTCGCGCCCATTGTTCCCCTTGACCTTGACCATGCAGTTGTAAGTGTACCGAGACTCTTGTCATGCGCTGCTCGTATCTGCATGATTACAATCACATGATAGAAAATAGTGTAAGGACCTCAAGGGGACCGCAAAAATGTATGGGCTGAGGTCCATTTGGCGTACTTCATGCGCACAGGGCATAGAGCGTGAAATCACAACTCCGCGCATGGTCATCATAGCCCGCGGGACACAAAAATCCCGCAATACTACATTTAGTGATCATCACCATCACCATCATCAACATCAAATTCGTCCTCTAATGCATCACTGTCACTATCATAGTCACTGAGTGTCTAGCACACTCCGAGGCTTGGTCATTTCAGCGCGCAAGTAAATGCCCTCAAAGTCTATTGCATCGACATCATCCTCAGACAAGACGCTCGGCCATGCATGTGGGATAGGGGGTGGCATGTCATAGTGGTTGTGTTGCTCAAGTGTGGAAGAAATCTCCGATGGGTCAATTAGATAGGCCTTAACCCACTCCACAGCCTCACGGTAAATGTCACACATCTCTGCATCATTGGGGACTCCGAGCCCATCCGCATATAACGCACTTGCATTGCGATCCATAGAGTAAATACTCAAGTTGTGTCCGCGCTTAGAGACGTGTTTCGGAATCTCATTCAGAACTTGTTTGTCAGCCTATATTGCCATATTGGAATGGTGGTTTGATGCTGCATTTTCAAACTCGGTGCAATCAAACTCCCCATTTGGCATGATAGCCCGGGTCTCGGAAAAGAAATGCTCGCATTGGTTAGAGCCCCGCCCGCAACCAGCAACACAAGTCTTAGGGCACCTCTCGTTTTGGAGCAGGCTTGCCGATAGTGACATCAAACTTGTAATTCTTGGCCTTCGCTTGTTCCGACCGGATCGCGCGTTGAAGATGTAGGGACACTGCTACCAGGACGAACACTCTGTCCCGAAGCAGGCGCAGTAGGAGTTCCAGCGCTGGGGCCGACCTTATTTCCAGGGTACAGGGTACATTTTTGAGTCAAAACGGTCCAATTTCTGGACTCGAAAATGTGCCCCCCACGTGATCGCTTAGGCTTGGATATGTACCCATTTTTCGGTCACATTTCAGGTGCAATGCAACACTATACGAGAGTACTAAGAATGGCACATCGGCGTGTCCTCTTCGCGCCCTCAGTCGCGTAAAGTACTATCCGCGTCACCTTGGAAGGTTGCGGACGCGAGGGCGTAGCGAATGGCGTTTAAAACCTGGAAATCGAGCCTCACTCGCGCAGAGAAGACGCCCCGGGCCTACGAGTCTATCGCCGACCTCAGAGATTGTGTTCGTCGCAACGAAATGCTACCTCTGAACCCTGCTGACAGCGACGCGGCGTTGGGGCGAGATGTCGGCGCAGGCGGCGGTGCGGGCTTCGCGTCCCGAGATGAGGGCTCCTTAGGCGGAGATGCGGGTCGGGGAGGCGGAGATGCGGCACCGCCACGGGAAGATGTGGCCATGCCACTCCCACCAGCGGCACCCGAAGGCGCCTGGCGGCTTGACGTGGCTTCGCGTTTCGGCTTAGGCGCCTGGAAGGGGTCGTCGTCGTCCAACTCTTTCGCCATCTTAAAGGAGGAGTCGGCCCACGCTTCTTGGAATGCTTCTTGCGCAGCTTAATGGGCGACAAGCTGCTCTTGCCTCCATAGGCGGAGATGCGGGTCGGGGAGGCGGAGATGCGGCACCGCCACGGGAAGATGTGGCCCTGCGACTCCCACCAGCGGCACCCGAAGGCGCCTGGCGGCTTGACGTGGCTTCGCGTTTCGGCTTAGGCGCCTAGAAGGGGTCGTCGTCGTCCAACTCTATCGCTATCTTGAAGGAGGGCTCGGCCCGCGCTTCTTGGAATGCTTCTTACGCAGCTTAATGGGCGACAAGCTACTCTTGCCTCCCGTGCTCAACGCACCGTGCGGGCGCTTCGTCGCACTCGAAGGTTGAGGCTCACTCGGCGGCTTGGCAGTCTCCGAGGGACCAAGCTTGCTCGGGGGAGGGGCGGAGCTGCTCGAAGCTCTATCAAGAGGCATGCTGCAGCGCCGTTTTGGGAGCCATCTCCGCCGGACCCCGGTCGCGGTAGTTGAGATGCGGGCTTGGAGGACCCGCCAGCCTGACGCGGCGCCGCTACAACTTGGTAGTAGCGGTCGTCGACCAAGACGGTGGGGGGTAAAGAGCCGGCTCGGCAACCTTTCAGTATAAGGATGATTTATATGACAAAAAGGGGATTTAATTGCCCATATGCTTTACAATACTATACAGATTGCAAGGCAGTACGACTAATGCCTGATATTTGCTCGCGGCACGCTGCAGATTGCTGCAGCGCTGCACCGCAGATGCTGCCTTTAGACATGCTTTAACTGCCTAGATGGCTGCAAACCATTTAGTATGCTAAGTTGCATGGCATGAAAGGGATATGAACACGCACCGGCTTGACGATACTATGCAGTTTGCAAGGCAGTTCCGCTAATACCTGATATTTGCCGGCGGCACGCCGCAGATTGCTGCAGCGCTGCACCGCAGATGCTTTGCTGTCTTTAGGCATGCTTTAATTGTCTAGATGGCTGCAAACCATTTCGTATGCGGGGCTGCATGGCATAGAAGGGCTATGAACACGCACCGGCTTGACGATACTATGCATTTTGCAAGGCAGTTCCGCTAATACATGATATTTGCCGGCGCCACGCCGCAGATTACTGCAGCGCTGCACCGCAGATGCCGCCTTAAGGCATGCTTTAATTGTCTAGATGGCTGCAAACCATTTAGTATGCGGGGCTGCATGGCATAGAAGGAATGTGAACACGCACTGGCTTGCTTGACGATACTACACAGATTGCAAGGCAGTACGGCTAATACCTGATATTTGCCGCAGATGCTGCCTTTAGGCATGCTTTAATTGCCTAGATGGCTGTAAACCATTTAGTATGCGGGGCTGCATGGCATAGAAGGGATGTGAACACGCACCGGCTTGCCGATACTACCGGGACTGCAAGGCAGTTGGGCTAATACTTGTTATTTTATGGCGGCACGCCGTAGATTGCTGCAGCGCTGCACCGCAGATGCTGCCTTTAAGCATGCTCTGATTGCCTAGATGGCTGCAAACCATTTAGTATGCGGGGTTGCCTGAATCACCAACATGCCCCAGCCGCCGCGCTTGGCGCCGCGCTGCGCCGGTCGCCGCGCCTTGGCGCCCCGCTGCCCCGGCCGCGCTAGCAAAGGAAGTGCGGTTTGTGAAATCGACAGACAGGAGTCGATTCAACTCTTATCTGCGGTCGAAAATGATCTGTTATGATCATTGATTATGATTAATGAGGTATTTCCGAGGGAGCTATGGCAGCGAAGTTCAAGCTGCATGAATCCCCTGTCACGGTCCATACACAAACCCACGTTGCTCGCCGAGCGAGGTGCTCCGAGAGATGCGCCCTTTAAGTCGCCGAATCTCTTCCGACGACCAACCACAACGCGCGTCCGTTGGTGTCGGGGTTTCTTGGGTGCTTTGACGCGATGAGAAGTACACGACCCGCTGTCAACAGACTGTCGAGGTAGTCCATTCGCGGGAGGGGCCCTTGCGTCAATTAGGTGCTCGGAATCTGCACGCGATAGATTTCCGCCTTGGAGGCCGCCAGCGGCTAATTCAGGTGAGTGAACCAAGGCGACATGGCAACGACAAAGGGCTCCTTGCCTAGGGCAGCGTTACAAGAGCTAGGGGAGACAATACACGGGTTTGTACGCGGAGAGATGCGGGCGTTCATATGCACCCACTGCCGAGATGCGGGTAATCCCACCCTTTACGGTTAATTCGATCTCTCCACCCTCCGCATCTCGTGCTCGTCAGTCGTGCCAGCGGTGGCCTCAGCCACCGCTGCTTTGACGTCCGCGAGGACGTACCCGTCGTCCCCAATGTGGGCCTCCGGGTTCCAGTGCCGCATCTCTTTCGCCGCCGTCATGGTTCTCGCTGTCTCGCATACACGAACCCACGTTGCTTGCCGAGGTGCTCCGAGAGATGCGCCCTTTAAGTCGCCGAATCTCTTCCGACGACCAACCACAACGCGCGTCTCTTGGTGTCGGGGTTTCTTGGGCGCTTTGACGCGATGAGAAGTACACAACCCGCTGTCAACAGACTGTCGAGGTTGTCCATTCGCGGGAGGGGCCCTTGCGTCAAGTAGGTGCTCGGAATCTGCACGCAACAGATTTCCGCCTTGTAGGCCGCCAGCAATTATAGGAGCAAATTCAGGTGAGTGAACCAAGGCGACTTGACAACGACAAAGGGCTCCTTGCACAGGGCAGCGTTACAAGAGCTAGAAGCGACAGTACACGGGTTTGTACGCGAGACATGCGAGCGTTCATGTGCCCCCACTGCCGAGATGCGGGTAATCCCACCCTCTACCTTTAAATTCTCTCCACCCTCCGCATCTCTTGCTCGTCAGTCTTGCCAGCGGTGGCCTCAGCCACCGCTGCTTTGACGTCCGGGAGGACGTACCCGTCGTCCCCAATGTGAACCTCCGGGTTCAAGTGCCGCATCTCTTTCGCCGCCGCCATGGTTCTCGCTGTCTCCCATACACGAACCCACATTGCTTGCCGAGGTGCTCCGAGAGATACGCGCTTACACTCGCCGAATCTCGTCCGACGACCAACTTCAAGGCGTCGACAATTGTCACATCTCGCCCCCCCCCCCCCCCTTGACGGCAGTGAGTGGCGCGAGCAATTGAGAAAGATGATGAGGAGCAGCCCCCCCCCCCCCCCCCCCCCCCCCCCCCCCGCCACGCCGTCGACATGGGCAGGATTCGAGCCGCAGTCCGGGTCTGCCATGAGGGCTTTTGCCGGGCCATTTTACCAGGGGACGAAATTCGCATCCGACGGTGAGCTTCTTGGACATACTCGTTGCAAATCCCCCGCAGCTCGTTGTACACAAGCCGGTGGTCTTCAGAGGCCAAGAAGGCCCGCATGTTCACCGTGCTCTCGTCCCTGCCCCTCCCCTGCAGTCTGAGGTCATCGGGTACTGCGGATCGTGCATGAGGTGTTAGAGGTCGTTGGCAGACAAGGACGAAAACACGAAACGGGGTGGAAACGGGGCGGGTGTCACCACTCATAATGTCGAGATGCGCGACGGCGAGGTGCGCTGAACGCAGCCCACGGCGCCCTGATGAGAGATGCGGGCGAAGATGCGAGTCCGCGTACCGTTGGAGTCGCTCCTGGGAGAGGGTCCAAAGGTGGCACATCTTGAGGCTTGGGGGGTCAGGCTGAGGCTCGCGGTGAGGCGAAGGCTGCGAATCTCCGGCCCCATGCCATGGCGGTCCGCTTCGATGTTGCCCACCGCTCGGCTGCAGGGGCCTCATAGGTTGCTGAGTCGTGGGTAATTGCGCCTAGGAGCCCTCCTGCCCGAACGCAAGTGCATCTGCGGAGAATCTTGCGCCATGGGGGTCACTAGGAGTGTGTCGAGAGCCCTCGTTGGTTCAAAACCAAGTGCAGCCGCAGATGCCCCGCCACAGGACTATGCAAGCGGGTAGAGGTGCGTTTTGCTCTGCGAGGACGGTCTGCCATGCTTTTGTGCATCGATAAGCGTTAAGATGCATGAAAGAACACAAGCGCGAGGGAGCCTACGAGTGGTAGATGAGTGAAAAGCACAGTGCGGCGGAGTGGCATTCGAGGCGAGAAAATCGGTTAGCATGGAAGGGTACCGACGCATCTAGTCAAAGGGCGTTGGACAGGCGTGTAGTACATAGTGCGGGTTCATTTCACTTGCTAGGTGAATAGTACCTCGTACGGTGTTGGCAAGAAGAGTTTCAAGTTGAGTCTGGTTTTGCCAAAAAGGTCGCGCAGGCTGTTTTACACGGTCAAGAGCCGAAATTGGCAGGATGGTTTAGCGAAAGCGTGGAGGGAAAACGGAGTCAGGGGGGGCGCTGCGTGGAACGCAGCGAAAACTGGAAGATGGCAGGCTCAGATGTTATGGCTGCTTTTATGTCTACTCGTGCTGCACCCAAAAAGGGCGCAACGACAGGTGCCTAGTTCCCGTACCACAGAGCAGCACTTGTAGCTGAAAAGCGGTTAGGTCAAGGGAGGAAACCCCATAAACTAGTTTAGATCATTTCAATTTGAGTCTGGTTTTGCCAGTCATGAGCGAACGGAGAGAGCGGTGGATTGACGGAGAAGGGGTAGCGCCAGGTCATGAAGGAGGCACCGGGAAGGCCACCGCTACGGAGTCCTGTTGGACTTGGAAGTGGCGGAGGGGGGCGATGTGGCCAAAGAAGAACCATGCGCCAGGTGAAGGAAGAACGTTGGGGTCGATGTAGTCCAGAACGACGTCGGAGTTAGTGGCCAGCCGCCTTGGTAGCGAATGTGGGACAATGGTACTCCGATGGCGTTGGCCGCAGACGCTGCTCCCTTGCGAAGGCTGGGTGAGGTCCAGGAAGTGCCGGCGGGAGGGGCAGCACCGACAAGACGGACGGCTGTAGCCAGACAGTCCGACATTGTAGCGGCAGTCCAAGGTTTTGACTGCTCGCTTGGGGTGACCGCCCAGAAGTTTGTTTCAGCCAAGGCAACAGTAACCAGGGAGATAGACTGTATTGTGTCGATGAAGTGGTGCAGGAGACGTGCACCTCGGGGGTGCTCGGCCAACGGAAGGAGAAGTACGCGCAGGTCGTCGCGTCCCCGTCGGCCAGCGCGGCCTTTCTCGCGGTACACCTGCAGGGTGATGTTGTAATCGTCGACATGCACATCTCGCACTCGGCAGGAGACGCTAGTAAGTCCTCTGGTAAAGAACATGAAGTTGACAACCGAGGCCACGAGGGCTCGGAAGTCGTGTTGGTACTCTGGGGTGGGAGCAGACACAATCAGCTCGGCCTTTGTGACGAAGCGGTAAGCTACATCAGCAGGCAGAGGAACTCGCAAAGGGGCGGCTTCCATACGTCGCTGCCGCAACATCAGCCCACGCCTAGCTGCAGTAAGCTGTAGGCCGTCCTTGGCGATTGGGTCGAGGTTGTGCAGCTCGAAAAACGTGTTGATTGCAGACATGTAGGGTTGCTGTGACTTAGCTCCAATGTGCCCTCGCTCACCAATCCAGGCAACGTACCGGACGACAGTAGCAGTGGTCGCCTCCAGTGGGCTGATGTTCTCGGAGTCGTGACAAAACTCCGCGAACTGAGACAGTCTACCGGCGTAGCTCTTGAACATCTGAGCGGCGAGGGAGCTGGAGAGCAGGTCGAGTGTCCGTTTTCCAAGCTCGTCCGAGCCGAAAGCGTCATGCAGTCGAGCTCGCAGTGAAGCAGCCCAAGGGGCGACAACTTCGGGCTCGTCAATTACGTAAGTGCGTCGTTTTACCGACAGAGTTCCAGGAGGGCGACTACTGTTTGCAAAGTACTCGGCAGCATCGGTTAGATTCCCGGCGGCTGGCCGGTAGTTGCTGGACGGGTTTGCCGTAGCACCAGTACGGGTTTGCGGGGCTAGGTTCAGGTAGGAGGGCCGCCCCGCGCGCCCATCGCGCTCGTAGCGCCTGTCATGCGCGTAACGTACACGCGCGAAGCTTGGTCGTTGTGAAGCAGTTGTGACACGCAGTGTAACAACCGACGGACGCGGCGATGGAATGGTACGGGAGGCGGTTGGTTGAGCCGCCATGTGCAAGTGTGCGGATGGTTGAGCCGCACTCGGTTGTAGCTATAAGAAGCGCCGTACCGAGGAAGGTCTAAATGAAGTCTGTAAGGTGGGGGGGTCAGGTCC
Source organism: Tetraselmis striata (assembly GCA_006384855.1). Lineage (NCBI taxonomy): Eukaryota > Viridiplantae > Chlorophyta > Chlorodendrophyceae > Chlorodendrales > Chlorodendraceae > Tetraselmis > Tetraselmis striata. Next base: position 29,191 of record VCJN01002880.1, read on the forward strand.
TGACACAGGGCGCTCATCCCGCCGTTGAGCTGCAAGGGTGCGTTTTGCGGCGGTCACCGAAAGGTGGCCTGGCTCGCAAAGCTCCAGCAGCTCCGACGAAAGGCGCCCCACACCGTCACTCGTGCTCACCTTCGCGGCCACGCCCGCGTCCACCGCCACGCCCTCGTCCACGTCCGCGACCTGCAGCTGCTGCCGCCACCCGAGCAGTAGCGGTTGCTTTGGCGCTGTTGGCCACAGTCGCCTCGAAGACGCGACGCTCGTAGTCCCTCATGAGGTCCCCGAAAATCGCGGAACCCAGATGCTCAGAAGCAGGCTGAAAGTGCTGAGCTCGCAGCACGTCCAGAATACTTTGGTCACCGTGTACACGCTTGACCTCATTAAGCCTCCGTAGGAAGGCCAAACGAAAACGAAACGCCTTGTCGATGGCTTCGGCGTGGTTCCGAGCTCTCGCGAGGTAGGGGGTGAAGTCCTGATTTGTAGTAGGGACGTAAGGCAGCAACTCATCGAGAGCCACGAAAAGTGCAGCCATGTGGGCGCCGAAACACGACATCCATAGATACTCCTCCTAGGCCGGCAGACGCCGGTCATCCTGCTTGAGGTACTCGTTCGTTAGGTCGGTGCTCAGGGGGAAGAGCCCAGGCACCCTGCTGACCGGTCGAACGGCCTCGTAACCAGACCCTGCTCTCTGCAATAGCTCTGGCACCGCGAGGTAGTCATCCTCGTCACTCACGGATTTTGCTCCGACACGGCCGCCTTGGGCTAGCTCTAGCAAGTCGGGGCACTCTGCGGCTCCCCCGCTGCCTGTCGGCCGTCCCGCGATGCGCTGCCCGGAACCGGAACCATGTGCTCCTTCTCCATCAACAACGCGCTCACGAGCCGTCAATTGGGTCATCGCAGTAGCCAACCCTCGCAGTTCTGCGTGTAGCGACTCGAGCGTCGGCCCAACGACGGGTTCTTCTCCATCTGGCATGGTAACGCATGGGCGTACGGATGAGAATATCATACACGGATGGCGAGCCGGGTGTGGTCTTGAACAACCTGGGGTGACCTTGCTCGCAACATGTTACGAGACAGTTTTAATATCGCTGCGTGGAACGCAGCGAAAACTGGAAGATGGCAGGCTCAGATGTTATGGCTGCTTTTATGTCTACTCGTGCTGCACCCAAAAAGGGCGCAACGACAGGTGTCTAGTTCCCGTACCACTGAGCAGCACTTGTAGCTGAAAAGCGGTTAGGTCAAGGGAGGAAACCCCATAAACTAGTTTAGATCAGAACTTGTCAAAGCCCAGATCACAGTACATTCGTTCATTATTAGGCGTAACTCAAATTTGCCCCCCCCCCCCCCCCAAAAGGGGTACAATTTTGAGTTAAGGGGGATGCAATTTTGAGTCCGTAAATGTGCCCATTTTGACTCAATCATTGCCCTTTTTCCTACTGGAGGTCACTGACACGGACGAAACACCGATGGCTGGTGTAGCGGCCACTGGGGCTTTCGCATACAACCATTGTTGCCTGAATGACTGCCCACCCTTTGCAAGTGTTGCATGCGATAGCCGCAGCTCGCTTTCTTAGCGTCGTTTGTTGACTTAGCGCGCCGTTGCAGCCGGGCAATACGTGCCAAGGCCTCCGACTCATCTACGCCGGTGTCGCTATCAAATGTTTCAGCGTGACGTTTCTTGCCGACCTTGCCCCTCTCCTTCGATCGGGACTACCTCTCGCCACTGGACGTCGAATATATCCCGATGATAGCTAGGAGGCGCAGAGCACTTGTCCTTGACGAACAACGTCTCCAGCCCTACTAAATCATCGATGGCTTTCTGAGATCGCACCCGACATTTCATGGAGTAGAATGTGGTCCGCGCAGTCACCTTATGAAGTAACTTGACAGTTGAATCAACGATGCGTCGATTTTTCAGAAAATTTTAAAAGAACGGGTTCTATATCACTGGCCTGCAGTTCCATGGATAGCATTGCCAGCGCTTTGAAGTGCTAGCAGCGAGCGTTTGCATTGCCAGCGCTTTAAAGTACCGGAGTTTTTTTTCCATTACCAGCAGCGAGTAGCGAGTATCAGTACTAGTACCAGCAATACCAGCAGTACCAGCACCGAGTAGCGAGTACCAGTACTAGCAGTGAGCGTTTGCATTGCCAGCGCTTTGAAGTACCTGAGTTTTTTTTCCATTACCAACAACGAGTAGCGAGTACTAGTACTCATAGCCTCCCAACCGCGAGATCGTAATCGGACGGCTGTGTAATTAAGGACCGTGCGTGGGCGGGTGGGTGGGCGAGTGGGTGGGTGGCCTTGGGTGGCATGGGTGGATTATAGTACTTAGTAGTACATTCCAATAGATAAGCGCTTTAGTCATGCACCTATAGGCCAAATCCGCTGCACTATACGAGTACCCGTACGGCCATTATAAAGCTCACCGCCGAAAAATCGACGCTTCGCTGGATTATCCATTCCTGTCGGTGTTGAGGGTACAGAACGCCTTGTGAGAAAGTGGCCTCCACCCTTGACATTGAAGGTAATAATGACGTAATCAGCCGCTTGATTCTTCAGAAAGGCTTGCAGCTTTGTTGTGTCCCGCACACGCTGCTCAGCATCGTTGCCATTGTCACCAACACGCTTCAACTTGACATGCACAAACTGCACTGCAGCAAGAAAATAAAAGGGCAAACCAACGATTCTAAGCAAAGGCTAGTCAATGCGCATGGCACCATGGGCATGCACAAGCAAAGAAGCATGCGAGCAGAGGCACTACGCAAAACAGGCGTCACCAGTTGATTCTCTAACTCTGTCGAGTGCTTTCCTTCATCTTCATACTTTTCACGCATGCGCTCTTTCAGCACCATGGGGCCCTCCTCCTTTACAAGTTGTTGGCCATTGAATCCTGTCAGGTCGGTGTGCGTAACACCGGAAATGCGTTATCTATAGACAACTGTCACATGGCCCCGCTCCACTAGCACCCCCCTGAAGCATACATCCAAAGCCCCACTTGGGTTCGGCGAAGCCATGGCTCCTCCGGACTGAAATCCTCATAGTGCAGGCTACAACGGTCTTAAGCCCCTAAAACATGTGTACAGTCTTTCGACTAGTGACAGGCGGAGTCCGGCTGGTGCCCCGATGTGTGAGGCGAGCGCAGCAGTTGTGATTTAGCCGCGCCCACTGTCCGCCGCCCCCTGCCCGAAGCAACTGCTCAAGGAACCGACTGTGGCACCAGCCCGGCCCCCTAGGTCCCCACCAAGACCTCGGAAGGGACAACCGCGGCCTTGAGCAGCGCCAACGGACAGAGAAACGGGTCCCAGGGACGGGCTAGGCCACGGCACTGGCTGCCACACCACGGCTTTCGTGCTGCTGAGTACACAAGACATCAGTACTTTAATCAGTACTGCAAGATGGCAATAGGCGCGAGCATCTGCAAACGAGCCACGATCCGCGTGGGCTCACATGGCAGTGTTGCAAGCGGTATGGTACTTGCGTACCGTATGACTCGCAGGGAAGCTGCAGGATGATCCCGGAGGAAACAAATAAAGGGCTCGGGGCCGCAACGGACAGGCGACGCGCCGAGCGTAAGGCGCATGCTGGATTGTGCTCACCATGAGGCCTTACTCGCAAGATTTTCTCGGGGTACTGAGCTTGGCGGCGGCTCGAGAGCGTGCTCGCTGCCTCATAAGACGGCACAGATTCGTCCGCCATCCCGTTACCAAAGTTGCACAGCACGTCCAGGGATCACCCTCGCACACACGTGCACGCGTGCCCCGGACTCTGAACCGTGCGCGCATCACTCATCCATCCCGCCTCGTGCGGGATGCGGGCCGCCTCTAGGCGGATTGTTGTGTTGATCTTTTAGTACAACTTTTAGCAGTAGCTGGATTTGTTACCGCCTTTTTTGTAATTCACACAAGTATATAGGGAATCTTCGTCGACCCCGACCTGTCAATTTCTAAGCCCAGGTGCACGAGCTTTTGGGTGGGCTCCCAAACGCCCTTCTTGGGGTTGCGCAACAGCCCAAACCCCAAGAGGGAGCGTTCGATGTACTCGCGTTGCCAGATGGCCTTAGCCCGAGTCCGAGCTAGAAATTGGAAATCGTCCATGTAGGGCAACATGCCAACTCGGCGCCACGGGACTAGTGTGCCGTATGCTTCAGTCGGACTACGATGCGATGCCCTAGTGAGGACGTTGGTAAACAGACATGAGAAGTAAATAAAAGTCATGACAGTTGGCGCCAACTGCATTCTTAGGTCTGGCGAGTGAAGTACTTTTTTTGTCAAGGGGACAAAGACCAACCCATGCTTAGTGCGCAGCGTCCCTACCAACCCGCCGTGCGCGGGTCCCGGCGCGAGCCGGGGATCATGGGAAAGAACGTGAAGCACGGAGAGTGGTTGGATACAAAGAAGTGACCAGGCCGCCTGGGCGCCACACGCATGTAGGCAGTCGTTGCGGTGCCTGGTGTGCGCGCGGAGCTAGTGTGGACCATCAGTGGGGATATGTGCTAAAGTACTGAGGCATACCCTAGCTACATTGCACATAAGAAGTAGTGTACCAACACTGATGTCAACACCCCCCCTCAATGTTGCAAGGGGATGCTCCAAGCAGGGGGTCCGGCTGCCGACGCTAGTCGCTAGCCTAGCTAGAGAGGCAGCCCGCCATGCCCTGACCTCGGCGTGGGCCAGGGCTGGCCCTCTAGGGAGTCGGACTGCGCGGCTGCCGAACGGACTAAAGTTGTGGCTGACCGCTTCTCCTCGGCGTTGGTGTGCCGAGCTCTGCATAGTTACGGATTTCGTACGGATTTACTGGTGGGCGAGCGTTGCCCAAAGTTCCCAATCGGCCGAGCTGAGAAACGGGTCGGGCGAGGACTGCACTTGTACGCGCCGGTCGCTGGCGTCGAAGTAGCTGGCGAGCCCGTGCATGGCGGTCGCTGGCGTCATGGTATATAGCGAGCTTCCGGGTGTGCGCTGTCGGTGAAGGTGCGCGAACCTTGAGGCGTCACTGCGCCGCGAGTGCGACGTATAGTCGTTGCTAGGGAGTAGAGGACCGGTTACCCACCGCCGGTGATCTCAATTTTACGTCCAGACTCGCGTCGAGACGGACTTCTTGCGTCGTCGTCAGACTACCCTCCCTAGTAGAGGGCACATAACGTGAAGTGCACAGCGTCCCTACCAGGCAACCCGCCATGCGCGGGTTCCGGCGCGAGCCGGGGACTGTGGGAGCGAACGTGAATGAAGCACGGAGAGTGGCTGGTTACCGAGAAGTGGGCGCCGCACGCATGTAGGCAGTTGTTGCGGTGCTTGATGTGCGCGCGGAGCTAGTGCAGACCATCAATGAGGGTATGTGCTAAAGTACTAAGGCATACCCTAGCTACATTGTGCATATGCAGTAGTATAGTACCAACATTGATGTCAACACCATGGGAAGGCCAACAAGTCGGTACATAGTAGTGCCGCGGCAATCGACCGTGAAAAAGTCCATGTCCTCAGGGGCGATTCAAACCGCGTAAACCCCATCATCCAGGTCCCTCTGCCGCATGTAATCCAAGGGCGTGTCAAGTTGCGCAATTGCGAAAGCGTCTCACACGAAAGATCTCGGGTCTCACAATAGCGGTTCAGGGAGCGGAGGTCAATGATGATGAGCCTCCATTTGTTTGTTCCGGGCTTAGGAACCAAGAACAACCGGGACACCCATGCATTTTGCGCAGTAGCCTCGCTTCCATGCCCCAACGGCCAGGAAGTGAGCCAATTCACCGACCATAAATTGCAGTTGGGCCGGAGTAGCATCCTCCGTTCACACTCTGATGAAAAGAAGGGGGGCAAGCCCGCCCAAAAACGGAACGGGTACACCTGTAGAGATCCAGGTGAGAACACGGCGATTCGCACTAACGGCTTGCCAGTTGCCGAGATTACGACGGCCGCGATGTCTCAAAAAGAGGGAGTCGGGGGTACAGGAATCGGTGCGATGGATGTCGCGAAGGGGCGAGCAGAGCGCCATGTCGCTTTGCTGGCCCTCTCCGCGTCGGCGACAGGACCCACATTGTGCGGCACAGTAGAAGTGCCGCGGCGTGGGAGTATCCATGTATTACTGGGCGTTGGCTTGGCCACTGGCAATGCAGTGTCACTTTGTACTCGAATCTATACTAGACGACGAGCATGTGCCGGCATGCGCCCCAATCGCATCGCATCTCGGCCCCCACGCCGGATAGGGGCCGGTACGGATCGAGCCATGCCCACTACACGGGAGAGGCGCATCCATGGGTTATTGTTGGTCGACACTGGTTGAAGGGGTTGGACCTTGTTCCGCTGAGTGGGGAAGCGATGCGGCTTTGTCCTCTCCTCGCGTTGGGCGTGTAATCAACAGCTCGTTCGCGGGTAGTATTTAGCGCGGCGCAAGCGGCGCGCGTCCATAAACCACACAAACTCGACCGGGTTTTTCCCAGTAGGGGAGCGGGGAGGGGGAGGGGGCGAATAGCAACGCTCACTGTACATGGTACGATGGCAGAAGACCGGCATCCTGCGCGGCAAAAATTTGCCGCAACTTTACTGTGGTGGGCTCGATGGAGCGTGCCACTGCAAAGGAGAGTGGACCGGTTGGCATCCGTGGAGGCAGGTGGTGGCCCTAGCCGGCCCCCATAAACATGAGCGCGCAAACGCACGCTACGGGCGCCGCGCCAGGGCTATCCCGTAAGAGAAACCACATAAACTAGTTTAGAAGAGGTAATAGATACTTTAGAAGAGGTAAGAGAGTGTTTGCTATTCCTTACAGAAAATAGTTGCTAGTTGTTGGGGAGTCTTCGTCCCTTGTCTACTTAGCACGCGCAGTACGGCGCCACCATCAGTATCTCCGTATATCCACGAGGCGTGCCCGTACCGCCCGAGGAGCTGCATCGACCTAGTAGCATCCCCGCATTTTTCATCGTCAGTAGGAAGCTGCCGTATCACCGCACGTCACCAACCCGCGCGCGGTTGCCGACGCATCCATCCCGGGTAGCGTTGCTCGCGCATATGTTGTTCCGTCGAGTGCTGAAAAGCACCATGGAGGTTGCTTCTTGTCCATCCTCATCTTTCTTTTTACCATGGGGTCGCGCCGCGACAGAGCTCGTGTCTTCGTGACATGCAGGGTCTTCTGTGTACAAGCCACTCAGAAGCGAAACGTTGAGCCTAGCTCGAGGACATGTCTCGCTAGCGGTCGAGGACCATCCAAAGGACACCATGCGCAAGCTCCCCGAGCCAACAATCAGTGTCTCGCAGGGATGAGAGCAGTTAGACTGATTCCGGGGGGGGGGGCACTCTTAACGCTTTGCGGCACAAGAGCCCCCCATGCCGCCGACCTTTGGTTCGCGCGCGAAAAAGGGCGCCACATCTAGGGCATGAACGATCCATGCGCCGGTATTATCTGCACCCGCAACGCCACAACATTGATGCCCTCCGCAGCCCATCCACGCAACTCGTCGGTGCCAACCGTAGTCCAAAACTGCATGCCACCCCCTATGCTGTCGGCTGAGTGGCGTCATCGGGCCGCCACTGCATGCGGCTAGCCGGCACCATCCGCAGCCCGGGCACGCAGTTGGTCGGCGCCATGGGGCCGCTACGGCACCATGAGCGCCGGTTCTTCGCATCCCGGGCACGCAGTTGGTCACGGCGCTGTTGGGCCGCCACTGCACCATATGTGCTCCGGTATAGGGTCGCTTCCTCGGCCCGGGCATGCAGGTGGTCGGCGCCAACGGGCCGTCACTGCACGAAATGTCACAAATGCTAATCACGCCTGCTTATGAAGATCACATACATACACACGTCACGCGTTGCGTCGCGTTCGCTATTCTACACCGCGCAACGGCACCAGGCGGTCAGCATGAATAGCCGTGGCGTGTTGCGTCGCGTGTGTCTCGTCCAAGACGTGCTCTCCTTAACGCGCGACCCCTCGGCGAGCATTTCGTACGATGCGGTGTAGCCCGCGCCGTGCTTGGGCACAATTATACGGGCGCAACACGGTTTATCAGCCACCCCGCAGAACGGCTCCAACCGGTTATCCGGAATGCGGCGGCGTGATGCGACGTGTTTGCCTCGCCCGGCATATGCTAGCCCACATGTGCGCCTCCATTGCGCGCGGTGTGAGGCCTACGGCAAACCGCGTGCCGCGGTTTATCAAACGGGTTTCGGAGCTATTTGCATAATGACCCTAGTGCATCGCCACGCGGACCGTGTACAAATACTCATCCGGACGAGGTGCGGCATTTTGCCGCGTGTTTGTCTCGTCCGAAAGATGCTACCCGCTACGCGCATCCAGCGGCGCGCATTGGTAAGGCTAATGATTCGCGAGCGGGCCGTGCTTGGGGCATGTATACATCCGTTATGCGTCGCGTCGCGGTTTGCTATTATACACCGCGCAACGGCACCGGGCGGTAGTCAGTTTGAACATTCGTCGCGTGTTGCGTCGCGTGTGTCTCGCCCAAGGCGTGCTTACCTAAACACGCGTCTCCTCGGCGCGCATTTCGTACGATGCGGTGTAGCCCGTGCCGTGCTTGGGCACATATAGGTACGAGCGCAACACGGTTTATCGGCGACCCCGCGGAATGGCGTCAAGCTGTCATCCGGAATGCGGCGGCGTGATGCGACGTGTTTGCCTCGCCCGGCATATGCTAGCCCACATGTGCGCCTCCATTGCGCGCTGTGTGAGGCCTACGGCAAACCGTGTGCCGCAGTTTATCAGACGGGTTTCGGAGCTATTTGCACAATGACCCTACTGCGCATCCACACGGAACGCGTACAAGTACTCATTCTGACGAGGTGCGGCATGTTGCCGCGTGCTTGGCTCGTCCGAAAGATGCTGTTCGATATGCGCCCCTCAGTGGTGCGCATTATTGGTACATACGGCACCGGCGTGCTTGGGGCACATACACATCCGGTATGCGTCACGTCGCGGTTCGCGATTCTACACCGCGCAACGGCACAATCATGGCGGCCAACATAAACAACCGTGGCGTGTTGCGTCACGTGTGTCTCGCCCAAGACGTACTTGCCTATGCCCGCGTCTCCTCGTACGATGCGGTGTAGCCCGTGCCGTGCATGGGCGCATATAGGCACGGGCGCAAGACGGTTTATCGGCCACCCAACGGAACGGTTCCAAGCGGTCATCCGGAGTGCGGCGGCGTGATGCGACGTGTTTGCCTCGCCCGAGCGACATATGTTGGCCCGCACGTGTGCCCCAATTGTGCGATGTGTGAGGCCCACGGTAAACCGCGTACTCAGACTGGTTTCGGAGCTAGCCCCGCAGTGGTGAGGACTCGTGTTGGATCAGTTCCCCCGCCCCGCACCAGAGCGTAGCCATCACCCGCAACAGTCCCCCCGCCTCGCCCCACAGCGTGGTTGAGCATGCGTGTTGTTGAACCGTCATATGCATGTGCGGATGGTTGAGCCGCACTCGGTTGTGGTTGTGAGAAGCGCCGCACCGAGGAAGGTCTAAATCAATTCTGTAGGGTTTGGGGGGGGGGGGGGGGGGGGGGGGGGGTCCAGTCCGGACACGTGACGCACAACCCGTCATTGAGTCGCTAGGATCGGCCGTGCGGCGGTCACCGAAAAGGTGACCTCGCAAAGAGCCGCGAGAAGCTCCGACGAAAGCCCCCCCACGCCATCACGCGTGCTCACCTTCGCGCCCACGCCCCCGACCGCCGCCGCGTCCGCGTCCTCGCCCGCGACCTACGAGCCTCGCCGCCACTGCTCGTGTGCCCGCCACAAGAGCAGTTGCGGCGACCTTGGCACCGTCGGCAAATGTCGATCGCCCCAAAGACCCGACGCTCTTAGTCGCGCATTAGGTCGCCAAACACCGTAGAGCCCACATGCTCCGCTGGTGGCTGAAAATGCCGAGCCCGCAGCACGTCCAGCACGGGGGGTACCGTGCACACGCTTGATCTCGTTGAGCTTTCGACGGAAGGCTAGATGAAAACGAAACGCCGCCTTGTCGATGGCCTCAACGTGGTTTCGAGCGCGCGCAAAGTAAGGCGTGAAAAAAAGTCTTGATTAGCAACCGGAACGTAGGGTAGCAGCTCGTCGACAGCCACCAAGAGAGCGGTTGTGTGAGCCCCGAAACATGTCATCCCAATGAATTCCTCTTGGGCCGGCAGACGCCGATAATCATGCGCTCGAGGTAGTCATTAGTTACGTCGGTACGCCGCGTAGGAAAAAGCCCAAGCACTCGACTGACCGGTCGTCCGAACGTCCTCGTATCCATGCTTTGCTCTCTGAAATAGCTGTGGCAACGCGAGGTAGTCGTCCTCGTAATGTCGGATTTTGCTCCGACACGGCCACTCTGGGCTGGCTCTAGCAAATCGGGGGCGCTGCGGCTCCCCCGGTGCCTGTCTTCCGTCCCACGACGCGCTGCCCAATTCAATAGCCTAGTGCTTCGTCTCCATCGGCACCACGTCCATGAGCCGTCAATTGGGCCAACGATGATGGGAGCTCCGGCAGCGTTGTAGGTTGGGTGTTAGCTATACTCTTACCGATAATCGGCTGCCCGATACGAGTACAGCGTTGTATAAAGGTACTCGGCTGCCCGTGTACCGGCTACATAGCTACATATGCGGCTGCCCGCGTGTACCCTGTATTTAACATGCTCAGATCTTTTGAATTGCTTTCATTGGGCATCATGCATGTCTGCTTGAATAAGCGATTCGAGCATCGGCTCGGCGACGGGGTCGTCTCCATATGGCATGGTGACGCACGGACGTACCAGTACGGATGATAATTACACACACCTTGCTTCCACCTCGCAACTGTTGTAGTGGACGTTTTCTATTGCCTATTCGGGCGGTTTCCTGATCGCCTTTTGAAGCTAGCTCATGTAACTACATAATTACACACACGGATGGTGAGCCGGGTGTGGTCTTGAAAGACCTTGCCCGCAACAGGTTATGATCTAAACAAGTTTATGGGGTTTGCTCCCTTGACCTAACCGCTTTTCAGCTACAAGTGCTGCTCAGTGGTACGGGAACTAGGCACCTGTCGTTGCGCCCTTTTTGGCTGCAGCACGAGCAGACATAAAAGCAGCCATAACAGTTGAGCATGCCATCTTCCTGTTTTCGCTGCGTTCCACGCAGCGATGTAAAAACTGTCTCGTAACCTGTTGCGAGCAAGGTCACCCCAGGTTGTTCAAGATCACACCCGGCTCGCCACCCGTGTGTGATATTCTCATCCGTACGTCCGGGCTTTACCATGCCAAATGGAGAAGAATCGTCGTTGAGCCAACGCTCGAGTCGCTCTACGAAGACGTGAAGGCCCGGTCTACATTACTGCGGAAGCTTGCCACAGCGTTGGCCCAATTGACGGCTCGTAAGCGCGTTGTTGATGGAGAAGGAGCACATGGTTCCGGTTCCGGGCAGCGCATCGCGGGACAGCCGACAGGCAGCGGGGGAGCCGCAGAGCGCCCCGACTTGCTAGAGCTAGCCCAAGGCGGCCGTGTCGGAGCAAAATCCGTGAGTGACGAGGATGACTACCTCGCGGTGCCAGAACTACTGCAGAGAGCAGAGTCTGGTTACGAGGCCGTTGACCGGTCCGCAGGGTGCCCGGGCTCTTCCCCCTGAGCACCGACCTAACGAACGAGTACCTCAAGCAGGATGACCGGCGTCTGCCGGCCCGGGAGGAGTATCTATGGATGTCGTGTTTCGGCGCCCACATGGCTACACTTTTCGTGGCTCTCGATGAGCTGCTGCCTTATGTCCTTGCTACAAATCATGACTTCACTTCCTACCTCGCGAGAGCTCGGAACCACGCCGAAGCCATCGACAAGGCGTTTCGTTTTCGTTTGGCCTTCCTACGGAGGCTTAATGAGGTCAAGCGTGTACACGGTGACCAACGTGTTCTGGACGTGCTGCGAGCTCAGCACTTTCAGCCTGCTTCTGAGCACATGGGTTCCGCGATAGTCGGGGACCTCATGAGGGACTACGAGCGTCGCGTCTTCGAGGCGACTGTGGCCAACAGCGCCAAAGCAACCGCTACTGCTCGGGTGGCGGCAGCAGCTGCAGGTCGCGGACGTGGACGAGGGCGTGGCGGTGGACGCGGGCGTGGCCGCGAAGGTGAGCACGAATGACGGTGTGGGGCGCCTTTCGTCGGAGCTGCTGGAGCTTTGCGAGGCCACCTTTCGGTGACCGCCGCAAAACGCACCCTTGCAGCTCAACGGCGGGATGAGTGCCGTGTGTCAGGACCCGACCCCCCCCACCTTACAGACTTCATTAAGACCTTCCTCGGTACGGCGCTTCTTATAGCTACAGCCGAGTGCGGCTCAACCATCCGCACACTTGCACATGGCGGCTCAACCAACCGCCTCCCGTACCATTCCATCGCTGCGTCCGTCGGTTGTTACACTGCGTGTCACAACTGCTTCACAACGACCAAGCTTCGCGCGTGTACGTTACGCGCGTTACATGCGCTACGAGCGCGATGGGCGCGCGGGGCGGCCCTCCTACCTGAACCTAGCCCCGCAAACCCGTACTGGTGCTACTGCAAACCCGTCCAGCAACTACCGGCCAGCCGCCGGGAATCTAACCGCTGATGCCGAGTACTTTGCAAACAGTAGTCGCCCTCCTGGTACTTTGTCGGTAAAAAGACGCACTTACGTAATTGACGAGCCCGAAGCTGTCGCCCCTTGGGCTGCATCACTGCGATCACGTCTGCAGGATGCTTTTGGCTCATACGAAATAGTTAAAGCGGACGCTCGACCTGCTCTCCAGCTCCCTCACCGCTCAAACACTCAATAGCTACGCCGGCAGACTGTCTCAGTTCGCGGAGTTTTGCCACGACTCCGAGAACATCAGCCCGATGGAGGCGACCACTGCTACTGTCGTCCGGTACGTTGCCTGGATTGGTGAGCGAGGGCACATTGGAGCTAAGTCATAGCAACCCTACCTGTCTGCAATCAACACGTTCTTCGAGCTGCACAACCTCGACCCAATCGCCAAGGACGGCCTACAGCTTACTGCAGCTAGGCGTGGGCTGATGTTGCGGCAGCGACGTATGGAAGCCGCCCCTTTGCGAGTTCCTCTGCATGCTGATGTAGCTTACCGCTTCGTCACAAAGGCCGAGTTGATTGTGTCTGCTCCCACCACAGAGTACCAACACGACTTCCGAGCCCTCGTGGCCTCGGTTGTCAACTTCATGTTCTTTGCGAGGGGATTGTGTGTCTTGCCGAGTGCGAGATGTGCATGTCGACGATTACAACATTACCATGCACGTGTACCGCGAGAAAGGCCGCGCTGGCCGACGGGGGCCCGACGACATGCGCGTGCTTCTCCTTCCGGTGTCATAACACCTCCGAGTTGCACGTCTCCTGCACCACTTCATCGACAACGTACAGTATGCATCGACAACGTACAATCATTCCCCCCCCCCCCTGGTTACTGTTGCCTTGGCTGAAACAAACTTCTGGGCGATCACCCCAAGCGAGCTCACCCAGCCTTCGCAAGGGAGCAGCGTCTGCGGCCAACGCCATCGGAGTACCATTGTCCCACATTCGCTACCAAGGCGGCTGGCCACTAACTCCGACGTCGTTTTGGACTACATCGACCCCAACGTTCTTCCTTCACCTGGCGCATGGTTCTTCTTTGGCCACATCGCCCCCCTCCGCCACTTCCAAGTCCAACAGGACTCCGCAACGGTGGCCTTCCCGGTGACTCCTTCATGACCTGGCGCTACCCCTTCTCCGTCAATCCACCGCTCTGTCCGTTCGCTCATCAATGGCAAAACCAGACTCAACTTTGAAATGTTCTCAACTTGTTTATGGGGTTCCTTCCCTTTCCCTAACCTCTTTTCCGCTACCGTGCTGCTTAGTGGTACGGGATACTAGGCACCCGTCGTTTCGCCCTTTTTGGGTGCAGCACGAGTAGACATATAAAAGCAGCCATAACTAATGAGCATGCCATCTTCCACTTTCGCTGCGTTACACTCAGCAGCGCCCCCCCTGACTCACTTCACGCTTTCACTTAACCCTCCTGCCATTTTCGGCTCTTGTCCGTGTTTGGCAAAACCAGACTCAACTTTGGAATTGCCGAAATACATCTACCAGGAGTTTAACCTGGCATCTGGTCTAGCTTACGAGACGACCGCTCAACCGAGCGGACAAAGAATGAACACTATACGGGTACCAAGTAATGTCAGTCTGTTATACCTGCCGATGTTATTATAACGCCGTATAGGAACGGCGCGCACATTATGCAGTATGAGGGTCTCACTTCTCACTTCTCACTTCTCAGCCGCTTTTTCCTGTGTCAAGCGCAATACTTCCCTTAAGTACTCGCGACGCCGTCCGCTCCGCCGAGCCGATCGCCCGTCAGCCCGCCAGCCGTCGCCAGCCCCCCAGCGCCAGCCAGTCAGCCAGCCAGCCGGTCATCAGCACTCCACCGGCCCTCCTTCGGGACTAGCCGCGCAGCTTTGCGGGTTTTACCGGTTGTCGCGGTTGCGTGTGTCGGCGAGGATCCCGCGATCGATCGCGCGGTTAAGGGACTAACCGACTAATTTATTGCCTGCGCCGAGCCCCCCCCCCCCCCCCCCCCCTCCCCGCGCCCCGCCGACAGGTCAGGTGGACCAGGACATGCCGGGACATGAAAGGCCAGGACAGGACGCCACGAGGTCGGGACACGATTCTTGGTGCAACCCGGCTCCGCTCCGCAGGCAAGATTGCCCTAGCCCCAGCCCGCCCACCCGCCCGCCCGCCCGCCCGCAGTCAAACCGGCAAGCCTTAGCGCCCCATTGCGTAAAATCTAGTCCTTAACCGAGCGGTATCCACCCCTTGCTGTCGGCCCTGTCCGGCCGGCGACTCGGGGATCCGTAACCCTTATACCTCGCGCTAGGGAATGTTTGCAAGGACCCTACCGCATTACCGAGTTTTTCCGCCTGGTATACCATAACCGTAGCTCCGGTAGGGTTGGCCCCGATATGGGCAACCGCGCGCCACCGGGTGCAGCCGTCATATATAGTGACGGGGTTCGCCCTTGGACGGTTGGGCACCTGGCTGGGGGCGCTGGGGCGTCCTTGCGTCGTGTGTGTTGTTGGGGGGACCCGTCGCCACTACCTGCCTTTTGGAGCCACGTCGATCGGGTGTTTAATAGCCGGCCCTCGGCCATTCCGAAGATCTATCGTGTGTTGCAGCGGGATAATTGGCTAGTGCGCTTTGATGTGTATTATACCCAGGGGCAGGGTGCGCATGTCCGCGAGCGTTTACAACGTTTTGCATGCCGGTGGGGGTGGTACTTGCGGGAACACCGCTCGTACTGGGATCGCCACGCCGCCCGCCCTCCCCCCTCCCCCCTTGCCCTTTCCCCTCCTTCCCATGCCCGCCCACCTGTGCGTTGCGACGCTTAATGTGAATGGGTTGTCTTCTAAGGTGAAGGATGTTGGCGCGCTGCTGATCCAGCGATCTGTAGATGTTCTGCTCGTTCAGGAGACCACGGTTAGGGCGACCGATATGCGAGTGCGTTTTAATGGGTACTCTGACTACTATTCGTTCGGGGACCGCGTTGCATCGGAACGTGGGTGTTGTGTGTTAGTCCGGTCGCTGTACCGGGCGCGGGCAGTCGGCGCGCCCCACCCATGTTGGACCTGCTTGTGTCCGGGTGGGGGGAGGTTGCAGTGACTCCGCGGCCACTATATTCATCTCGGCCTATTTGCCCACCGGCTCACAGGGGAGATCGTATCGGGACCGCCTGCGCGAAGAGTTGGCGCGGCTTCGAACGAGTTACCCGAGGGATATGATCGTGGTGGGGCGGGGGATTGGAACATGGATGAAAGGGAGTTGACGGCTCTACTCAGGCGTTGGCGGTGCCTTCCCGGCGGTAAGCCCATGTGGCCGCGGGATGCATCGGCGCGCGAAGGAGGTACTTGTCGGAGGGGCAGCTGCCGCGTTCTCGACCACTTCATCGCATGGCCTCCCACCATAGGCCCTCCCCCCCGCTCTCTCGCCCTCGGCATGGGTGGACTACTCTCCGGACACCTCCGATCACTCTTGTCTTCTTTCCCCGTGGGCGCCATCCGTGAGGATACCTATCCACCTCCCCTGCATGAACGCCTGTCTGCAAGGTCCATTCCCAAACCGGCCAACGGTGACTCCCCCTCTGAATGGCCAAAGCCGTTCCATGATTTTGTCACTGCTAATCCGTCCGCGGTGCTCACCCCTCCAGATGACCCACCTGTAGACGGTGGGCCCTCGGGAGGGGGGGGTCCCTAGACACCGGCGCCGATCACTTTATCCAGGCAACATGGTCGGCGGCGCGTGGGGTAGGGGCTGTTACCAAGCCCAAGCGTCGTAGCCTAGGGCCGCCGCTGCAACGGTCTATCCTAGGTGCAATTAATCGTCGGCGCATGGCCTTTATGGCGTGCCGGGGGACTAGGGGCCCTCGGGATGCCGCTCTAGCGTCGGCACATTATGTTGCAGCACGGCATCGGGTCCGGACACTAGTACGTAATAACCGCCGCCGCCAGAGGGAGCGGGCCGTGCTAGAAGCGGTTCAGGATTTTAAGAAGGGTGGTGGAGACGGGAGTTCTGGAAGTGGGCGCGCTCTCTCCGTAAGGGGCATGGTTCATTCGAAGGCCCGAACGACCAGCCAGTACGCGATCCGGTATCGGGGGTTCTTCATACCGAGCCGGGCGGCGAAATCAATGCGTGCTGGGCGCGGCACTATCGGGAGCTGCTGCGTGACCCCCACCCCCTAGCACAACGGGTTGCGATATACCGTGCGGCGTGGGAACACCGCCACGGTACATCGCCTCCCATTGCCCCCGCACTTAACATGATTAATGAGCATATAACATGGGAGGAACTAGTCAAGGCTCTTAGGCGTTTAAAAAATAATAAGGCCCAGGGGCAGGCGGATGGGATCACTGCGGAGGCTTTAAAAATGGCAATATACGCCCCAAATAGCCATTTTGGCAAGGTATTGCTGGCCTTAATTAACGGGATATGGACTAAGAACTATATCCTCCAGCAGTGGCGTAGCTCAGCCATAGTATCGGTGCCCAAGAAAGGCGACGCGACCGTTATGGACAATTATAGGGGTATTTCGATTATGGGTGCCGCTATGAAACTTCTTATGACCGTCATTAGCCAACGCTTGCAAGACGTCTGCCAAGCTAAAGGGATAATCCGTCATGGGCAAGCGGGTTTTATGCGGAATGAGGAGTGCTCCATGCAAGTCGCCAGCTTGTTCGATATCGCGGCTCCTCGCCAAGCGGCAGGTCTACCCACGTACACGGGCTTTATTGACTTCAGGAAGGAATATGACACCGTACCTGCTCATGAGCTTTTATTCCTAAAACTACAAACCGTGGGAGTTACGGGTTATATGCTTACCTTCATTAAAACTTTATACATGGAGTATGGTACGTCTCAAGACATGGGTGGCCCCGGGAACACTATCAGACCCGCGCCCCATACCCATAGAGCGTGGCCTCCGACAGGGATGCCCCGCTTTCCCCATCCTATTTAACATATTTATTAACGATATATTCGATGGGGTAGAACATCTAGGGTGTGATGTACCAGGGTGCACTTATACATTAGCGGCAAGGCAACCACTATATAACGGTGCCATGTCAATTATACGCGGACGACGCTGTTGGTATCACATGCTCGTTCGATAACCTGCATGCCATGTTCGTCCACTTCTCGCAGTAGGCGGAGTACCATTTTATGGGGTTTGGGGTACTTAAGTGTGGGGTGATGGCATTAGGCCGATATTCCGACGAGACCGCGTTACGCGAACAAGCTGCCCGATGGCAGCTTGGGGGGGAAGGGGTACCGGTTGTAAATGAATATAGGTACTTGGGTACGGTCATTGAGTCGGATATAGGTATGCAACACATAGTAGACGACCGGGTTAAGAAGGGTAAACGCGCTATTGAGGCGCTCGATTCGGTATTAGTCGGTGGACGGGGCATAATTCCTATTTATGTCCGTGTGTCGGTTTTTTAAACCTGTGTACTGCCGGTTTAACTCATGGGTGTGAAGTATGGGGCATGGATAGAACTAGCGGCGCAAATAAATTACAAACCGTACTCAATCAGTGCTTGCGGTGCCTCATTGGGGTAGGTAAAAACTCCCCTGGGGTGGCCACCGCACCGATGATGCGGGAATTGGATATTGCGCCCATAGAGGCTACGGCCGCTGCGGCACGGGCTCGGGCGTTCCTTAAAGCATCCGACTTGAATACATATAGAACCCATTTAGTAGATCAGCAAAGTCGGGCGCGCCCTAACACGTGGACGTCAGGGACTGTGCGGTGGTTAGATCGAGCGCTAGGGCGAGCTGAGGGGGCGCACCTTCCACTTGAGTGGAGGTCACTAGCTGCGCGCGATGCCGCTAAACTAGTAAAGGCATCGGTGTGGGCGCGTTACGAATCGTCGGCATCGTTAGCGCGCAATAACACCTGGGGTATATATGTCCATGCGTCCTATGCGTCAAACCCGTTGCCACAGTACGGTATGGGTGTCCCCGCGGGGTTTGTGGCCGGGTTGCACAATATGATACAATTACGCACCCGATTATTTCACACTGCCCGCCGATTGGCCCGGATTCATGCCATGCCTGAGCGGTTCCTTGAACACTGCCCTGCATGTGGCGGAGGTGAATATGAGACTATCGAACATAATTATGTTGGTGGAGTGCCCGCGGTGGGGGTATCACCGTCATAATTTTGGGTTGTTAGTTCCGGAGTTCAGGGATTTTATTAGTAGTCAGGTTATTGCGTCGACACCTGAGGACTTAGCTGCCTTTATTTTGGGCGGGGTCCCCCCCTCCCTTCACGGCGCCCTGGATTTTACTGGGAATGGGAAATTTTTCCAGCTATGGCGTCGGGCCCTCCCTCACATTGCCTTTTTTGTTGCACATGTATCGCACTCCCGAAATGCTTTGCTCCGCGGGTTGGGGCTTGCCCCAACTCGCATTACTCGAATGGGCCGACGCCCAAACGGGTAGGGCGGACCTTTCGTGGTCAGTGCCGGGTATTTTGATAGCAGTGTTTTAGACGGTGATCCAACAGTGTTGGAAATTCCGTCATTGGCCTTTAATTAGTCTTGCGAAATGCTTCGGCAATTTGCTTGATGACTATAACGGAGCGTCGCCTACCCAGGGCTTTCCGTCACTGGATTGCTGCCGCCTAAACGGCCGTCGTAGAGACGCTGCAAGGGTTTCACTGGTGCCAGTCCTGTCCCGGGGGCGGAAAAAAAAAAGACGGCAAGCTCAGCTGTTGCGGCTGCTTTTATATAATGTCTACTGGCTGCACACGAATAACAACAGTCGCAGCGACGGGTTAACTAGTAACCCGGACCCCACAACAGCACATGTAGCCGGAAAAGCGGCTGGGAAAGGAGGAAACCCCATTAAACTAGTTTAGATCATTACCGCAAACCTCCGCCCGGCACCTACCCTGTACTCGCGCCAGCGCCGCGGCCGCGCAAACCAGCGCCGCCGAATAACGACTACTGCAGGGAGAAGGCGAGTGAGAGGCAGCAAGGTACTGGTACCATGAAGCCCGTCCGTTCGTCACTGCCTCGCGAAGCATACCACCGCGTCGCAACGGAGAATAGTCCTTACCAGGTACCCGGGAAGGCTCGGCGCTTGCAAGCGCAATGGGCATTCATCAGAGTTTGCGAGGTCTCTAGCCCCGCGTGTGTCGGGGCGAGGTGGGCGGTGTGCCTTGAGCGGAGGCGCTTTCTGAAGGGCCAAGTTCATCCTATAGTTTATTGTTGGAAGCATGCCGCCTATTCACTCCCGCGCCCAACTCGCACTCCCACTCGCACCCGCACCACTTGCACCACAGGCCGACGCCGATGCCGTTATCGAGGTCCACGCTCGCGTCCACTGACTGGATAGCGCGGCCCACACAGTACACCTGTCGTTTCAACCCCTCACAGCATCAAAATACGGAGTATTTCCATAACCAGTAGTTGCTGCAGTACAACGGTGGGATTAGCGGCGCGGCCGTTAGACGGCTTGCAACGGCCCGCCCGCGGCTGGGCGTCGGACCACCCTTCGCCCCTTCGCCCCCCGCCCCCTCAGTGTGCCCTCGCGTCCCCCCTTTCCCGCCGCTTCGATACCTTGGTCCGCCTAGTCATTATTTGAAGCCAGCATATCGGCTTGATAGGCTGTTCATATTTCGAACTGGCCGCTATCCTGGAGGCCACCCACATGTGAAGCCCTTCGCGCATGCAGGCCTGCTGGTGCCGACGAGAGCTGAAGCCCCCCCCCCCCCCCCCTCCCCCCCCACACACAACCCCAACCTCGACCCCCCCCCCTCCCCCCGCGGCCGACTCCTCCGTCCGCTGTGTCTCGCAGCAGGTATTCGGGCGTGACTCTAAGAATTATTGCCGCCGCCATGATGGAGGATAGCCTGCTGTCGCCTTCGGCGCTCACGACCCGGGACCGCTGCTCCCTCAAGCACAAGGACCCGGTGTCGTACTCGCAGTACGTGCTTGCCGGATCACCCGCTCCCATCCTCAATCCCCCCCCCCCCCCCCCCCCCCTCCCCCCGGTACCACCACCCCACACAGACACACGCACGCACACGAGCGAATTGCGCAGGAATAGTATTTTCGCCTCAGGCAAATACTATTATAGCGCACTGCTTGCAGCCCGACTGATGCCCTCATATCCCTCCCCTCTGTGGCAGCCTGTATCACCGCAACAACCAGGAGAGCAACGTTTGGTCGCGGCTGACCAAGGACGCAGCTCGCCGTAAGGACTTTCGCCCCAAAAATGGGACCTACCAGCGCACGCCCATGAGCTCGCCCTGTAATGATAGCGGGTCAGCGCTCCTGTTGCCCCTCCCCCCCCCCCCCCCCCCCCGGGTGCCCCCGCCCCTTCCCTTGACGCCAGCTATGCCCCCGTGCTCCATGAGTGCCACTAGTACAGGCAGCAGGAGCCAGCACACGGATGGCGTATTTTTTGCATGTCCTCTCTGTGATGCTGTCTGTCGTGATGCTGATAGGTTTGCCACGAATAACAACACCACAAGTGGCCCACTTCCACCCAAGGGCGCCACCCCGCCGCCTGAGGCAGATGTCCGCAGCCTGCATTTCAAGACGCTGAGGAGTTTCAAGAAGGTGCGTTTACAATCAGCGTGGCGTGTTGTGTGGGACGTGCATTCATGGCTCTCTGGCGAGGGCAAGGAGGACAAGCCAAATGAGATTGTCTTGCCCATGTGCCCCTTTATTTGCTATCCCCTTGCAGAAATATCCGATCGAGTTCATGTCAGCCGTTCGGCCAAGCGCGCAGACACTCAACAACACGCTTGCAATGTGGGGCAACCAGCCGAGCGACCCTAGCAACACCGAAATCTTGAAAAGCTCGCAGCGGGTGGTGTAGGGCTGTCAGTCTGCATGGGAACATCACATGATAGGTTGTGGCTGTCTGGCGCGACATCAGGGCGTGCAGAGACACGTGTACGAGATAGCGCATGCACAAACCCCCCCCCCCCCCCCCCTCCCTCCCACACACACACGCACGCGCGCGCTCGCATATCCGGCAGCTTGGGTTGCAGGTCACCCCACTACATCATAAAATAAGGAGTATCTCGCAGTGGTGTTGAGTCGCTGAGAAACTGCGGCAGCCAGACTTTATGTAGTCCGCGCTTTTCCCCTGTAAGCATGACAAGAAATCAAAGCACAGATTGGCTCACCTTTGTGGAAGGAGACAGGACTTATTGCCATCAGCAACGCTCCATTACACTCATGCATCCATATTCCAAATTGTGGGTTTTGTTTGCCACTGTGCATTGTCGTAGAATTTGGTTTACGTGAATGATGAATTGGTTTGGAGCACCACGGTCCATGCTGTTGGGTTGATACAATCTACGCATGGCTGACTGTACTTGGAACAAGTTTGATTTTTTTTTCATGTATGTTTCAATGATTGCAATTCACCTTATTTTGAATTATGAGAACTGTGCCCATGCACGGTGTCAGCGAAGTCCCTCTGACTGAAACCAAAGAGGGGTTGCCGTACTGCTATCTTGGCGCTTGTGGTTTCTCACGGGCATTCCATTATCTGGCGCTTTATCAACACGACCAGGTAGGCTGGAATGACGTGGCGTGGCCCTTTCAAAATGAATGGCGACCTCAGTGTATACTATCTGACGCCGGAAGTCCTGCCCAATGGTGACACGGCAAACAGGCCGTTGCATCGCCAGATGAGAAGCGGATGCCGGCGCAAGGATCGCAACACTGTGAGCGCACTGTATATGCTTTGCTTTCAAGTCTGCCGCCCGCCTAGCAAGACATCTCATGCATTCTAACAGCCGAGCTTCGCAGCGGTGGTCCTGGCTAAGGAGTGTGCTCTATGAACTAAGATTGCCACTATTGCCACGTCCATTGCTTGCTTAACAAGGCGCTGGTTGCTGCTGCTGCTGCCAGCACCAGGACCATTTGCCAAAATAGATAGCTGGGGACTTGCGCGTCCATGGAATTGGGCTAGTATACTTCATTCTCCGCTGCCCGGGGAGCCCTGAAATGTGGGACTCCTTGCCAGGTTGCTGCGCGAGCTTTAACTGCGCCGCCGCAGGCCGCTCGACGCACCGCGCTGCTCCCCCGGCGAGCCGTCGATCTCCCAGAGCCGCGCCCCAGCCGCAGCGGTCAGTACGTCTGAGCTTGCATCCTCCCCGAATTCACTCCCCAGCTCTGCAATGCGGTCAGTGGGATGCATGAGATTGTGTTGTGCGCTGTAAGACGATCATTGGCAATCCATCCATACAACAGCTGCGCTCTTTGACCGAGTGGCAAGTGATAAGTTGGCGGCGGACCTGAGGTACCCCCACTTGATATGCCCTCTGTTCCAACAGAAGGCGCTCCATCCGACCCGTAGCCGCTGTATGCATCCTCTGTGGATTGAGGCGGCCAGTTAGAGATTCCACGGGGGTGGAGCGGGGGGGGGGGGGGGGGGGGGCAAAGAGGGAGGAGGGAGGGGCAAAGCACCCGTTGGCACACCCTGCGGCAATGCGGATGCCGGTGGCCGGCGGCCCGCCGTCCGCGCAAGAAGCAGCGCCGCCGTCGCCAAGCAGCCGCACGCCAGCGCCATGCCCAGGGTGACGCAAGCCAGCGCCAGGAGTGTGACAAATGGCATCCGGTGGCGCCGCAGCATGTACAGCACCTTGGAGATGAGGCCTGCCAGCCGGATCGTGCGGGTAGGTGGCGGGAGGGGACTCAGTACGCACAGGTTTGATGTAATATCATTACACGTTCACGGAGAGTGAAGGAGGGGGAATTTCCGCACATGGCCACTACCTGGCGCAAATCCAATATACATGAATATAGGAGATGTCGAAGGTGTGTAAACGGATCCCATATGTTTGGGTGATGATGCACACCCATCAAGCAATGGGAATAATAGGGTATGGCGTCATGTCTAGCGCCATACACATATAAATATACAATATACATTACACTTAAGCCATACTTATGGTATTTTGTTATATACTGATATGTATGTTTTGTACACATTACATGTATATAGACACTTATCTATAAGGTGACATGAGAGCAATTTAGGATGTTTCTCCTGTGCAACAATCATCAGTTAGCGAGGGAGAGAGAGAGGGAGAGAGGGAGGGAGAGACCTTACATACGTAGCAAATAGTGACCAGAATGATACAGCAGCCCCGGTGACAAAGGATGGCCTCTGCTGCATAGACCGGGTGATGACTACGTGGCTGCTGCTGGTGCGCTTGATACGATTCCCATTCGATCACAAGGCCGCAGCAGTGCTGCTGCTGCTGCTGCCGGCTGTCGGCTGTCGGGGCGCCAAGAAGTGGCTAGGGCATGGTGCTTGGGGGAGGGCTGTGGGGTCGCACCCAGCTGCAGGTGCACGTGCACGTCGGCGGAGTAGAACTCGGGCAGGACCGCACTGCCGGCCCGCGACTTCACCACCACTCTGCGTCCAGTTGGGCGGAATAGTGCGGGAGCGCGCGTCAGCGACTGGGGAGAAGGGGGGAGGGAGAGCGGTAGAGGAGAGGGGCAGATGCGAGCCAATAGCGGTTGGAAGTCCCAGCCACCCTCTACCCGGCAACAGCCCACCTGGCAGACGCAACAGGTTCATACACCGACTCCTTGTAGGCTGCAAACAGTGGGACCTCCAGTATCCGATCCTCGCTGGTAAGGCCTGCAGGCACAATGGGCAGTCCGGTATGCTGCAGCTCAGCGCGTACCATTCGCAGCTCCGTGATGGGGAACAGGTGAGGCTGGGGAGGAGAAGGGAGTGGGATGGGGGGGGAGGGGGGGGGGGGGGGCACCCAGAACAAGCAGCGGTAGCTGCAGCGCAGCCTGCATGACCTGTGCGGCCGGGGAGCGGCAGCGCAGCATCGCCGGGCGCGCGGCCGTGGCCACTGACGCGTTGCTAGCGGTGAGCAGGTGCGCTGCGATGGGGCAGGCAGCAGCAGCCATCAGCGACTTCCTTCCTTGGGCAGAGAAAGGGGATTGCGGGGCGGCAGGATGGGTAGGGGGGCCATGGGGCGGACCTTCCACCTGGAACACGTGGCAATTGGGTGGCGTCTCAGCCATCACGGCCGTCATCCACACATCCATCACTTGCCCTGTGCCGCAGCGGCTGTCGCGGTCAAGACATGACCCGCCACGCGCGCACCCTCCGGCCCAACCATTCCTACATTACCCTCCTGCCCCCCCCCCAACACCTTCCTTTTCCAAGCCGCTCTACTTCCGGCGCCCTAACTGCATGGCCGCACCTCGCCCATGGAGCCTGCCGGGCTTGCTGCTGCCGAGCGCCGCGTTGGGCAGCAGCCATACGTGCGCCACCAGCTCCGGGCCCTGAGCAGCAAGCAGCGGGCAGAGGCGGCAGTCAGCAAGCACAAACAGGGGCCCACACATGCCCCTTTCTGCCCCCCCCCCCCCCCCCCCCCCCCCGGGGTGCTTGAACCACCTGGGAGTAGTCGAACAGCAGCGGCACAGTGAGCTCCTGCTGTCGAGGCGGCACCCACTGCGCCAGCAACGCCGAACCCAGGCCGGCCATGCCTGCCAGAAAGGCACAGGGTGGGTTGTGAGGGAAAGGGGGGGGGGGGGGGGGATGGTCGCGGTCCCGATGTGACCCCTTGGTCCCCCCCTTCCCGGCCCCCCCCCTCCCCCACACCACCCCATCTAGCCCCAACGCCCGGCCGCTTGGGGGCAGGATTAATGGTGCGCCTTCCTGCAGGCGGTGACAGCACGCCATCCCCTCGGGATACTCTAACCTGCCAAGCGCTCGGGGCACTGCCACACGGGGGGGGGGGGGGGGGGGGGGGGGGGGGAGGACCCGCGTACCCCTCCTTCCCTTTTCTACTTCCCCCGGTCCCTAGCTCTGCTTTTTTCCCGCCCCAAGACAGGATTTGGTTGTTACAGGTACCGCTGTCCACCCCGAATCTGCTTCCTACCGACTGCCACGCCAACCCCGCGCACAGCGCTCAATATCGCGCCGGCTCTCACCGGCAGCAGCCAGACCGAGCGCGGCGCACAGAAGGCCCGCTCCGCACACGCCGATGAGGCCGAGTCCGAGTCCCCAGGCGCGGGCAGCCATGCCCGGTTCGTCATCGTCCGCGTTAGCGGCCCGGTTGGGGGCACGCATCACGTCACCGCACAGCCCCCGGGATCACACCATCGGGGCGCTGCTATTATTGACAAGAGTGACGCTGGAGTGACCACTGCGTATGTCGGCGAAGGATGTCGCTAGCTGCAGGTTTGGCGAATTTTGATACCGCCGTAAAACGATGACATTCACGATACTGCCACTATGTAGCGACTCTTTCGACTGATGCTGCCAGATTGCGAATCCATATGATCCATATATAATCCTTATAAAATCTTTGTTTCGCAGCATATCATCTTAATTAATATATCTGGCATATCTACCCGCCGAGAGCCTGATAGTTACTGCTGGAGGCGCTCCTACATACGATGAGCCCGTGTCTCAGGGACAACGGGTCCCGCCGACTGCCCGGGATCTGTAGACTGTATCTCTACCGCCTGCCGCTGCGTGCATAGATATACTGGTGGCGGGTGCCTCAGGAAGTTAGGGTGGGGTTGACGACCGGGCATGGCTCAATGTGGGCCGCTGCCGGTACAGTAGCCAAAACGGGATTCTGGTACAGTGACACTACCCGTACCTCTATAGTGAGTATCCCCCCCCGCCCCCAACACACCTCCCGCCTCTGTTCACTACAGGGGTAGGTTCACTATGGGGGTATTCACTGTAGCCTTCCGGTAGCCTTGCTGGATGAGTATGTGCTCTGACACGTCCATCTGGCAATCTCAGTAGATGGGGTGCTGCGCGCGCGTCCGGACTTCACATCCGACCCGAGCAAGACAAGACACTAGCTAGTGCTACTGTACTGTAGATATATTACATGAGCTGGCTTCATAAGGCGATATCAGACTGAAGGCGATATACTGTAGATATGGGAATTACATGAGGTAGCTGCACAAGGCGATATCAGAAAAACACCATAAAAGGACAATCGGAAAGGTCCTCTATAGCAATTGCGAGGTGGAAGCAGTAGCATGAGAAGATGAAGAATGGGCACGAGCCCACGCATCGGACTTGGCCATTTGCACACCGGCAGATCTCTGGTAGAGAGAATGCCGCCCAGGGTGCCATGCACGCAAGCAGAGACCCGCTGCAACAGCCCCCGACGTGTGCGCGACATGTGACGGCGGAACTCAGCAGGTTGGCTAGCGACAAAGTTCCGAAGTGCCTGAACGGACTGACCACGAAGGAAGCATGACCGCCAGGGAAGTTTCGCACAACCAGCATCACCGCAAAGATGTAGACCACCGTCAAAGCGGACTTCCCGAGACGGCCGCGGTCCTCAACCACAAAAGGGTAGTACCGGTGAATACCCTGCACTGGGGCGGAAGACGCCCGGTCCGCTGCCAACTTACCATGCTCTGCCTCGGTCGCCGCGATCCCCGGGGTGCACTAGCGGGGGTCGTTGGAGGACACGCACGCAAAGTCGATCATGTAATCGCACCCCCCCCCCCACCCACCCACCCAGCGTCAAGTCCGACGGCCGGGAGCGGTCCGCTGGGCGCAGCCCACTCGTCTCACGGGTAAAGTCACCGGCTCCCGAGCGGTCCCGGTCAAGCACCGCCCCCGCGTCGATTGCCACAGATGCCCAAAGATTCTTCAAAGCGGTATGCATGCGGTGCTTGTAGTTCGCTACGGGGCAGATGGGTAGATGATCCACAATGAAATCCGTAGCGCTCCGGTTCGAGCCATCCGTAGAGCGAGCCACAAGGGATCAATACCACACGTGGGGCCAAGGCAAGTGACAAGCGCGGAACCTCCGCGCGGGCAAAGGCCCAGCACTCGCGCAGCGGCGGCCGAATAATAAGCAACATGGGGAATCTTGCGGGCTGACTCGTGATCCGACTGAAAAAGCGATCGGGAGCCGGGCCCGCACGCGTTGTACGGGCGCATGGTATCAAGTCGCGAGGCCGCGGCACCAGTACGCTGGAAGCTGAGATCGAGGGCCACGAATAAGTCACGCAAGCGAATCTCACGGCTGAGGTGGCGTTGGACAACCATGGACGTGGGCTGATCATCGGAGGCCGCACCCGAACCCGTACCCGAGGGCGGAGCAGTAGAACCTGGCAGCGATTCTGGGAAGGAAACAATTGCTGCTGACGGAGGGTGTGCCACTAAATCGTCAGGCGACGGTATCTACAAAAGCGCATGTAGTAACGGTATTGGCAGTACTCGTACCACCGATAGGAAGCAATTGCTGGGCAGCAGAGGCGGCCTCACCAGTACCAACTCCAACAGGAGTGGCCGTAAAAGGAGGTGTGGTGACGCGCAATCCTCCGCTAGTGCTCGTACCCGTACGGGCCGTAGTACCATATGTTTGATCCGATGCAGCGGTGGTCGTAGCATTACTGACCGTAAGTAACTCGAAGATCTCGTGGGCGTGCCCATACGCCGCGCGTGCGCACCGCACATCTTCCTGCGGTAGCGTGGTGAGGGCCCGTACAGTCTCGTACACGCGGCGTGTCTCGCGCGCCCATGGCAAAGCACTCGTAGCCACAGACGACACCTCGGCGCGGACCGCCTCGTACAAGGGGCCGAGGGCGGGCCCGTACTCCCGCACCAGCTTTGGCAGGACAACCGATTGCGCGGACTAAAACGCCGCAGGGGCCTCAGACTGCAGCAAGGCCATATTCGTACCGCCAAAATCCGCGGGCAAACTCTTCTGAACGATCGCAACCTTCATGCGCGGTGTAAACTGGTCGCAAGCGTCCAGGCCAAGCAGCGAAAAGGCAGCCGAAATTTTGGCGGCGTCCACGGCCTCCAAGAATGGGCCCAGCTCCGACGGCGGCATCATGCGGCTGAGGAAGCCAGTCTGCCGCACCGCGCATACGGCCAGCAACCGCATGGCCCCATGGTGGCAGCCGTATCCGGACGTGCCAAAGGAGGCGATGCGCTCCAACAGTGTGGCGTGGGCCTCCCGGCGCCGCCCCAACGCGCCGGTCATCCACTCGGGGTAATGGCTAATTGGAGCACCCGGGTACACGCACGGCGCCATTTTGGACAAGATCATTGGCCGGGGCCCGAAATCCTCCCGGGGCCAACTTATCCCGTACCGTCCGCAACTCGGACTCACTGTCACCGGAGTGACGAACGTACCTCGTCTTACTGTCCTAAACCATCAGTCCGACTTTGGAAAGCTCCGTGCAGTACTCGTCGAAAACGCGCGGAACGTGAGCCGCCTCGAGATAATATCTTTACAAACATGGGTAGTCACGAGGGCGGCATGCCGTTCCACCAACCCCCGAGCCGCGGAGCTCACTCCCATATTAACTCCATATTATACGATCTCACATAGCTGGGAACGGCCCAGCCCATGTAGCTCACCCTTCCCCGGGGAGCTCACTACATGCACCCTCTCAGGTGGTGAGGGACTATATCTTGAGCACGGCGGTGCCCCGCCGCACCGGCTCCCGTCTAGTCTCTGAACCTTCCCCTCCGAGCATATTGCGTATCATAGCCATGCACGGCTCTACACTCAGCTGTAGGTGGAGGGGCTGGGCTGCGTGTGGCCCGATCCTGGGGTGGCGCTGGTAATTGGGGAACCAGGCGCTGCACAGAAGTGTATCTCCGTGCCCCTCTCCCGCGTTGTGCCCATACCCGAGTTGCTCAACCTCTCGGAACCTCCAGTGTGGTGCTGGGGGGTGGGAGCGGGGGCTCCAGGGGCTTCCTCGCAATTTGAGAGCATGGCCCTAGAAAAACAACTCCATTAGGGATTCGAGCTGAGTAGACTTGACGGCAAGGTTTGACCCCGACGCACGGCCGCACCCACTGCCGCACGTCGGGCAAGCCGCCTGCCGCATTTGGAGGGGTGCACCCTCGGTTGCAAGCTTGAGGATGTAAACCAGCTCGGGCCATATCGGACACGCAACCCCACTCCCTGCGTGGGGAGGGGGCGTGCGATTCCAATGGCCATGATCCGGTGCGGCCCCCAGCACCGCACGCGGGTCCCCGAGGTCTCGAGAGAAGAGGTTGAACCTGGGTCTGAGTAGAGGGCAAGGGGCAAAGCATAGTCAGGGAGCACACACTTACACGAAGCCTCGCGCAATACACATAGCAAGGCAAACACACAAAGAACATGCAAGCAAAGGTCAAGAGGGACAGTGTCGCTTTGCCCGCTTCTTGTGCTTCCCGTCGCGCTGAGTCGCCGTAGTCGCCCGTTTATGCTCTTGCTTTTCCCTCGCGTCGATGTGGAGCCCCAACGGCCCCATGTCTCGTTGGAAGTTTGCGCCGACATGACGTAGGCCACCTAGGGTGCGCCCCACTGCCCACCACACCGCATGTCGTCGGCCATATAAAGCGCGCCGCAGGCAAGCCGCGTAGCAGTCGTAACTAGCTGCCGCTGGCAAGAAAATACCGGGTGCCGCCGCGATGCCGCCGCTCCTGGAGCCGCCCGCCGCGCCGTAGTCATAGCTGCCCGCCGCAGGCAAGCCGCGTAGCAGTCGTAACTAGCTGCCGCGAGCGAGAAAATACCGGTGCCGGCGCGATGCCGCCGCTCCTGGAGCCGCCCGCCGCGCCGTAGTCGTAGCTGCCCGCCGCAGGCAAGCCGCGTAGCAGTCGTAACTAGCTGCCGCGAGCGAGAAAATACCGGGTGCCGGCGCGATGCCGCCGCTCATGGAGCCGCCCGCCGCGCCGTAGTCGTAGCTGCCCGCCGCAGGCAAGCCGCGTAGCAGTCGTAACTAGCTGCCGCGAGCGAGAAAATACCGGGTGCCGGCGTCATGCCGCCGCTCATGGAGCCGCCCGCCGCGCCGTAGTCGTAGCTGCCCGCCGCAGGCAAGCCGCGTAGCAGTCGTAACTAGCTGCCGCGAGCGAGAAAATACCGGTGCCGGCGCGACGCCGCCGCTCTTGGAGCCGCCCGCCGCGCCGTAGTCGTAGCTGCCCGCCGCAGGCAAGCCGCGTAGCAGTCGTAACTAGCTTCCGCGAGCGAGAAAATACCGGGTGCCGGCGCGATGCCGCCGCTCATGGAGCCGCCCGCCGCGCCGTAGTCGTAGCTGCCCGCCGCAGGCACGCCGCGTAGCAGTCGTAACTAAACCCTTAAACCCTAAAACCCAAACCCTAAAATCCCAGACCCTAAATTGTAGATATCGTAGACTACAAGACTAGTATAAGCACGCTAGTGCGCGCGCTCCGCCCATTGTATTAGGCTCGGCCCGCGCAGCTACTTTGCCCACTTCATTATTTCCAGCTCGAGCCCGGCTTTTTGCACTCATTGTAAGTAGCTCCGAGCACTTCCACCTTTCATCACTCACCGGTTGAGCCGTTTAGATTATGGCCCCCCACACATTCTAGAAGTGTGCAAGTATATCTCGTCCCGGGCGAGATCCTACCTCGAGTCTCGCTCCGAGGCCGTGTCGAGTCTCCGAGATTCGAACACAAACTCCACTGTGCTCAATCATTATTAGTTATTCAAAATTTTGGACAGACGCAGACAGAATTCGAACACCGGAGTCCTCACCTATTCCACGTTCTCTTTGATCGGCATGTATTTCTGGTGACTTCTGCAGCCGAAGGATATCAGCGTCAGCCGGAGCGGGGTGTGGTGTGAGTGACGCGCAACGCACATACAAGCACCGGAGCTGCGGAGCGGGAGGTCAGACTGACTACCGCAGTTTGCTGCTTGACCTGTGACGGCTGGCTTGGTCGACAGAACGCTTTTCTCATTGGGGTAGCAGGGAAATGAAATTGAAATTGAACTTGATTACAACATGCTAGTATGCTGCTCTCCACCGCCCATACTGAGTTGCTCTTAGGGCCTGCCATCTCAAACCATAGTACGGACACATACGTGTATTACAGCTCCGGCTACCGGGCAGCTGGGACAACGTCGACATGGCAGACCACTCACCCACTCGACCAGGCAACACTCCTATTTCCCCGGGACTTGGCATTGCTGTCGACACTGGCAAGTCTCTTGCTGAATCTTCCGATCAATCGAGACGACTAGACCTAGTGGCCAGGCTAGAACGAGCATCAGATATCTAACCTGGAGAATCGACAGGACTTCCAACACGTAAAGATGCAGAGCGAGATGCACGCCGTCACAAATCAACTGTCTCAAAGTCATGCCGACTTAATGGCGGAGCAACGGGACCTAATGGCTGATGTCAGACGGATGTTTGCGTCCATGTCTCGACATACCCCGACAGCTGGACAGTCTCCGACAGCTGCGCCCCCACAGCCACCATCGCGAACCTCAGTCGATAGAGCCACCGGACGGACAGGCTACGTCGGCGTGTCCGCGCCTTATCGTGCACTCGCGAGACGCCATACCATCTATCGGCGCAGCGGACCTTGCGGATGGCCGCATCTGGGCCCGACGGGGACCACAACGAGGTATCGACCAGCTGGATAGGGCACTGAAGTTCACACCACTTATGCTCCAGAAGAGCTCAGACTTCACAACGTGGAAACATCTTTTTCTCTCCTTCATCAACACTTCTATGCCGGAGGTGATGGAACAGATGATTCTACTTGACCCGAATCATCCCAACATAGACCCACAGCTTCAGTCATACCTCTACCACACGCTGGTGCAAATCGCCCAGTACCACCCGAGTGCCACCTCGGAACTCAAGAACCTCTCTCAGTCCACAGCGGTCAATCGGGGTGCGATAGCATGGGACAATATGTGCCATCGTCTCGACGGACAGGACGTGCACCACACCATGTCACTACTCGACGAGGTGAATCGCACACTCGACAAGAACTCGACGGAGTCACTTGTCGACTTCCTCGACCGCAAATGGGAGGCTATCTAGGCGTACGACGCAACTATGGAGGTCACCGAGCAGCTCCGCGACTCGATGCTGATACCGACAGTGTTCAATGCACTTCCCGCAAAATACGATACTATCAAAACAGTCGTTGCGGGGAATGTCGACTTACATCGGTGTACTGTGGCAGAGTTGTTCGCCGAACTCCGTGTCCATGTCAAACTGTGTTCCGCACCAGTTCCTGCGGCTCCCGCCCCTTCAGTTGGTACTGCGGAATTCCTTACAGCTCAGAACCCGCCTAGAACTGCTCGCAGAATTCACTAGTCGCCGTGGTTCGGCAAGTGTGATCTTGTGGCGAAAAGCACCTAACTAGCTAATGCACTGCGAGTGACTCGGTTGTTTTGAATCTTCAGCGCGCCAAAATCAAGGCCCTGAAAATCAAGTACCCCGGAGACTCTAAGGCTACGGCGTCGACTGGTGCTGCTCTCGCGGCGTTCGAGGACGACAACACTGCAGCTGTGGCCGACCAACCGAGCGACGACACCGACGCCGGCGACGAGCTGACCCTCGAGGAGGAGGAGATGCTTCTCAGTGGGGTGACCACCCCTACCACTACTCCCCCAACCCTCGTGGTATTTTCCTCAACACTGAATAACGCCCCAAGTGTTAGCCAGGCATGGATCGCAGACTATGCTTGCGCTCCCCAGAATGCACGTCACATAAATCAGATTTCGAAACATTTCGAATAAATCGAGTCGAACAAGGGCGAACTTGTGCCAGGCGTGGGCACTGTCATCGAGGGCATCGGCACTGTGGCCATTAGGGCAACACTCACCTTTGGTGGCTGCTGCACATTGCGAATGCCAGCTATTTATTGTCCATCCATGCTCAACACGAATTGCATGGGTGTAGGCAGACTACTCAGCGTGTCATGGCTACAAAAACATCTACATGGTACCATTCCCTTTCCGGGTGGAACTGATTCTGGCACTGTGACCATGGATGCAGGAGTGGTGAGCCTGAGAGGCTACAACGGCCTTTACCAACTAGATCTCGAGCCAGCGGACGGAGTTGCTCCTACCCATGTTGGACAACAAGATAGCATTGCCATGCTTAGTGCTACAGTCAAGGATTCTGCAGTCTTGCTGTGCCACAAGAGATTAGGCAATCCCGGCGTGGGCACAGTCCAGGCACAACATCACAATGGTGTACCTGCTGTACCTGCCTTCCCTACGGATGTAAGGAATCTCCCCGGTCATTCCTGCCTACTCAACAACGTAACAACAACTATTGCCAACCGAGAGCCTACAACCCTCCCTGATGCGTGCTAGCTGCAGCCAACTCTCTGTCGACACACTGTGTTCCATTCACATCACATCACCATGTGGCTATCGGTGGACTATTAGAATCATTTGCCGTCTATGGAGGTTTCAGTGGCACATACATCTGAGAACCAAAGAGGCAGCAGAGGTGCTCACAGCCATGCGTTCAATGCTAGATGAGGCCATACACTATGACCTCAACTATAGGGCAGAGTCTAGTGGTCCGTTTGCTCCCGAGGTCCGCGTTGACCGCGACTCCATCTTCGAGACAGATGCGATGGACGCTCCGGTGGGTGGCATAGGGGGACGTACTGAGTGGACAGCTCCGTACTACCATCATCATCATGGTCAGATTGAGAGGCCATGGCGCACCATCTGGGACAGTGCGACTAGCATGATGGCAGACATGTCAGTGCCTAGCCGACTGTAGGCAACCGAAATCAACACAACGTTCTGGCTGAAGAACCGGCGCGCTGTCACAACGTTAGGTACTTCAGATGGCAGACATACACCGCTCTCTGTACTGACCAAAGGCAATGTTGATTCACATATTGACAAAGCCAGAGTCTATGGCTGCAAGGTGTTTGTCAAGGTCCCTGATGGCACTCGCAAAAAACTAGACTCCAAGGCTTGGACTGGTATCTTTGTGGGCTATCCTGGCAGCGCACTTGGGTCGATGGTCTTGAACCCCGCCACAAGCAGGGTCACTGACAGCGTCCATGTGAGTCCGTTTCCTCGAGGATGAGAGGGGCTTTGCTCCGGATCCACACACTGACATCTCCATTAGACTTGCTTGAGGCTGAGGAAGAACAACCCACGGTGGAGATGGACCTAGATGAGCAGCAAGAGCAGCAAGAGCAGACATCCATCAGTGATCAGCACAGCAGGCCCATCCGGGAGAGACGACTCCCAGCTCGGTATCATGCCATGCTGGCATGCGGTAGCATCTGTTTGGACCGTGACCCATCTGACCCCCAACCAGATTATGCCAGCTATCCTCCAGACTCCAGCGGCGAGAGCGACATGCAACAAACAGTTGCACTCTTGAGTGCTGCGGGCATACCTACACCTCGCAACTTCAAAGAGGCGATGAGCCCGAAGTTCCGCGACCTGTGGGAACCAGCCATCCACAAGGAGTATGAGGGTCTAATGACCAACCGGACATGGAAACTGATTGAGTGCCACCTGGTGCGACAATCCTACCCAATTTGTGGGTTTTTGTGGCCAAGGCAGCACCCGATGGCATCCTGGACAAGGCGAAACCCATGGCTGTTGTATGTGGCAACTACCATAAAGATGGCGACACGTGCAAGGAAACATACGCACCTGTCATCCGCATTTCTAGTCCGCGGGTCTCCTTCACCATAGTGGCCGCCATGCAGCTCCACCTCCGGCAGCTTGATGCTGTGGCTGCGTACCTCAACGCTTCCATTCCGGCAGATGAGTATCTGTACATGCGACAGCTTCATGGGTTTGATGATGGTTCTGGCAGAGTCTGCAGACTTCTCAAATGTTTGTATGGCCTCCGCCAGTCTGGCAGATACTGGTGCAAACTTTTGGCTCCAGGTTTTTGCCAGCCAACCCGCCGAGTTCCGCCATCACCTATCGCGCACGCAGCGGGGGTTGTTGCAACGAGTCTCAGCTTGCGTGCATGGTACCTTGGGTGGCATTCTCTCTGCTAGAGTGCAGACGACCAAGTTTGATGTGTCTGCCCATGCTCATTCCGCACCCTCTAACTTCTGGTGCTGCTTCCACCGCGCAATTGCTGTAGTGGACGTTTTCTATTGCCATTTCGGGTGGTTTCCTGATCGCCTTTTGCAGCTACCTCATGTAACAGTATATACAAACCGGGTCTGCATATAATATATGCAAACCGCCGACAGGCAAAGTACTGTGCATGTATATAAACCCTGTTTCCGTCCCCTTTATGATAACTTCGATGTAGTCGCTATATCTAGAGTGCAGTACATGAAATGGCTGCAAAAGGCGATCAGGAAATAATTATATCAACCGGAAAGGCAATAGAAAACGTCAACAACAGCAATTATAATAAACTACTGCAATGCTGCGCAGCCTACGCTGCGCTGCTTTTTTTTCCCCGCCCCCGGGACAGGACTGGCACCAGTGAAACCCTTGCATCGTCTCTACGACGACGGCCGTTTAGGCAGCAATCCAGTTACGGAAAGCCGTGGGTAGGCGACGCTCCGTTATCATAGTCATCAAGCAAATTGCCGAAGCATTCTGATAAATATCTGCAGCATGCAAACAAAATAATCGAGGCGGGCCAACGACGGCGGAGTTCGGTAGCAACGGGCTAACGGCGGGGTTCGGGATTTATGTAAAACATGAAAAATGAAAAAAACATTGTTAGAAAGATTTAAAATACCCCTCTTGTCAAGCCATTATAGCAAAGTGGTTACTGCGTTCCCTTCGTAAGGGAAAGGTCGGAGGTTCGAATCCTCCTAATGGCAAACTTACCTCCCTCGAAGTTTGGTGTCCCTTTTTTCGTCAGCTACCCCGTCCCAGGCCTCATCGTCGTACCTGCTCGTACCCGTGGCGACTACGTGGCCGGTTGATGACCGCAGCGCAGCGCTTGTACTTGAACCCCCCTTAAGTCGAAAAAGGAAATTGCGTGATATCAACGTATGATCAACGTGTGATCGACGAAAACCCTAGCACTATTGAAATTGAATTGTAACTTGAACCCCCCTTAAGTCGAAAAAGGAAATTGCGTGATATCAACGTATGATCAACGTGTGATCGACGAAAACCCTAGCACCATTGAAATTGAATTATTCCGCAATAAGCGTTGTATTAATATAAAGTATCCGTCATAACGTACACCTCGAAATGCCTGCGGACTCGACTTTTGCAATGCCATCCACGCATATGAGGACTGGTCGCTATGGCTACAGGTATCGTCATGGAGTTGGTACGTATATTTCAACTTCCAGGTAGTCGCTACCCGTACCTGTATCAGCATCAACGGTAATCTGGAGTGTATAGTAGTAAGCCGCGATATATAATTCTTACTTATAATTCTTATAATTCTGCTAGCTATTGTGCAAGCTACAGGTACCTGTATCGGTACGCGAAAAATCCTGGCGGCGGTATTGGTCGTACCGCCGTTGTGTAGAGGGTACCGTGTCTACCGACGATATGCCGCATGTACGCGGGCCTCGACCTGCTTCACATTCCGACCCGCCACGGACACAACACAGCTCACCTCTGTCCACAGGGGTGCACGCACCCACTGCCCTTCCTTTCTGCGCGTGTAGCCGAACAGTGGAAATTCACAAACTAATCGGCGACGAAGCGTTTCAAGAGTGCGTGGTGGCTGAAGGCTTGCTACGCGGCAATTCGGGCCGGGAGGGTACTGGGCGCGGGTGGGCCTGGACGCGAGCGGGGGGGCGCAGCCGCGGCTCTGTACGCGAGGGGTCCACCTGCTCGCAGCGGTGCGCGATGGGGGGTGGGCAGAGCTCGGCGTCCAAGGGTAGCGTACAGAGCGGGGCTGCCACAGTCAAGCCGTCTGCTTCCACGGTGCCCAAGCCGGCCCAGCCGGCTTGGCAGGAGCCGCCCCCGCCGAAGAGGGAACTGAACCCTCAGGGCAACGTGCACAAGCCGGCACCGCAGCCGCCGTCGGAGGACACGCGCGTCGGCTGCTTGTGCCAATACAACCTGCTCGACTCGGTGCGAAACCCAGACGCCGAGACCACGCCGCTTTCGCCGCGCGCCGCCTGCTCCCGCTGCGGTAACTTGTTTGTGAAAAGGAGCTGACTCCCTCTCGCCGGCAAACTACTGCCTGAACGCAAAGGCTCCGCTGTCTGACTGCACTTGGTCCCTGCAGTAATCTCACACGCCATCTGTTCCTGGCATCTGACTGCCGCCTGCTTGCCCTCCACGCCGACCAGGATCACGAGGAGCGCTTTGATGACATCACCAAACTTCTCACCGAAATCTTCAAGGTGCCCCAAGCCGTCCCTGCTTTTCACTTTACATCCCCATAATGTATGACCTCCACTCCTGCTGGCGTCCCACCATATGGGCGCCACCGCGGCAGCAACTGCCAGACCTGCGCCAGTCCTGACAGCGTTGTTTTCTTGATGTCCTCCCTACCCTTCCCCACCCATGCGCCTCCCCACTTTGACCTGGCACAGGTTCCCATCTCTCTTGTGTCCATCGTTGACACCGACCGCCAGTGGTTCAAGTCAGTCGTGGGCCTGCCTGTGCGGCAGACACCCCGGGACCAGTCTTTCTGCGCCTGGTGAGAGACCCCCCCCCCCCCCCCCCCCCCCCCCGCTTTCCCAAATCACGCTGGATCTCGCCGCCAAGGCTCAGCACACACGCATCGCACTCCGCAGGACGCTGGTGGCTCACGTGGCGCAGGTGCTGGTTGTGCCGGACGCGGAGAATGACGCACGGTTTCGGAACAACCCACTGGTGCGATATGCAGCTACATGAGAGCACACACTCACAGCTTAGCTACACATGAGAGAATTATCGTCCTCCCAGCCAAACGGCGATACCCCCCCACCTCATCCCCCCACCCCCCCCTCCCATCCCAATTCTTCACATTTCCCCTCCACTTCCATACGACCATCCTCCCCACCCCCCCACCCTCCTGACTCATTTGCTACCGACCATCCTCGGATCTCACTTTCCATCTGGTGTTCACTGCAGGTGACAGGCAACCCTGACATCCGGTTCTACTGTGGCTCTCCCATCATTACACACACTGGGCACCGCATGGGCTCTCTGTATGCTCCCCGTCCCTTTTCCTCATTTGAAGCCCCCTCTCCTCCCCCCTCTTCTCCCTCAGTGTCATCCTTCAGTCTTTCTTTTTGTATTGGCGCTGACTCACATACTTCCTCACCCGGGTGCAGCTGCATGATCGATCGCGTCAGGCGCAACGTTTCCCCGAAAGACTGTATTTTCCTGGGTAACATGGCTGACATTGTTGCGCGCGAGATTGAGGACCCCACCGGCAAAAAGGAGAACACCATGTGAGCACCCCCCGGCCCCCCCTTCCGGGCGTGTCCCTTGCACCTCCATCAGTAAGGGAATACCCCATTACCAACAGTGGCGCGCAGGGGTCGGCAAAGCCCCCCCCCCCCCCCCCCCCCACAGTCCCGTACGGACATAGTTGTACAGGTAGGTATAAAGTCAAGATCGGGCCGAAATATGTATGGCGACCATCTAGCGACTATCGCCATACAGTTGCATAATGATATGCCGTACCGCCGGACAGCATATTTCGATGATTACATTTTTCGGCATGCACGTGACGATTGCGGACCGGTATTGCCAGCACGAGTTCCGAACAGATGTCCAAGCATGTCCAGAATCTTGAGGCGGGGGATTTGTACGCTTTGGTACGTTATGATACGTGATTGTACGTTATGGTATTTGACGGTACATTATGTTACATTTTCTGATGTGTCACCTATAACTTTAATCTGGGGGGAATAGATGAATGTTGGCTGTTGATATTCCTGGGCTAGGCCATTAACGGGCAACCTCTTTCGCGGCTTCGATTTTCATTTGTCCCGTAGTTATAGGTACCAACAAAGTAGATGCAGGGCCTTTCCATTTCATCTCCTCCCTTTCACCAGCTGCTGTAAAGTGCAGAATCCATGGATATAGCATCGCCCCATATTTAGAAGTGGATGGGGCCGGGATGACGTTTGTGCCTCTGCATCTGTTTGCTCATAGTCAGCAACTCGGGAGTGCCTGGGGGCACGGCTTCACAGAGGGATACTTGGGTCAGAGGTTGCGCAGGCGCGTCGGGGAACTTTGCGCTGCTAGCCCTCATTGATATTCTGTGATTGTTAACCTGCAGGTCGTTAATGATGGTCAACATGGAAAATGTCTCCGTCATGTACGTCAACAGCAACTTTGTGAAGGAGACTGGCATTGCCAAGACAAACGCTGTTGGGAAGTCGATGTATGACCTTTTCGAGGTGTGCGCGGGTGCAGCCCCCTTGGCGTCAACCACCGCCCGACGCATGCACACGCGTGATGACAAGCCTAATGAGCTGTTGATGTGCCATCAGATTGTCTGCGTTGCGGACAACAAACGGGAGGCGATTAAGAAGGAGGTATATGATGCAGTGATTAAAGGCATCAACGATTTCTCAGTGGACGGTGCTTATGTGGTGGACGGTCAAAGCATGTGAGTACAGCATCTCCCTCCAGAGAGCGTCCTGGGGATATGCTGTCTTGCTATTTGCTTCGTTCCTGTTCTCGTGTTGCTGACGAGTTGCTGACCGGCCTGCCTGTGTGCACAGCCGGTGCCGCCTGGTCTTCCATTCTGTCTGCTCAGAGCAGTTGTTTGAGGACAGCTACATAATTGGAGCGCCTATCTCAGTGGTGCCCACAACATCTCCCCCCCCCCCCCCCCCCCCCCCCACCCCCCGTCATTTCCTTTGCGTGTTGTGTACCGAATATGCGCACAACCAATGTTGACCAAAAACGCCTGCCATATGCTGCAGGCGGAGGTGGACAGCCCCTTCACGGACAAGATTGACCTTTCCAAGATGGCATTTGTAAAGATGTACCGCCTAGAAGGTGGGCCGCCGTTGGATCTACCATTCATGTTCACCACCTTTTGCGGAGTAATGGCTGGCCCTCTCCACGGAATCCTGACCTTCGCTTGGTTGCTGGCTATGAAGGAGAGAGCGAGGCGTGTCAGTCCAGGCCCATTCACTACTCATCGATAGCACCTGGCGGGGTGCCCAAGGATCTTCCCATCCAGCTTGGCGCACCTATTGGAAAAGGCTCGTATGGAACTGTCTATCGAGGTCAGCGTGAAGACCCCCTCTCCCCCCCCCCTTTCCTCCCTCGCCCGCACCCCCACAAACAGACGCAATCACGTGGTGCTAACTTTTGGAGAGACTCCTTCGCTGACACTGGTTGTAGGCTTGTGGAGAGGGAAGGAGGTTGCGGTCAAGGTGATGCCAACAGAGTCGGTGATTGCGGAGGAAGGATACGATCCGAAGGGCGAGGCTGAACTCACCAAAAGGCTGTCACACCCCAACCTGGTGCGGACCCACATACCGTTCTTTTGCCGATGACGTGGCAGTAGCCCTCATAGGGCTGCCTTACCCCTGGTAACCTTGTCATGAGTGGTTAAGCACTTTCTGAATGCCATCACCCACACGCGCAGGTCTCCGCGTACGATCACTTTGAAGTGACTCATCCCACTAGTGGCGAGAAGGAGATTTGGATGCTGCTGGAGCTCTGCGAAATGGTGAGCCTTTGCAACTCTGCTGCCGGATGAGTGTAGCCTACTTGGGCCGCCAACATACAGCCTTTAGGCATGCGGCTAACTCATGTTTTGTGTGTGGTGGCATTCCCGCGTCGTGCCCTCCGCTGCAGGGAACGCTATCCAGCCAGATTGTGAATGGGTTTTTCCGGCGGAAGGAGGGAAACTGGGCGCTGGAC
This sequence comes from Tetraselmis striata, assembly GCA_006384855.1. NCBI lineage: Eukaryota > Viridiplantae > Chlorophyta > Chlorodendrophyceae > Chlorodendrales > Chlorodendraceae > Tetraselmis > Tetraselmis striata. The sequence continues at coordinate 70,193 of VCJN01002880.1, forward strand.
ATGAGCCGCATCCTGAGGATTGCGCACCAGCTGGCCAGCGTGCTTGCGTTCATCCACGGCCAGGGCGTCATCCACTCTGATCTCACCACCAACAACGTGCTCCTCGTCAAAGATAGCAGTCCAGAAGGCTTCTCGTGCAAGGTAGCCCCCTGCCCAACATTCTCCGTCCCATCATTGCAGAGCTACCCCGCTGCATTGTGCTGGCAAGCTCGTGACCTACATGCCTACTGCTGTGTCAAGAGGAGCTGTGCAAGGTGGCCACAATCTCGCCCATGTATCTGTGAAATGTAACGGAGGTGTTCTCCTGACTGAGAGAGCCGGCCCCTTGCAGCTGTCGGACTTTGGCATCGCGCAGACCTTGCCTGGCGATGAGGACTACATAACCACCGAGGCGCACGGCACAGTGACGCACATGCCCCCAGAGCTGCTCATGGACTGCAAACTGTCGACAGCCTGCGATGTGTACTCTTTCGGTAACCCCCCCCCCCCCCCCCCCTCTGTCTCCAGCCCAAGGTTTTCTACCAGGGCTCAGAGGACAGCGATATGGAATATTGATGAACGGGACACCCTCGCTTCCCCGTGTTTGTTGTAGGCATGATACTGTGGGAGCTGTATCACTCCCAGCGGCCATTTGATGGGATGCTGCATGCTCAAGTGATCGCCCATGTAGCGCTCAAGAATGTGGGTTGCTCCCTGCCCTCCGCGCCGCCTCCTTCAAGTCTACCCCTGTGGACCCCCCCCCCCCCCCCCCCTCGCCTGTCATATGGCACTGTTTCCTAAGGCCATACCCTGAGCGGTGCAGGTGCGTCCCGATATCGAGGAAGATTGTCCTGAGGACTACAGGCAGATGATTGAGGAATGCTGGGATGCAGATGATGAAGAACGGTGCGCTGGTTGAGCCTGCTCTGCCTTGTGCTGTCAGTGCTCAAAATTACGCACAATGGATGGCCCCGCTGACATTGGGCTCTGTGGCATCAGGCCGACCGTTGAGGCGCTGAAGATGCGTCTGGCCGGCATGATTGCAAACGAGCGGTAGATACGCTGAGCAAGGACCACGCATCGTATGCATGCTTGGAAAATGATGCAAGGATCGGCGGCTGTTGAGCAGAGCGTTGGCACCACGAGCGACTGCATAAGAAGTATGACGGCGCCATGCCTGGGAATTACAGTGACCTCCTGCTGCATGCCACCAAATGCTGCGCATGTGCTGTGTCATGCGTTTCTGCGCATTAACGATGCGCCACATCTGTGGGAGTGAGACTCCACAACCCAAAGTTTCCATCCTGCCATTTACGGATGTAATTCATTCCGCTATGTTCATTAGCTCTTTTTAGTCCTGGCAGAGGGCGCCGGCTTGGTGGATGTATGGACATGTCATGACCACGTAGTCTTCACTGAGAATGGTCATGCTTGCCAGTGCTGTTGCATAAGGCACTCTTTTTAGGCCCGTTTCCGGTGGCGCACCAAATCAGCTGGCGGTAATCGCAATCTATCATGGTACATAACTGAAATCCACGGGGCTGCCCCCCCCCCCCCCCCCCCCCTCCCCCCCTCCCCCTCCCGCCCTATCGGCGCCAATCCCCGGAATCAACCTCGCGAGCGCAGCGCCTTCATTGCGGCCGATATCAAGACACGTGTCCTACAGTCCATACTATATATGCCCCCACAGTGGGAGCGCGAGCACAGAGGTGGCGGACAGTGGCTGCACCGCCAACATCTGGCTCCCCTGCTATACACGTTGCCTGTTTGTAGGCGATTTTCCCCTTTTGCCCGAGAATGCCATTTGCAGATAAACATTCTTGCAAGCCCAGGGCAAGTGCGATAACCTAAGATTTGACCGCCCCCTCAGCGTGCAGGGTTTGCATACTGTCGAATTCAAACCCCCACCAATTTTGGCGGCATGGCCACAAAGGAGAGGCATGGCCACAAAGTCGTATACTCCTGAGTCGAGCATATACGTGTGCTGATGAGGCTTTTTATGTTCAAATAATAATACTTATCTGAACAGTATATATTATTGGTAAAAATAACGCGCTATATAGGATTTCAAAGTTGAGTCTGGTTTTGCCAAAAAGGTCGCGCAGGCTGTTTTACACGGTCAAGAGCCGAAATTGGCAGGATGGTTTAGCGAAAGCGTGGAGGGAAAACGGAGTCAGGGGGGGCGCTGCGTGGAACGCAGCGAAAACTGGAAGATGGCAGGCTCAGCTGTTCTGGCTGCTTTTATGTCTACTCGTGCTGCACCCAACAAGGGCGCAACAACAGTTACTAGTTCCCGTACCACTGAGCAGCACTTGTAGCTAAAAAGCGGTTAGGTCAAGGATGGAAACCCCATAAACTAGTTTAGATCATTTCAAAGTTGAGTCTGGTTTTGCCAGTCTTGAGCGAACGTAGAGAGCGGTGGATTGACGGAGAAGGGGTAGCGCCAAGTCATGAAGGAGGCACTGGGAAGGCCACCGCTGCGGAGTCCTGTTGGACTTGGAAGTGGCGGAGGGGGGCGATGTGTCCAAAGAAGAACCACGCGCCAGGAGAAGGAAGAACGTTGGGGTCGATGTAGTCCAGAACGACATCAGAGTTAGTGGCCCAACCGCCTTGGTAGCGGATGTGGGACAGTGGCGTTCCGATGGCGTTTGCTGCAGAGGCTGCGCCCTTGCGTAGACTGTGTGAAGTCCAGGAAGTGCCAGCAGGGGGGGCAGCGTTGACTAGGTTGACTGCCGTAGACAACCAGTCTGACATCGTAGCCGCAGTCCAAGGTTTTGACTGCTCAGCCACATTGACAGCCCAGAAGTTGGAGGCAGCCAAGCCAACAGTAACCAGGGGGACAGACTGGACGTTGTCGATGAAGTAGTGCAAGAGACGTGCCACTCGAGGGTGCTCGGACACTGGAAGGAGAAGTACGCGCAGGTCGCCGGGTCCCCGCCGGCCAGCGCGACCCTTCTCGCGGTAGATCTGCAAGGTGATGTTGTAGGTGTCGACATGCACATCTTGCACTCGACAGGAGACGCCAGTAAGGCCCCTGGCAAAGAACAGGAAGTTGACAATCGAGGCCAAGAGGGCTCGGTAGTCGAGGTGGGACTCTGGGTAAGGAGCAGACACAATTAGCTCGGCCTTTGAGACGAAGCGGTAAGCTACATCCGCAGGCAGAGGGACACGCAAAGGGGCAGCGTCCAGTCGGCGCTGACGCAACATTAACCCACGTCTTGCCGAAGTGAGGTGTAGGCTGTCCTTGGCGATCGGGACGAGGTTGTGCAGCTCGAAGAAGGTGTTGATGGCAGACAGGTAGGGCTGCAGCGATTTAGCTGCGATGTGCCCTCGCTCCCCGATCCAGGCAACGTACCGCACAACAGTAGCAGTAGTCGCCTCTAGCGGGCTGATGTTCTCGGAGTCGTGGCAGAACTCAGCGAACTGAGACAACCTGCCGGCGTAGCTCTTGAGGGTCTGAGCGCTGAGGGAGCTGGAGAGCAGGTCGAGCGTCCGCTGGCCTAGCTCGTCTGAGCCGAACGCGTCCTGCATTCGAGATCGCAGTGACGCAGCCCATGGAGCGATAGTTGCCGGCTCGTCAATTACGTAAGTGCGTCGTTTTTCTGACAGAGTTCCACCGGCACGGCTACTGTTCGCAAAGTACTCGGCAGCAACGGTTAGGTTCCCAGCGGTTGGCCGGTAGTTGCTGGACGGGTTTGCAGTAGCTCCAGTACGGGTTTGCGGGGCTAGGTTCAGGTAAGAGGGCCGCCCCGCGCGCCCTTCGCGCTCATAGCGCCTGTCACGTGCGTAACGTACACGCGCGAAACTTGGTCGTTGCGAACCGGTTGTAACACGTAGTGTAACAACCGACGAACGCAGAGATGGGGTTGTAAGTAAGGCGGATGGTTGAGCCGCCATGTTCAGGCGTGCGGATGGTTGAGCCGCACTCGGCTGTAGCTGTAAGAAGCGCCGCACCGAGGAAGGTCTAAATGAAGTCTGTAAGGTGGGGGGGTCAGGTCCTGACACAGGGCGCTCATCCCGCCGTTGAGCTGCAAGGGTGCGTCTTGCGGCGGTCACCGAAAGGTGGCCTCGCAAGGCTCCTGCAGCTCCGACGAGCGGCGCCCCACACCGTCACTCGTGCTCACCTTTGCGGCCACGTCCACGTCCGCCGCCACGTCCTCGCCCACGCCCGCGACCTGCAGCTGCAGCCGCTACTCGAGAATTAGCGGTCGCCTTGGCGCTGCTGGCAACGGTCGCCTCGAAGACACGACGCTCGTAGTCCCTCATGAGGTCCCCAAAAATCGCAGAACCCAAATGCTCCGAAGCAGGCTGAAAATGCTGAGCTCGCAGCACGTCCAGAACACCTTGGTCACCGTGCACCCGCTTGATCTCATTCAGTCTCCGCAGGAAGGCTAGACGAACACGAAACGCCTTGTCGATGGCCTCGGCGTGATTCCGAGCTCTCGCGAGGTAGGGGGTGAAGTCCTGGTTAGTGGCGGGGACGTAAGGTAGCAGCTCGTCGAGCGCCACGAAAAGGGCGGCCATGTGGGCCCCGAAACACGACATCCACAAGTACTCCTCCTGGGCCGGCAGACGCCGGTCATCCTGCTTGAGGTACTCGTTCGTTAGGTCGGTGCTCAAAGGGAAAAGTCCAGGCACTCGGCTGACCGGTCGAACGGCCTCGTAACCAGACTCTGCTCTCTGCAGTAGCTCTGGCACCGCGAGGTAATCATCCTCGGCACTCACGGATTTTGCTCCGACACGGCCGCTCTGGGCTAGCTCTAGCAAGTCGGGGCGCTCTGCGGCTCCCCCGCTGCCTGTCGGCTGTCCCGCGAAGCGCTGCCCTGAGCCGGAGCCATGTGCCCCTTCTCCATCAACAACGCGATCACGAGCCGTCAATTGTGCCACAGCTGTAGCCAGCTCTCGCAGTAATGAAGACTGGGCCCTCATATCTGCGTTCAGCGACTGCAACGTCGGCTCGGCGACGGGTTCTTCTCCATCTGACATGGTGACGCACGGACGTACGGACGAGAATATCACACTCGGGTGGCGAGCCGGGTGTGGTCTTGAACAACCTGGGGTGACCTTGCTCGCAACGGGTTACGAGACAGTTTTTACATCGCTGCGTGGAACGCAGCGAAAACTGGAAGATGGCAGGCTCAGCTGTTCTGGCTGCTTTTATGTCTACTCGTGCTGCACCCAACAAGGGCGCAACAACAGTTACTAGTTCCCGTACCACTGAGCAGCACTTGTAGCTAAAAAGCGGTTAGGTCAAGGATGGAAACCCCATAAACTAGTTTAGATTTGTTTTTTTTTTTTTTAAACTAGTTTAGATCATAATACGACTCAGGACATATAATCGCGCCCACTACGTCCGGCCGACGATATGACCAGATAAAAAATCAGATACTGTAATGTCATATAGTCGAGCGGGTGCACCGTGGTAGTCGTTCATATCGAAGGCGCCACGCCGAGCAGTCGCGACTGAAGGCGGCTCCTCCCCAAACAAACTGCCATCACCAGCCAACATCGCAGCGCCGCGGCGTGGACAAAACTGTCGTAAGGAAGCAGGCAGGCGAAATGGCATGTGCGGGGAATCGGGCCGCTGCCGTAGCACGCCGTCGGGTACGCGCAGGCCGCGGGGTAGCGCCGTACGGCGTGGCGCCCACCGTCACCCTGCTGCGCGGCTCCGCCCCGTGTACGGAGACTACCACGTCGCTACATGCATGGATGCGTCACGGTCCCCGGCCACAGCGAATAGCAGGGGCGGCTCGAGCGGTGGCTGATAGCGGCAGCGCACGCACTGTGTTCCGGAGCGACTCGCGTTTCAGCCCGTTCGTCGCTGTTGTGGAGTTCGACGACTCCATCGAAGAGTTCGGCAACTTCGCGGGAGCGCGCATCTTGGTCCTGGACAACACCCCCACCGCCCACAGCATCTGGCGAAGCGGGGAGGTTGTGACGCACGGTGCGGCTGTGGCCGGGCTCCCGCTGATCGACAGGCCGCGCGCACGTTGCGCCGCCGACAGCCTATCGACCGCCGAGACATCATAGCACTCATCGCGCTCCCTGTATACCCGCAGGCTACTGGGATGTGCTGGCGATGCTGCCGGTGCTGGGTCCTCGCCCATCGGAGGGTGTGTACGGCTTGTACGGCATAGGCGGTGGCAGCGCGCTCGCGTTGATGGCTCGCCTCTACCGGGGCTGCGAACTGTACGGCTGGGAGCTTGACCCTGCGGCGAGCGCCCCCCCCCCCCCCCCCCCCCTTGCCCTCCGTCTTCGCCTTCGCTGCAGTGATCCAGCGAGGTGTGCTGAATCCGGATGCTGGCGGGTCCTGCTTGGTGGTGACAGGTTCTGGAGGCCGCGTCGTACATGAGCCTCATGGACCTGCAGGTGGCGTGCCCTCTCCCGGAATGGGAACAGCCCAAGCCGCACCGGCACACCAACGGCAACTAGTCGCTGCATTGTTGAAACACGGGCCGCATTGGCCACTTTTGTGTCAACCCCCGCTTTCAATGCAGGGCGACGACGTTGTGTCGCTCAATGTTGGTGATGCGCTGGACGAGAGTTCTGTGCCGCCTGGAGGCCACAAATTCACGGGTAGGCAGGCCTACGTGCATCGGAGGGGTTTGCGGAAATCCGCATCTCTTGCATTCCCAGACTGTGCTCGAGGTACTTGCAGCATGCTGATGCCATGCGGTCGCCTCACAACAGCGCGCATGCTGGCCACAGGGCTGGCGGTGGACTGCTTTGCCGGGGACAACTTTCCCTCAGCTTTCTGCGAGCCCAGGACCTGGGGCAGCATGCGGGGGCGGCTGGCGCCTGATGGCGTCCTGCTCGTCAACCTTGGCGGCGTGCCAGACAACGGCCGCATTCCACCGGACTACGCCTCGCTGCTGGCGGGCCTGGTATCGACCTTTGGGCCCGACAGACTGCACGTGCACACAGCGACGGGCAACCTTGTGGTGTTGGCGGCACAGCAAGAGTTGGACTGGGCCGCAGTGGGGCGCAGATTGCCACCTGCTCTGGAATCATTTGGCGGGGACGGAGTGGCAGCCCTACCATGACTACGCGGCGCAGCTTTTTTAACACAAGCGTGGAGGCGGCGCCTTGGCAGCGGGTACGGATACGCAGAGCCTACCCTCGTGATGCACCTTGAGCTCCTTAATAGGCGCCTGCAACGCAAGACAAGTGAGTCTGCTGGTGTGCAGAGGGGGCTGCAACGGGCCGCTCTTCACATGCCAGCGGTCGAGCTAGCGTTGCAAACACTGGCGATAAGTGGATGTAGTGCGTGTTCCAAGACACGCATGTCACTTATATGCCAGCTCTCTGCTGCATGCAGCCGCGCGTTGCCATGCAATGATGTAATACAGCGGCCACCGTCTGTTGAGTGATGCAAATGCTTACGCTGGGTAGCTTCCCTCCACGCTGTGTGAACGTCTTTGGCATCCATGGCTGCTCATTTATTCCCAGCGCAGCCCCAAAAGTATAATTAGCTTTTCTAGATATCACCGGGCTATACGTGCATGATGTACTGTGGCTGCCAGGAACAGTGATGTTTACCTGCTTGGCCTATTAGGACAAGGGGCACATTTAGACGATGCCATCCTATTTGAATTTACCCCCCTGAGTTAAACTTTCTTGATACTTATGCGACATGTCCCAAAGCATCAGGACTCGCGTTTTTAAAGCAGCTGGCGCGTTATTCCTTTCCCCTTCTCGTTGCACGCTTGTATTGTGTCGTCTCGAAGGACTACTGCTACTTATACTGAGGATTGCTGTTCTACGAAGTCATACATAATGTTTATGATTAAAATACATACGGGTATGCTATTTAGAGGAACATAGAAACGCAGCCGCTGCCTGGTGGCGGGCGCCTACCCCCACAATAACTGAAGTTGGTACGCCGCACGTGCAGCCGCACACACATAGACCATTGCATGGTGGGATGGCCATGAATGGGTCAGGATATATGTCAGCGAATAGGCTAGGGCATTATTGTGGCGCCACTCTACAATAACTGGGGTGGTGCCACAGTGGCATGCGCCCGTGCACGATGTGGCGTGATACCATTGCCACTGCGGTGCTGCGCTGTGCTGCAGCTATCAAACTCGCGGTATCGCTCAGTGCATTGCGAGGACATGTCTGAAACATTAATAAAATCTACCATTAAAATCTGCGCGAGCAACGATACAATCTCCCTAGTAGCAGCACGGTCGTCTGAGGTCGTTTAGACGCTTATTTTCGACCAGAAATGATAATTGGTCGAAATCTGACCTCCATGACAGCATGTGGTCACCACATTGGCGTGGAACTTTACGCCAAAGCGGATCTCATAACCTGATACACGGTGACGTGACCGGGTGTTGCGTGTACTCGTGCACGGACCACCTACACTTTGGCACATGCCCCCCCCCCCCCCCCCCCCCCCCGAAGCGATGTCCACAGCCGTCATGCCGGATCTCGTTCCCCTTATTTCACAACATTATCTCCACCAGCATCGACGCTTTGCCATTGCCGTGCCACTAGTTCACGATGCCGCGCTATGAGCACGCGGCCATGCACTATTATAGAAAAGCTTTTCCCTACTGACGGCAAGGAAGCCGCGAGAATCCTTTCCCGCTTGCGCAAGCAACGACTACATCAGCATGATTTGTCCTTGATTTTGTCCTTGATAAACCAGCGGAATCGACACGTAGGGCTTGGTCCATACCGTGAATGCCCCAATTCCAATGCCCTACGCGCCTGGTGGATAGCTATCATACCACGGGTGATGTGGTATGAGTACGGGAACAGTGCTGTCCCATGCCCATGTATGCCCACGAGTGGCGCAATATTTGTGGTTTACTGAGGCACTAGCCCAAGAAGCTATGCTTTTGCTGCCAATATTAAATAAATGAAAGTGTTGACGGTAAGGGCTACTGGGTAGTATGGCAATATCGGGTGTATCACGCTACTATTGCGGAATTTCTTCCAAGCCGTACGACCTTGTTGAGTAACATGCATGCACGCGCGCATGGCCTCATCCGTGTATCCGCGCATAGGCATGTTGATCGATGTTGCAAAGTAACCCCATACCAGTATTTATATGGAGGAGGTGTAGGGGATGTATTTATATATATGGAGTATTTAGTTTAGATAAAGAGAGAGAGAGAGAGAGAGAGAGAGAGAGGAGATATGAGAGAGATGAGACGGGCTCGATAAGCAGATGAACATATGAGTAGAAAGAGCGCGAGAGAGAATGTCGGGGCTTGCACAGAGCCGAAACCAACTAACAATAAATATAGTAGTAGTGATTATCTGTTTTCGCTGAATAGATTAGTTTGCATGTATCTCATACATGTAGATATGTGCATCCCTTCCTTCCCCATACATTCGGACGGAGTAGTACCTGTAGGTTCCGGTGTCCGCGCGATAAGGGAACTCGGCCAGAATGTACATTCGTAACGGTATGTAATTACGGGAGATTAATCCTTATTACATTCGATGTCTATAGCTATTTTATAACCGCTGGAGCCGCGGCGCGGTGCGTGGCGCCATCCGTAGCAGCAATCCGCCGGCGGCCGGGCCCCGCCTCATCCGCCGGTTCGACATCGTCTCACCAGCCCGTCTCACCCGAACTAGTCGCTACCTGTGCAGACCCCTCGCCTCGAAGCGGCCCGTCCCGCCAAACACCCAACACAACGTGCCGCACGCGTGCACGCACACGCCCCCCCTACGTATCTCAATACCGCCCGAGCCAGCTATCCGTAGCCTCCGCCCGCCCGGTAAATGGAACCTCTCCAGGCAGAGAAGCCAGCGGGCGAGGCGGATCATGATGGGCAGGAGCTCGGCGGCGTGACGAGTAGGGCAGGTACGAAGCTGGTAGGTAGCTGGTAGGTGGCAGGCTGGTAGGTGTGCGCCTAGCGGTTTGGCAGGGCGACACTGCTTCCTTTGGCACTTTCGCTGCCCCCCCCCCCCCCCCCCCCGCTGCAGCACCCCACCATCACCCCCACTCCCGCTGCGGCTGCAGAGCTTGGTTTTTCTTCGCCGGTCGCTGCTTGCCATCTGCAATACGGACACCCCACCAGGCCTCGTTATGCTTGCTCTTGTCTATCGGGGAACATAACGCGATCAAGGCATAATACATCTGACATGTGCCATCATTAATAAGTAGTTTTCAATGACAGCCCCAGCACTGAAGCTGCCATTGCCGTGCCCCAAAGTCACGCGGTCTGTCCGCCATCCACACAACGTCATCGCCACTATCAAATGCGTCCCAGCCCAGCACAGCATAGTCCGCCTGCTGCTCCCGCAGTGTTCTGCTGCAAAGTCACGGGGCCGCTTTGATCTCCAGCAATAGCTGCACCCAAAGGGGGCGCGGGGGAGAGAGGGGGCGGGGGCAGATAAGGATCGGGAAGGCGACTGAGAGAGCGAATCGCCGCCAGGGTATGCAGGCAGCTCGCTGCAGGTGGAGCAGGAGGAGGGGCGAGAGGGGGAAGCGACTGCGCTGCTGGCGGGGGATGGGGGGGATGGAGCGGGACCTGCCGCAATTAGAGAGCCGGTTTGTCCGGGAGCACCACGCCCCAAGCCCTGGTTCGTGTGGACGCTGCTCGCGCTAGGGGTGCGCCTGCCCCCCCCCCCCCCCCCCCCCCCACCCCCCCAATCACCCCTTGAGAGGAGAGTCAAAGAGAGGTCAGTGGCGGGCCGGGAAAGGGGGGGGGGGGGGGGGGGGGCTGACAAACCACGAAGGGCAAGGCAGGCGCGCTGGAGCTGAACATTGATGACGGCGCGCAGGTGACGGCGGTGGCGTCCGCCGCGGCGGTGTTTGACTCCATGCCCGCTGTGCCGGCTTTGTTGCTGGCGGCGTGGCGGCTGCAGCTGACCGCCCTGCTCCTGCTTCCTGGCGCGGTGGTGAGCCCCCTGCCCCCACCCCAACATCCAACGTCCAACATCCCCCTCCCTGCTCTGCCGCCTGGGGCTCAAGCTCGGGCGTGGCACAACCCCCTCCTCCCCCGCCTGTGCCGCTGCCTCGGCGTGGCCTGTTGCAGGTGCAGTGGCGCCGGCTGGGGGCGGTGGGGCGCGCGGAGGCGAAGTCCGCGGTGTGGCTGCTGGGTGGTAGTGGGCTGTGCCTGGCGGCGCACTTTGGCGCCTGGGTGTGGGGGATCCAGCACACCACGCTCACGCACTCGCTGCTGCTGGTGGCCGCAACGCCCGTGCTGCTGGCCGCCGCCGCGCTGTGCCTCTGCCGCCCGATCTCGCGGGGAGAGGTGGCCGGCACCGTGCTGGGCGTTGCGGGCGCGGCGGTGCTGGCCATGGGGTGACCCCCCCCCCCCTCCCCCCCTGCACCCACCCCGGCCATCCTAGCATCGCACCCGTTATAGCGGGTGAGGAGAGCGCCGTTATAGCGATACTGCAACGACCCACAACCCGCAGCAGGGGCAAAAAAGTCGGCCATAGTGCCCCGGGAGTTCTGTGCGGAAGGGCTGGCGCTAAACATTTTTCGTAATAAAGTCTCTGATTTGTCCTTTCAGTAAGTTCATATAAATACAATGCTGGATGAAGGAGGGTACACTCTCCATCCTGCACTATACGCAATTTACGCTACGGCAGAGCTAAATATCACTGATGGTGGTGCTAAGCCCTATTAGCAAGCGTTAATTAAGAATTTGTCAGTCGATTGTAATGAAGTGAATCATATTTCATCCAGCTCTGTCTTAATCAATAAATTCTTAGTGGACATTGTTCTTCCAATACAAACACAAGGATCAGCATTTATTCGGGTTTGTGCTACGTCGCCCGCCTCCGTGTTCCAAAGCGCCACCAAGTCAGCCAGGACTCACCCCCCCCCCTTCCCTCCCAACATCCCTCGCCCGGTTTGGCGGTGGTCCAGGCGGGGGTCGGACCCGGGGCACGCGGTCAGCCTGGCCGGCGACCTGTCCTCCCTGGGCGGCGCGGTGGCCATGGTGGGCTACCTGGGCGTAGGCGCGCGGCTGCGCGGCGCCGCCATGCCGCTCTTTGTGTACGCGATGCCCGTCACAGGTGAGCGAGGCGGGGAGGGCAATCCCCCCCCCCCCCCCCCCCCCAAATACAAGTCCCGGGTGGCAAAGAGTGCGTGTGCGCGTGTGTGGCAGAGTGTATATGCATCAGGAATGTGACCATATGCCAACCTGTGGTTAGTTTCCGTAGGAAGGTCAATCACTGATTGGCACTTCTAGTAGCACAGCCCTCTCACATTGGCAACATTCATCTCACCTGCATGCATCTGTGCCGCTGTCCACTCTCTCCCTCTGCGCATATTTGGCGGAGGGGGGGGGGGGGGAGAGGTGGGAAGAAGAGAGTGGGGGGGGGGGGGGGGGGAAGAGAAGAGAAGGGGGAAGACGTTTCCCCCACACCTCTCCCAGCCCTGTACCCCTGTCTGTCTGTTTGTGTATCTGGTGTTACCCTGGGAATGGGGTGCTAGTTGCTGGGCGACCGTGGAGATCGGGCCGTCACAGCTTTCCTGCTGCTGTGGCACGGCAGGCGTCGGCGCGGCCGCCCTCAGCGCAGCGTCCATGGCAGTGGAGTCCACGCGGCTGCTTGGCGCTGGCGAGGGCGGCGTCTTTGGCTGGCTTGGCTCGCATTACTGGGTGCCCCCCCCCCCCCCCCCCCCCCCCCTCTCTCCCCGGCCTGTGCCTGCTCTGCTCCCCTTCCCTCCGTCCCCTGCGTCTGGGATTGCATCGTTGCCATCCTCCGCTGCCTCACAGCACCCCCAGCCAACTCCCCCCACCCCTCACCCCCCTACTCACTCTTTTCCCCTTTTGCCCCTTCCTGTACGGGGCGCTGACGGCAGTGGAAGGTGCTGTACCTGGCCACCGGCCCCGGCCTACTGGGCCACACAGGTTTCAACCTCCTCCTCACCTGGCTCACCCCCTTGGTGCGCCCCCCCCCCCCCCCCCCCCACCACACCCCCGCCAATCCAGCCACTCTCCCTACCACACCACCGCCACTGCAGTCATCGCCAATGTCACCGGCCCTGGCTTTCCCTACTCGCATGTGGCACTTTCCGGCAGCAGCGCTCCTCACGCGCGCACGCCTTCCAGCCTGCTGGGATCCTTCAGTTAAATGGAGCCCGCTGCTGGACGTGCTAGGACGGTAGAAAGCAACCAACCCTGTACATGTGCTCACTGCTCAGCCGGCATTAAGAGCAGCATTTGCCCTGGTATCCACGCGCACGCTATGCGCGACATGCACCGTGCCTACATGCCTACCCATGCGCCCATGCCTACCCTCTGCATGCATGCTCGCAGCGGTGTCATCATGATAGATAGGCAGCGTTTCACAAGTTGCGCAATACATTTCCAGTCATGCGTAGAGACAATGTACTAGATTTGACCCTGGGAAAGATTCGGCCCCCCCGGAGGGATGTTTCCCGGCGGGTGAGCGGCGGCACGTGTCGGGATATTGGAATGTTGGGGTGAAAACCGCAACAAAATTGCGACTCACAGTTGATAATTCCGATGGATTTCTGATTTCTGGGGTCGTTATGCTTTGATGTGTGTCGCTGCCGCATCGCCACTCCGCCGCGCTGTGGCAGACCATCTCGCTGGCGCTGACCCTGGAGCCGGTGCTGGGCAGCTTCATCGGCTGGGCGGCCGGCCTGTCCGCCGCGCCTGGCCTCGCCTCCCTCTGCGGCGGCGCCATGCTCCTAGCGGCCGTCGTCACAGGCGCGCTCCGCCGGCCCCGGCGTGCCCTGGAGGGGGGGGGGGGGGTCCACACAAATATACACCACATCCCTTTCAATCTTCGCAACGGCATCTGTGGCATTTCGTTTCAGCTGCAGATGCCAAATCTTGTACGCTACTATCTTCCATCTTCCATCTAGATCCGCACTTACATTGGTAAACATGAGTCAGATCAAGTCAGATTTGTTTCGGTAGTTGTGGGCGTAGACTGTGGGAGATGTCTCGCCGGGAAGGGAGGCGGCGGCACGCCCAGGGAGTCCCTGACGTACGGCTGCCGCTGTGGGGCTGCGGCGCGCAGTGACGGTGAGCACGCACCGCCGGGAGCTCGCGGCCGCGCAGCCCAGCGGCGGCGACGCCCTCCCGTGACCACACCCCGCCCTTCTCGGCGATTGGGAGGCTGCGCAAGTTGCGTGCGCCGTCCGAAGGCACCAGCGGCTCAAGAACCCGGATGAAAGCGAAGTTAGATTTTAAATTTATTCAACTTTGTTCCTGCCTTTAATATTCCTTGGCTTTGATGCTACGAGTACAGGTAAACAGGCCAGCTGTCTTACGGCCCGGCGGCACGAACCCGCATAGGGTCCACTTACTACAACAGTGCGTAGCGTGCAGCCCTCTGAAGGCCAGGTCCTTCAGCTATTGGGCATATCCCGTCTCCTTTGTATTGCTCTTTTTTTTTGGGGGGGGGAGGGGGGGGGGACCCTCTCCCCGCCCCTACCCCATACCCACACCCTGGTCCACTTTGGCCAGGCATTCCTCGTGCTACAGGGGGCTCATGTAAACCCAGCCAGTGCCCCCTAACGATGAAAGCAAGAGGAGGCTGAAACTGGTGCGGCACGAGTTTAAGGTGCCAGGCCGGAATCGGGGCCCAGAGATCCCAGTGTGAGCCGGAATGCTGAGCCGCCCAGTCCTGCCAGTCCAGCAACAGTGCAACACGCGGCCACGATCGAAAGGCCGCCATTCCCCTGCCACGAGCCCCTACTTCTAATGCCTCACATCGCCGCAACGGCGCTCTAGTAGCCCCCGTGCTTGATTATTAGTGTCGACACCCCGTGATGCAAAGGTGAGTTGGACGGCATGTGTGAAATAGGTCGGGATTGCACAAGACCCAAACGGCACATAGATGCCCCGCCGTAGAGGGGCGCGTTTTCCTTTTGCACGCCCCTCAGGGACCAGAGCTTGGTTGATAGAAACGGTACGAAGATCATGCTACATGTGAGGGTATACGGTGTGTGTGTGTGTGTTTGGGCGGAGGGGGGGGGGGGGGGGGTCACAAACACGCATTTACACACACACACCCAAACCCACACGCACACACACACACACACACACACACACACACACACACACACACACACACGCTCGCGTGCGTGCTTGAAATACATGCACAGGTCAGCGCATGTGCCGATCAAAAACAATCTCTGCCATGCGGCCGGAAAGCCACTACATTTAAAAAGCGTGTAATAATTTGTTGTTAGAATCTAAAGAATGCCAGCCAGCTAGCTGAGTGTGACAGACAGCGGGCGGCAGCGGAAGTCGTAGGGCAGGTACTTCACGGTGAGGGCGCCCTCCGTCAGCATCCACCCCTCGTCCATCATCTTGACCAGCCGTTCCGGGCTGGCGGGCCCCGGCGCCCCCACCACCTCCCACAGCGCCGCCTGCATCTCCCGCGTGAGGTACGGCATGATCACGCGCGCGCAGTCCAGCTGCGTGCCGAAGTCGTTGGAGTACCACTGGCAGATCTGCGCCGCGGCAGAGCAGTTGCGTCAGTCGCAGCCCCAGCTTGCAGTGAAGGCAGGGCGGTGATGTCAGTCACCGACATCACTGCAAAGTGGTAACCATGCTGTGATATAGTGATGGGGGTGATTCGTTTGTTAAGAGTGTCGTATAGTTCAGTGGCATGATGGCGATTCCGGCATGTGGTGACGGCATGTCGGCGTGGTGGTGGCGAGGGCATGTGTGTGTGAGTGTGAACATGGTGGGGGTGGTTGATTTGTCGGCCTTGCGGGGTTGATCGCATGGTGGGGGTGATGGGCGTGCCGGTGTGATGGTGTTGAATGACGTCTCAGCATTATGGCGGTGGCGAGTAGTGGTATGATGGGCATGTCAGCAATGTGATGCCCATGTTGATGCTGGTGATGTTGGCATGTCGGTGTGATGGTGATGACACCGTGGTGTTGTTCCTGCTGGCATTTTGGTGGCGGTGGTCGGCATGGCGGGAGGCCAAGCGGCACCAGAGCACCGATGGGCATGGCACCTCGCCATCACGCAGCAGCAGTTGGCATGGCAGGGTGGCGAGCAGCGAACCTTGGGCAGCAGCATCATCACCGCCGTCTTGCCCTTGGGTGAAATCTGCGGCGCCGGGAACCGAGCAAGTAAACAAGCAGACGCTCATATGCGGCCCCGCCCTGCCCCGCCCCGCCTCTCTCACAGCCAGCATCGGCTGGCAGACAAACTGCTTAGCAGAACAATTGCGTGTCGCAGCGCATATACGAAGCTTCTCCGGGTTTCTCCTGGTGCTGCTTAAGATACACCGCCCTAAGCTGCCTCGCACAGGTGAAATGTGCCGACGAATTCAAATCAATACGCCTTCAACTACTGTATGTGTGCGGCAGTTTTATTCTCATGGAACGATACATACACATATACGTAATCATATACATATACATATACGTAATCATATACATATACATATACATATACATATACATATACATATACATATACATATACATATACATATACATATACATATACATATACATATACATATACATATACATATACATATACATATACATATACATATACATATACATATACATATACATATACACACATATACCTACATATACATATACATATATGTCATGTGGCCAGCCATGGAAAGGGCACGCAGAGTGGCTGGCGCACCTCCACGCATCCGCGCAGAAACTGCTCGCACGCGCGGTCCAGCTGCTGGTCGATCGTCTCCGCGCGGTAGATGGGCACAGAGGGTGGGTTGGAAAAGCTGCCGCAGTTAAGGGCGAAGTTGAGGCGGTAGTCCCCGTCGCGCAGGGCGAAGGCGTACTGTGGCATGGCAGCCGGGTTGAGGAGACAGGGTGTGGGTGGGGTGGAGGGAGGTGGGGGTGGGGGGGGGGGGGGGGGCATCAGGTATTGGCGACAGCCATGTCAGGCTGCTGGAGTGGGAAGGACGAGGCAAGGAGACAGGTGTCCTGGGGCGCTGATGCGCGATGCTCAGGTGCGCGCTGAGCAAGGAAGTTAACCAAGCCCAATTAAACCTAGATGGGTCAATGAGTGGAAAGGGGAGGGGTGAAGGGGTGGGGGGGGGGGGGGGGGGGGCACCTCGGACTTGGGCAGGACGAGCTTTGAGATGAGCTGTGTGGAGGTGGGAGGCGAGGGGCGGCTCATGCCTGCGCAAGCGCGGGGTAGTGTGCGCCCCCGTAAGCTTCCTCAGCCACTGGGCGACACACCCTCTGCTCGACCGGGGGACCACGTTGGGGCAAGGAAAGGGGGCAGGGTCCAACCTGCGCGCAACACGCAGTGCTCGAGCTCCGCGAGGGACAGGATGTCGTCCGCCACTTGGTACGCCGCCATGCTGTAGTAGCTCAGCCACTGGATGGCGCCCGCGGGCGCGCCCAGCACCACCTGCGCGTGGATGATCATGAGGTGGTACAGGTTGATGAAGAACGCCCACTTCTCGTTCTGCGTCAGCGTGTCCACGCGGACGCCCTTCAGCGCCGACGCGGCGTCCAGGAACGACACCAGCGACTCCGTGTCGCCGTCCTCCGACAGCAGCGAGTGGCCCAGCTGCAGCGCCGCCGCCACCAGCTCGCACGGCTGCTGCCTGCGACGGCAGCCCGGGAGAGGCTATAGGTCAGAGAGGGCCCCCGACTTGCCAAGACAGTCCGCCCAGCAACGAGCGCCACCTGCCAACGAGGCACGCCTCTGCGGCAGGCGGGTAGCTATCGCGCAAAGTGAAGAGGTCCATAGCCGGATTATCCCAGCAGAGCAGAAGTTACCCCCCCCCCCCCCCGCCCACAAGTATTCAGTTAACTATGGAGTGAACCACTCAGCTGACTAGGCTGAAGTTCGGCACGATTTCAGGCCAGGCGGTTTACAAGGGATCGACTGCACCCAAGAGATAGCGCGTGCTGGATGGAGGGGGGGGCGGGGGGGGGGGGGGGAGGGCTGGCACCGGCGAGCCTCCTCCGCTCCGTTGAAGTATACCGGCAGGCGGCAGTTGAGCAGCCGCCGCTTCCCGTACTGCCACAGCTTGCTCTTGTGCAGGAAGGTGTCGCCCGGGTCTGCGCGGCGGTTTGAGGCGTCAGCGGGATGGGATCGAGCTATGGAGGGCCGGGGGGGGGGGGGGGGGGGGGGGAGGCAAGCCATGGGTGGCGCAGCGGTAGCAGGGAGGTGATGGCCGACCTGAGGTGACGGGCGCGTCTCCTTGCAGCGAGAGGTCGATGGACTTGACGCTGTTAAAGCTGGGCCGGGAAGTCCCGCGAACCAGTCTGGATACCGCAATGGCCTATATGGCACAGGGAGGGCAAAGGGCAGGTTGCCCAAGGTCGGCACGTGGCGAGAAGATCCCAGCTTGAGCGGCCAACAAACACGACAGGGTGTTCAAGCGGGCCCAAGCAATTCAAAACTTGCTCAATCAAGGCACCGCCTGCACGGCACGCGCTTTGACATTGCGTGGCGTTAAGGGTCGGAGAAGTGGTATGCTAAATAACACGTGCATACATGCAGGGCGCTATTCCTGTCACATGCTGGCCACACATCCAGCGTTGCCATAACAAAGTGAACGAACACATCTTGATCGCACACACACACACACACACACACACACACCCCACACACACACAAATGTATTATGCACGTTGATATGGGGTGAAGGCGGGAGGGAAGGAGGCTGGGGAAGGGGGGTCTGCACCCAGTCCTCCGCATCGTTGCTGGACGGCAGGCAGAGATGGAACACCCGGCCAGCGGTGGCAACAGCAAGGAAGCCGTAGCCCTGGAAGGGCGCCTCGCCGGGGTCCAGCGGCTGCGCGGACAGCACATCGGTAGTACCCAGGCTGAGGGAGGCCTTTTTGGAGCGCAGCCCGAAGAAGAGCAGGGCACCGCGCCGCAGCACCGCCCACTCTTCCACCCAGTGGCGCTCTGACAGGGCGCGTGCGACCGGCCCCTCCCACACCACGTCGTTGTATCTGCGCACGCTGCTGGGAGCTGATGTTGCGCGCAGAAAGCTGGGAGACAGTGCGGGGGTTGGCGGCGGAAGGGGAAGAGGGGGGGCAGCACAGGGTTGCACAGTGAGATGGGTGTTGTCGTGTATGACAGCGCTCCTTCACATGCGCTCACGTCCACTGGCACCAACGATATAGCTTCACGCCACAATTACGGTCGCGGTGTGCATCATGCCGCCATCGGGTTTCCTTTTAGTGTTCATGATTGATTGTTGGTGTTATGCTGTCCTTTGATGATTGGCGTAGTGCTTTGCTTTACCGCTTACTTACTGTTATGGCACATGTCAGCAGGCAGGACGCATTGAAATAAGGTGAGAGAAGATGGAGGTGAGAGGATGTAAGGGGAAGCATGGAGGCATAAGGTGATGCGTGGAGGTAAGAGGGGACAGGAAAAATTCAAGTCACTGTGCTGTCCCATGAAGATATGTGGTTGGTCAGGGGCGAATGCCTCCGCCCTGAGAGGTTGAGGAAGAGGGGTAGGGGCAAGGGAGGGGGCCGAGGGCAGGGGGTCACCGGCTGCCGGTGTTGCTGGTGGAGTTCATGAAGAGGTAGAGGTGGTCCGGCGCATCGGTGCGGCGGGGCGAGGGGCTCGAGGGCGGGGCGTTGGCATCTAAGGAGGAGCGCTGTGCGGCGCCGAGTCCCGCGGGGTCCACCTCCCCGCTGCGCAGCATGATGTTGAAAAGGTCCTCGCACTGCCGGCGGCGCGTCACCTCGCTGGGCGCCAGGCGCGGGCTGTACGTGAAGGGCACCAGCCGGTTCCCGCTCGGCAGCTGCGGCACCAGCTTGCGGAACTCCGTCGCGGTGCGCAGCAGCGTGCGCCCGCGCACCTGGAACAAGAAGAAGGGCCGCGTGCTGCGGCCGCTGCCGGGCCCTGCCTTGCCGCCCTCCGCGCGCAGGATCCACGCCGGGCACAGGCTGTTCTTCCAGTCTGTCACGTTTGACGGGTTTGGGGGGGCGCTGCCCAACTGCGGGAATGGGTTGCCGCGCGGGGAGGAGGCGCCTGACTCGCGGGAGCAGCAGCAGTGTGTGTGTAGGGGGAGGGGTTGGGAGGTGTCAGCAACCCTGCATAGGTTGCGCCAGGGAGGCCAGGACGGACGGTGAAGCATAGATGCCATGCTTGCTGACCGTGTATGCTGGCACGTTCCATTCATAGCGCAACATAATCGCAATGTTGCTGTGAATGCGGAGGCAGACAGGGGCAGTAGCGGGGCAGAAGCAGTGATGTAAGGGGGCGATGGTTGGGGAGGGGAGGGACCTGAGGGCGACTGCTCCTCGCGCGCATCAAAGTAAGCTTGGCTCTCTGTGTCGCTGCCTCCAGCCTCCCCCTCCTCCTCCTCCTCCTCCTCCCCCTCCTCTCCCTCCTCCGCGCTGGTCTCCACCGACACCGCCGACAGGGTGCGCCGCAAATGGCACGCCTCCCAAGGCGCTGCCAGCTGCCGGTCGCTGCTCAGCCGCTGCAATGAGGACGGTGTCCCGGGGAACGATGGCCGCCTGTGATGCACCGGTGCCTGGGGCTGGCTAATGCCGCTTTCGCTGCCGTTGCTGGGGGCAACCTCCGCGCTGCCGCCGCCCAGCTTGTCACGGCCCAAGAAGCTCAGCTCCCCGCACAGCACGTACGAGTTGGCAGACTGCAGGTGCGGCGCCTTCGGATCCGCTGGGCCGTCGTACACCACCAGCCGCAGCGCAGAGTCGCGCCAGAAAGTGGTCAGGTCCATGTCCTGCGAGTGGGTCAGAGGGAGGGAGGGGTAAGGTTGACTTGCACTAAGGGTGGGGTGGCACTTTCGGGTGGGAGAGAGGCCTGTGGCCAGTGAGTCAAAGGCTTAATGGGGGGGGGGGGGGGGGGGGGGGGGTATACCTGCATCATGGGCAGGTTGCACAGCTTCCAGCTGGGCAGGTCGATGTACATGGAGTTGATGGAGAAGGAGTAGGTGGCGTCGAGGTCGATGGGCGGCGCGAGGGTGCACTTGACACGTGCCGCCCTGTGGCCCGCCTCCTCCTCCAGCGGCACGCCCAGCGGTGGCAGCGCGCCGCCGCCCGGCGTCACCACCATTTTGTCCACGTTGCTCCACAGCGGGAACACGATATGCGGCAGCTGCCCGCCCGTGCCGGAGTCGCCGAAGGAGTAGTGCATGAAGCTGTTAAGGCTGCGCACAAAGCCGAGCAGGATGCGGCACAGGCCGCGCGTGACAAGGCCCAGCTGCATGCGCTGCGTAATCTCCGCGCCCAGGTACAGCCGGCCGGCGGGCTGCCGCTTGAATTGTCCCTGCACCTGTATCTCGAACCGCCGCTTGCGGCCCGCAAACACGCGCTCGTGGTAAAATGGGTCCGCATCCGACCCGCCCGGCGGCCGCACCTGCCACCAGACGAGCGGGGTAAAAGAGCAGGATCAGTCGCCTGGTGGCACCCAGCCTTTTTAATAAACACGCCATGCGCAGGGAAGAGATGGGCATGTGTGCAGGGACACCAAATTGTTTTTTGTAGATAATATTTCATCTCCTCTGCTTCCAAGAGCGGCAGCAGGAGAATGTCAAAGAGACGCAGCGGGAGGAGGACAGAGCAGGGGAAGTGGCGGGAGGGAGGAAGCACACCAGCACCAGCGCGTGCCCCTTGAAGAGCGCCGTTTCGATAGGTACCGCCTGGCGAGCATTTATCACTAGCGGCGACCCCTCAATGGCGGTGTCCCCACCCCAGCGCGCACGCAAGGTGGGAAACGCGGGCGGCGGCGGCAGGTCGCCGCCTTCGCAGGCGCTGGTAGGCTCTGAATTCTCCATCGGCGCCGCCTCCCCACCACTGCTAGGTGGCGAAGGGGGAGGGAGCGATAGGCGGCCGCCCGTCGCCGCCCACGCCGCGAGCTGCCGGCCCAGCAGCAGCGGCGCCGCGCCCGGGGCGTAGGCCTGCACCAGCAGGCCGCTGCCGGGCGGCCCCGCGATGAGCGCCGCGCAGAGCTGGCGCCCACGGTCGGCGGCATTGACGTTGGCGTCGCCGGCGTCGTTGTTGTCGGCATCACTGGCGTCGTTGGTGTGCTCCAGCAGCGCCGCGCCGCCAATTGCGCAACTCGCCGCATCGACCGCGCCGGCGAGGTCCGCCACTGCCAGAGAGAGCACGCCCGGGCGTCCACTGCCCGCTCCCAAGGCGCCCACCACCAGCACATCACCGTACGCCCCCCGAAGAAGCCTCACCCCTTCCCCACCACCCTGCTTCTCACCCGCAGCGGCGGCGGGGGTATGCTCTTCGCGTGCAGCATCAGCTGCCGTATTCGCCCCATTGACGTCGTCGCGGCACTCGCGATAGTCCGCCCCGCTGCCGACGGCGACCAGCCCGAACACAGCGGACAGGAACTCTGCTGCCTTCGGTGCGTCGTCCACCAACACCGTCGCTGCCATGGTGGCGGGAGAAGGGGACGGAAAGGGGCTGAAAATCTCCCCCTGGTGCACCATTCTGCTGCCGGGAGCTGCTCGCAAAGAGGGAGCAGGTCCGTGTGGTGGCAACAACTAGCGCAGCCCAGGGACGTCTGGTCCGCGTTGTTTTCATGTACCCGTACCCGCCGTAGTGGCGGGTTTGTTCTGTTGCTGTTGCTGTAGCGCTACCCGTCCATACGGGGTGCGATGCTGCGATCCGATACTGATGATGGCTCCCGGTAGTGCGCGATATCGCTGCTTGCTTGGACGACGATCAATTTCATCTCAATATTTTTTCATCTATATTTCATCTTTTTTATCTCCATACTTTTTATTCGCTGGGGTGGGCGCGCGGTAGTCTACTCGTTTACGGGATGCGGGCCGCTTTTTGCCGCTTTTTAAGCAGCTTGAGCTGATATTCTACCGCTGCTTTTAGCGGTGGATTTGTTATTTAATACTGCCGTCCCTTCGTACAAGTCCCTTCTTTATGTAGGTCCCTGCCGTCCCTTAATTTACACTAGCACTCGCACAAAATCAAGTCCAGGTAAGGATTACCTGCCCTCGTGTAGCGATAGTCCTATAAATCTGATCTAAATTAGTTTATGATGGGGTTTCCTCCCTTGATCTAACCGCTTTTCAGCTACAGGTGCTCCTCAGTGGTACGGGAACTAGGCACCTGTCGTTGCGCCCGTTTTGGGTGCAGCACGAGTAGACATAAAAGCAGCCATAACAGCTGAGCATGCCATCTTACACGCAGCGATGTTAAAACTGTCTCGTAACCTGTTGCGAGCAAGGTCACCCCAGTTTGTTCAAGATCACACGCACCCGGCTCACCACCCGTGTGTGATATTCTCATATGTACGTCCGTGCGTTACCATGCCAGATGGAGAAGAATCCGTCGTTGAGCCGACGCTCGAGTCGCCTTACGCAGACGTGAAGGCCCACTCAGTCTACATTACTCCACGAGTTTCCAACAGCGTTGGCCCGATCGACGGCTCGTGGGCGCGTTGTTGATGGAGAAGGAGCACATTGTTCCGTTTCCGGGCAGCGCATCGCGGGACAGCCGACAGGCAACGGGGGAGCCGCAAAGCGCCCCGACTTGCTAGAGCTAGCCCAGAGCGGCCGTGCCGGAGCAAAATCCGTGAGTGACGAGGATGACTACCTCGCGGTGCCAGAGCTACTGCAGCGAGCAGATGAGTCAGATGGTTACGAGGCTGTTCGACCGGTCAACCGATCGAGTGCTTGGACTCTTCCCCTTGAGCAAAGACCTAACGAACGAGTACCTCAAGCAAGATGACCGGCGTCTGCCGGCCCAGGAGGAGTATCTATGGATGTCGTGTTTCGGCGCCCACATGGCCGCACTTTTCGTGGCTCTCGACGAGCTGCTGCCCTACGTCCATGCTGCAAGTCAGGACTTCACCCCCTACCTCGCGAGACCTCGGAACCACGCCGAAACCATCGACAAGGCGTTTCGCTTTCGTTTGGCCTTCCTACGGAGGCTTAATGAGGTCAAGCGTGTGCACGGTGACCAAGGTGTTCTGGACGTGCTGCGAGCCCTGCCAGCACTTTCAGCCCGCTTCTGAGCATTTGGGTTCCGCGATTTTCGGGGACCTCATGAGGGACTACGAGCGTCGTGTCTTCGAGGCGACAGTGGCCAACAGCGCAAAAGCAACCGCTACTGCTCGGGTAGCGGCAGCAGCTGCAGGACGCGGGCGTGGACGAGGACGTGGCGGTGGACGTGGGCGTGGGCGTGGCCGCGAAGGTGAGCACGAGTGACGGTGTGGGGCGCCTTTCGTCGGAGCTGCTGGAGCTTTGCGAGGCCACCTTTCGGTGACGGCCGCAAAGCGTACCCTTGCAGCTCAACGGCGGGATGAGTGCCGTGTGTCATAACCTGACCCCCCACCTTACAGACTTCATTTAGACCTTCCTCGGTGCGGCGCTTCTTACAACTACAGCTGAGTGCGGCTCAACCATCCGCACACCCGCACATGGCGGCTCAACCAACCGCCTCCCGTACCATTTCATCATTGCGTCCGTCGGTTGTCACACTGCGTGTTACAAGTGGTTCGCAACGACCAAGCTTCGCGCGTGTACGTTACGCGCGTGACAGGCGCTGCGAGCGCGAAGGGCGCGCGGGGCGGCCCTCTTACCTGTACCTAGTCCCGCAAACCCGTACTGGAGCTACTGCAAACCCGTCCAGCAACTACCGGCCAACCGCCGGGAACCTAACCGCTGCTGCCGAGTACTTTGCAAACAGTAGTCGCCCCCCTGGCACTCCGTCGGTAAAACGACGCACTTACGTAATCGACGAGCCCGAAGCTGTCGCTCCCTGGGCTGCTTCAGTGCGATCTCGACTGCATGATGCTTTCGGCTCCGACGAGTTCGGACAGCGGACGCTCCACCTGCTCTCCAGCTCCCTCACCGCTCAGACACTCAAGGCAGACTGTCTCATTTCGCGGAGTTCTGCCACGACTCCGAGAACATCAGCCCGCTGGAGGCGACCACTGCTACTGTCGTCCGGTACGTTGCCTGGATTGGTGAGCGAGGGCACATTGGAGCTAAGTCACTGCAACCCTACAACAGTAATTTAACCTATTTTGCGCCGTGGAATTCATTTTGCACCGTAGGGTTTGTTTATACCCTAGTTCCCGGGTTTACTATCAGTACTTAAGACTCACTGGTGATGTAGCTTGGGTTTGTAGACCTTGGGTGCAGTGCAGCATTCAACAGCATGAAGGCCAGCCACGACGCATATCCAATGTTGGTTTTGGAGCATTTTGTCCAAAATGGGACAAGATGAGGCAATGAAATCAATATTTATTATGATTATTACATCCAGCGGCTAGCTAGCCACAAGACGTTGCTGATAGTTTATTCGTTGAGCATCCCCAACTCAAGCAAGTCCTTCTTCGTGGCTGCGTTAAACTTGACGACTCCGCCGGGTTTGCGTTGCGCTGGGGTGGTTGACATGACGTGGACGCAGTTGTTTCGTGGCTGGCTGATTTGCCATCCAGTTTGCGCATATGTCTTCACGACTTGGACGCTTTTACCGTACCACTTCTTTCTGACCATGGTGCCGTCCTCGTTGAACACCTCTCGACTTCCCGACGCGTCGTGGATGGCCTTCGCGTACGATAGGGGGACGGCTTCAACAAGCTTCCAAGGAAGCGTCAGGCACTTCTCCCAGCTTGTGTCAACTGGCTTCTTCCCTCCTTTTGTCTGCGCGTACAACCATAGGGGCATGAGGGGTTTGCCCTTTGCATCGGCATGGAAGGGCTCGTGTACGGCCACGGTCAACGTGTCTTCGGTAGTCTCGCGCGACTTCACAAGCCCGATGACGAATCTCGACTCCCAATCACCAAGAGTTTCAGGACACTTGTCTTCCTCATGCACCTAACGATGACCAAGACCGCGAGCTATGTTAGTCCCGAGCGAGACGCCACGCCATTTTTGTCCCAGCTGGGACAAAATAACAAGCAAGGTAGAAGAACCAAATTGTTTTGTCCCGTAAAGGACAAAAATGACAAACAATGGGACTCACATCGGAGACGTCGATGACAACGAGGTTCGAGCCCTTTGCATCGCTGGGCGATGTGTTGTCATGAAGCCTCTCCTTGGCGCCGGCGTGAACTCCCCGGAAGGCGCTGTCATCTTGAAGCACTTGAGCACGAACCTCGGCTTCAACGCGAGCGGCTTCGGCATTGTTGAGGTCTGCGTTGGTAGCCATCGTGTGACGTGCCTCAGCAGGCGCGGTCTGCCCGTGCTCGCGCAAGAAGTCGCCAACTTCCTCTTTCCGTTGCGGCCAGAACCCGGAGAAAGCTGCCGAAGGAGCAGTTTGCATCTCATCCAAGTCGTCGAGCAGATTCTTCCAGCTCTCGCGCTCGACTGGGGAGAAGTGCCACTGGACCGCCAGGTCCGTGATGTACGACCTGACCTTCTTGAAATCATCCAAGTACCTCTGGACCTTCACCGCGTCGGGCTTCTTTTTGTCGCAGAGAGCGTACAAAAGGGGCCGGCCCGCACGAATCTCGGGCGTCCCAGTTGGCGCGCTCTTCAAGATCTGCACGGGCTCAGAAAGCGGGGTGTTGGACCACAAGGCGGTGCGCAACGAGCCGCCAGACGCGGCGTCGTCGTCACGGGTGAACTCGAATTTGTGCGGCTTACTGATGTCCTGAATGTGGTATTGGAAATGGGGCCTTAACCACTCAGAGAAGTCGAGGGAGAATGAGAGCTCAGCAATCTCCGGAGTGGGCGAGAATGCCTTCGCCACCAAGTCAAGAAAGGCCTCGATTGTGTAGGCGGAGCTGCGAGATAGCGCAAGACTGATGCGGCTGAAGATCTGGTCAACCCGTTCGTGAGTGTGCCCGACAGGCAAGAAGACCAAATGAATGACGTCGCAGATGCCGATAGACACAAGCCAATTGCAGAGGGCCGCCACGTTCCTATTCTTGTTCTCCCTGACGGTGTTGTCCATCTGGATTCTGATGTACGGAATCTTTCTACCACGGTGTTGAATTTCCTGCATCGCAGACCAGATTTCATCAGTCCATGGCTACCGGACAACCACGGCGAACCTATCGGGAGGCTAACGAGCTCACCTTCATGATCGTGATCCATATCAGAGTGCACGTCGTGGACGAATCGTGGGGGATGGTGTTGGTGTAGTAGTAGATGTCGTCCGGGCGGTATCCGTCGTACTTCACACAGGTGAGGTGGTACTTGAGGAGCATGTCGGGCTTCACAGTCTTGGGGATGCGAACCCAGTGAGGCAGCAGGGTCTTCGCGGAGTCCATGCTATCAATTTCGAAGAAGAAGAAGTTTCCATGGCCAAGGCGCGACTGGAAGACGGCGTTGTTCAGATCCCTTCGTTCCTGGCGCACTCTCTCGAGGTGTACCTTCTGCTCAGCTCTGACCTGACGCCTCACCAGCTGCTGATGTTGACGGTGCACTAGACGTTCCTCTGGCGTCATGTCCTTTGTGCAAATCTCGCGAGCTTGGTCTCTGAGTGCTTTGCCCGCCGCGCATATGGGACAGTGGCTGAATCGCTTCACCTTCGGCGTGGTGACATCCGGGAAGTCTTCCTTCCAAGTCCGGCGGAAAGTGTCGAACGATGCGAGCTTCACTTCGCTCTCGGTAG
>VCJN01002881.1:0-168954 GCA_006384855.1 Tetraselmis striata
ACGTCGCGTCAGCGTGGCATGCGGTGGTCCGTGGCATGCCAGGGAGGCATGCAGTGTGACAACACACATAGACTCACGCACACCCACATACGTGGCTACTCTGCACGGTGGGGGCAACACCTCTTGCGATTCATGTGGGCTGCGAGCACCGACGCCGGAAATGTAAGGTCGCGGATGGGGGTCTGGGTGGCTGTGTTCATCACGCGCAGCCTGCGGGGTGTGAGTGTGGACTGCTCTCCTGCTCGGGTGCAGCGGGAGGCCTAAAGTAAGCAATGCAATGCGTTAATCCCGCCAAAGGACGGGGGCACGTTCCCATAGCGGGTGGATCACCGGTGCTCGGCCCTCACCTGCCCCCACGAACGCCAAGAGGCTGGTGCAGAATAGCATTTCCGCCACGCTGCGCACAAAGCAGAACACGTCAGTGGGTGGCGGCGCGCGCGCCAGCTCACATGCGCGCCAGACACCCATTCCGCAGCTGGGAAGGGCGGCTTCGCGTCACCTTATCGCGCCTGCTGGGTAGGAAAAGCACACTGATCGAGTTTCCAGGCTATATATCTTGACGCCTTCCCTGGTTCCCACGCACAGGCAGGAGTCGTCCTGGTTGAACGCGACATACAGGATCCGCCCTGAGGTCGACGACCCGCGCCTGCGAGTGAGCGGCATTCTGACAGCCCAGGTTCGGGGCCAGGCACACTCGGGGAAGCGACGGCTTGAGGGGTCTCGGCAGTACTTGCAGTGGTCTGATGTTTTGCAGCCAGGCGCAACGATATGCTTGGCGGATGAGTGAGAGGGTGTACACGTATCTCACGCAACGCGCAATTATTGAGCCAGCAAGTACAGGGATGCCTGTAGAACTAGGATCCCGCGAGCTTCAAGTTGAATCTGGTTTTGCCAAAAGGTCGCGCAGGCTACTTTTTCAAGGACAAGAGCCGAAATTGGCAGGAAGGTTTCGAAGGTTTTAGTGAACGCTAGCGTGGAGGGGAAATAGAGTCCGGGGTGGGGGGGTGGGGGAGCGCTGTGTGCAACACAGCGAAACTGGAAGATGGCAGGCTCAGCTGTTACGGCTTCTTCTATGTCTACTCGTGTTGCACACAAACAGGCGCAACGACATGTGCACTAGTAACATGTACCACTCAGCGGCAAGCAATGCATGGTAGCCGGAAAATCGGATAGGAAAGGAGGAAACCCCATAAACTATTTTAGAGCCTTTCAATTTGAGTCTGATCTTTGCAGTGATGTGCGAACGGAGAGAGCGGTAAATTGACAAAGAAGGGGTAGCGCCAGGTCACGAAGGGGGCACCGGACGGCCAGGGCTGCGGAGTCGTCTTGTTGAACTTTTGGAAGGGGCGAAGGTGTACGTACTATTTAAGGATTATACTGTATCGGAAGGATTATGCTGTATACTGTTGGACCCCCCCACTTCCGCTCCTTGCTGCGAGACCTCTACTTCGAAGCCCCTTTCCTGTCGGCGCCTTCACATTACATTCGGCCTAGTGCTATTGAAGTGGCCCGGGATTGTGTGCTGGGGAGAGCGTCCCTACTGCGTGGAGCGGCGGCTGGCTGGTGGCGATGCCTGGTCGGTGGCTGTCATGCGGTTCACTCACGCGGCTCTTTTGGCCAGTAGCTGGATTTTCTTCTGGATTTCTGTTTGGATTTCTTGAATTTTGCAGCTGGCTCATGTAATTATATACTGTATATCGGAACAGTTCGCGTATATGAAATTCGCGATATGATCGCGCTATCCGTATCGCGAATGCAGTCGCGAAAACAATTCGCTATCTATTCGCTACTTGTTCGATACGTTCGTGAATATTTCGCGAGCCGAGATTCTGCGAGGTAGTAGCTTGAAGTTCGCGAAAACAGGCGGGGGTCTCCCCACTACAACGAAGTACAGTATCGCGAAGTCATGTTCGCGAATAAGTGGGAGCTCGCGAAGACTTCGCGAATAAGGGTTCGCGAATGGATTTCGCGAGGGCCGCCGACCCATGTTATCTGCTGGCGCTCATTGTCGCCGCGCGCGCGCAAGTTGATTTGTACTGGCGTTATAACAGTGTAAAAGTTTAAAGCCAGGGGACCGGATGTCAGCATCGCGCGTCTTCAGTTGCACGTGATCATTTCAAGTTACTGATGAAATGGCAATATTAATAAGTTTCTCAGGCGCGCGCAAACAGCCACGCATCTCTGTGGCAGCCACGAGAACAAGCACGCAGCTGTGCTGGCAGCCAACCAAAGGATACCAGTGCGAGGGAATCTGCTAGGCCCCAAATTAAATGTGCATGTCCTATGCTTACCCCATACTCTGTTGCGCTCTCCCCATATTCTCCAAACTTCATGATGAGGCCATAATCACAGATGAAGTCAAAGCAGAGCCAGGTTAAGAGATAACGACTGTGAACATTGATCCAAAGGAACCCATAACATAGCCCAGCCGCCACCGATAAGCAGCCCCGCTCGTCCTGCCAGAAGAATATAGCCCCCCCCCCCCCCCCCCCCAAGAGCAGCCACATGGACAAGGCTATCTGCTTCCGGATATACTTCTCTTCTAATATACTGTATCTGCATTGTTTCTGTCGGCAAGTATACCTGGTTATTCTTCTCAATAATGACTATCTTCCTACAGAGTAGTGAATAACTCTACAGCACACATTGTTCATCGATTAGTTAGATACCCAAATCGGCTGAGCAGCATACTCAACAGTCTACTACATGTAAGTTCAGCAATTTGAATAGACTAAAATAGAATGAAATAGAATAGAATAGATCAGAGGAAAATAGAATGGTATGGAAGATAAAAAATAATGGAAGATGTGTTGATAATTTAGATTATTTGAAAATAATACTGGCAGATACAAGATCTTAGTCGTATTGCGAATCGATTTTGGAAAGCACTGAGTATATTGTTTGAGTTTGTGTTGCCCAGTTACTACTACAAAAAGTACACGTGTATTGTTTGAAACTATATTGATGCTAGCTACAGGAATATAGTGTCGCGATGCCCAGTGATAAGATTACGGTTACAATTTCAATTAGTTTGTGCGCTGGTATTATTAGGTAGATAGGTAGGTAGGTAGAGAGAGATAGAGAGAGAGAGAGAGAGAGAGAGAGACCTTACATGGAGATGTGGGTGGTTGGAGGGCGTAACGGCAGTCAGTAGGCTCCTTATAGTATCGCATGGTATCGGATCGGATTGCATAATCTTTGTTCAATATAATAAATAAACGCCCTTACAAATGCATGGTAAGAGTTGCATAGCGCGTTTTGGTAAGAACATGAATCAAGTTGTGTGGACATGAATGAACCCATGTTAATCCTTAGCAGAAACGCGCCTAGAAAGTATGTACCGGCGGAACTTCAGCAATGATATGAATATATAAGTAGAATAGAATTGCATAGCATAGCAGAAGAAATTCAATAGAAATATTCGTTAAAGAACGCTAGAAGAGTGGCAAATCTAAGCACTGCCAGGAACTTTAAAATTGCCTGCCACCTGCGCGCCAGTAGATTCACCACAGATTGCTGTCTAGCTAATATAAATGTGCCAGATATACTGCCATGATTGTTGGCGGGGTTACTTTTAAATAGATTATTGTAGATAAGGAGCAGCCGGCATTCTTTGTTGTCTGCCCACTCGGTAGAGCGATGGTCTCTTACTCAGTAGGTCCCCGGATCGATTCCCGGCTCCTCTGTCATTTCATGGCATTATCGACCGGGCCCGTGTTCCGGGTTTGCCTGGTTGATGTATCAGTCCTTCGGATTTGAATGGGGCAACGGTCGAATGGCTATGCCAGACCTACGACGGCAGTTGGCGCATGAAGTCAGGTGATGGGGCGGCTTCGGCCGATGACCCGCCCCGAGGCGAACTTTCCTTTTAGTCGCTATTATACCGCGGAACAATCCATACTCGCGACAATAATATATTATCATTATCAGTTGCGACCGCCCATGCGCAATGCTGCGCGGCGGGGCGAACCTACTAGTACGCGATGATGTGCGGGGCCAGCAGATATGACGCACCAGTTGCTAAGGACTAATCCTTAACGAGTATTCTTATATATAACCTATGCCGATATATATTATTTCTTAAAATATCATTTCTTTGGATTCGTTGCTAGTCCTTGACGAAAGTAATTATATAAAACATATGGCGATAATATATGGCGACTATTTCTTATTTATACTTCCCGGCGGCCACTTCGCTACGCGACCGAACCGCCGTCGCTGCGACAATAAAGCGACGTCACTATAATCTCTATAGATAATCCTTAATCATCAATTTACCCCCTTCCTATACAGGAATGATAACTTTTTCTTAACTCGTAACGGTACACGGTACGGGTACAGTGGACGGTCAAGATCTCGTCCACCTGTACCCGTGGCGATCTGACGGTCCGTGTAGAACGGGTATCGCTATTGATAATTATCATTCCTAATGATAACTTTAGCGCTCTTCAATCCCGAAGCCGCTCGGGATTGAACAGCGCTGGAGTTATCATTACAGATAATGATAACTTTTCCATCCCGTACGGTACGTTTTTAACGCCCCTGTGGCCGCCGCCCGCCTGTAGTTGTCGCCTCTGCCACCCGGTCGGACCGCCATTGCGGACCATCAGCTCGAGATCCCCGCCCGCGTGCCCCGCCTGTGCGCACCCGTAGGCGCAGCCCAAAGGAGCGTCCTCGCCCGCTTGTTCGCTGGCAGCGTCATCGCCGCCGGCATCTCCGCAGGCTTCGCCGTCGCTGCCGTCCCCGCCTTCATCCGCCTCCAGCTCGTGGTCCTCGTCCCCTACGCCACCGTAATCCCACAGTTCGTTGCTCATCTTCGGTGTCGTGCGGGCGAGGCGGGAGTCGCTGCGCTTGACTGGGCCGAGGAGGTGTCGGCAAGTGGGTTTGGGTGGAGGATGCGGAGTGCGGGCGATGCCGGCTGCGCTGCCCGGCACGGTCCCCGCGCGAATCCGCTATCCTGTACGGGCGGCGGTGATGACGGAATGATAACTTATCATTCGCACTGTATAGGACCGTGGTCGCGATAATGATAAAGTCACCCGGAAAAGTTATGAAAAATAGTTATGAAAGTCTGTATAGGAAGGGGGTTACATACTCACATGATTGTTTTAACATGTGCGCACTCCAAAAGGAACTAAAAGCAACTATGAAAGGTTGCCAGCAAAAGAGAGACACAAGCCTGCTGAAACCAAGGTGAAGCAGGAGGCCAGGGAGCCAAGAACCAAGGAAGAGCCAAGGAAACCCTGAAACTCTAAACCCTAAACCACGATGTCGCCAAGCTGCCAAGGAACC
This sequence comes from Tetraselmis striata, assembly GCA_006384855.1. Classification (NCBI taxonomy): domain Eukaryota; kingdom Viridiplantae; phylum Chlorophyta; class Chlorodendrophyceae; order Chlorodendrales; family Chlorodendraceae; genus Tetraselmis; species Tetraselmis striata. Next base: position 5,293 of record VCJN01002881.1, read on the forward strand.
AAAGCGTCAAGGGAAGCACGAATAATCTTAGCAATAATCCTTTGTCGTTAAGCTTACATCACAACCGCTGTATTACTCGTTAAATACGGCGCGGTATGTATGATGTAATCCTTATGTATCATCTCGCGCCATCATACTTGTTGTTTGCAGTATTGCTGCCCATCGCGACATTTGATGTTTGAACTGCTGCGGTTTTACGACGGAGGTCTGCAGGTGCCGGAGTTATCCGCGGTTTTTTTATTTTGCTATTGTCTGCTCCCCCGATCATCCACCTCGTCTTCTGACAACCCGTGCTTGGGGGACACCTCCTCAGCGGCTGCGCTGCTGGGTTGCCCGCCTGTCCTATTCACAACACCCCTGGCGGGCACGTCCCGCGTAGGCATAGACTACAGGCATGGCTGCCCCCACGTCCTCGAAGCGGCTCAAGACCTCCGGCGATGGCTTATGCGGTCACGAGTACCCGCGAACGGTGGCGCACGCGGACAGGGAAGCACCGCCGAGTCTGCGTCATATGATGCAGGTGAACGACGCGCTGCTGGAGAAGGCCGAGGAGGCGCTGTCAAGTGAGCTTCTGGGCGAGTACGAGCAATTGGAGACCACATATCTGGCGGCGGGCAACGTGAGCCCTTTCGGCCCGCGTTCACCGAAGTACTTGAACCTCGAAGGCCCGCAGTCACCCGAAATAGCCCCCCCTCCCCCCACCCCCCCCCCCCCCCCCCCTTTCCATTCCCCAACTCGATGCTTGCATGTGCTTGCAGAGGAAGGCCGACATGACGGCCTCTTCGGAAATGAGCCGCGCGGGGCGTGTCCGGGCCATTCGCCACGGCCGGGTGCCCGGTGTGCACCCCGGGCAAAAGTTCCGCAACAAAGGCGCGCTGCTGGTCCTGGGCATTCACGATTGCGTGGCGCAGGGAATATCCAAGCCGCGCAAGGAGTACGCCCCACTCCCGCCCCACCTTTCCTCCCCCCACCTCCCCACGCCTGACCGGACCACCACTCCCGCTGCCTGCCTAGCCCGGTCATGACATAGTCGCTGCAGCTCTGCGTGAGCTGCTCCCCACTGCATATGCTGCCGCTTCTTCCGCATTCTGGGTCATTCTTTCCTGCCGCCCACAGCACCAAGGCCTTCTCCAAGGGCGCGTACGCGATAGCGCTATCCGGGGGCTACAAGGACGACGATCAAGGGGACGTCATCACCTACACCGGGGTGGGCACATCCGGTGACCAAAGCTTCACGACCCCAGGTATCGTCCACTTGAGCACACGGCCGGACGAGAGCATCCTTCACGACCAGGGCTGCATTGCATTTCTTACAGTTGTGCGAATATGTGAATTCATGCTGTTCATCCCCGCTGCTGTGGCCCGACACTGCCAGGGAACGGAGCTCTGCGGAACAACTGCCTCATGAACGAGCCAGTGCGCGTGGTGCGCAAGAGCCAAGGTCAGTTGCTCGCAGACAGCCCCTTCAGTGCGCCGCCAATCGCCCAGGCTACAAGCCCCTCTTGTGAATGCCTACGTTGCCCACGCTGCAGCACTGACCCGCGCCGACCGATCGCCCCGCAGCGACCAAGCACGAGAAGTTTTGCTACATATACGACGGCCTCTACGATGTGATCCACTACGCGCTCACGCGGGAAGGCGGGGACACCGGCAGGCTGGTGCGCCCGGCCGACCTCACTACACTCTTGTCATGCCGGAGGGGCGAGGACGGCATGCGCATGACCAACCCCCTTGGGCGGCCTCTCAGGTGGCAAAGTTCACCATGAAGCGCAGCGAGTCCAACACTCAGGCGCCCTCCACCTCAATGCCGTACGACCCGAAGTAATGCCCCACCTCACCTTCGCTACCGCATGCTTGTACGTAGCATGTGCGCATGTGGAGTTAACATGTGGAGTTACTGCCCGTGATAGCTACCACTGATGAGACCTCCAGGCTCAGCGTGCCCTCGTGCCTGCCCGCGTGCCTCAGCAAACCGAGTAACCTCTCCCAAGCTGGCATCTACCCAACCCCCCCGGTAATGAATCGTTTTGCGGGTCCCCAAAATATGGAATTATTTCACACTGGTCTCTGATGTATGTCGACTAGATTTTAGTTTTTCCCTTTTCAGAAGTGGGAGGGGAGGTGGCTCGAATATAGAAGTAGTTGTTCGCAAACCCAATGAAAGTATGGTTCAGGGTGTGTATCTTCATATCAATAATGTACCTATTTGTACACTTGAGGGAGGGGCACCGCGTCAGGTCCGGAGGTCATTTCATTATGTGAGCAAGTCCCCATCAGCATACTCCATTCGCTGGGTAGCGCGCACAGGCCCCTGTTGCTGAGCGGAGACTATCCAATTGGCCCATCAACGCCCACGGCCCAGGATTCTGACGGGATTTCATCGCGCGACAGCGAAGAAAGCGGCTGGCAAGAAGACCACGCGCCGCAAGGGCGTCGTCATGGCGGGGGACTGCATTCTCCACCCCAAACCCACGGCCCCGGACGTCTCGCCGTCGCCGGCAATGCCGCCTGTGCGCCGCCTGACGACTGCCGCATGCACTGACATGCTGCGCCTGCTTCGCCTAATCAGACCCACCTCGCGGATCTTGACGCTGCCTGTCGCGCGTGCGCGTGCCTGTGCAGAGTAAGACGGCGCCAGAGCGGCTTGCGAACAGCTCGCGTATCTGTGCAGACATCTCCAACGGGGTGGTAAGCGGCCCGGGCGTTTCGCCCCGCTGAAGCCCCTAATTACATACACTCGGCAGCCGTTGGCTGGCGCTATGCCATGTCTGGATGTCCCCCAAGACACTGCATGGCACAGGCGGGAGCTGCATGACTGGTGCGATCATTGTCCATCTGCCCTTCCTTCCTGACCCCCCTTGCCCCCCTCTCACCGCCTTGACCCACCAGGAGGCTCTGCCAATACCGGTATACAACGAAGTCGACGACGAGACAGTGCCAGATTTTGAGTAAGCCCACGCGACGGTCCATGCTGGATGTGTGATTTCGATCGTGTTCAAATGGATACTTTAAGCCTCACACGCCGAATGATTATGCGGACAAGCACACGGCCCTGTTTACTGATGTTGGTGGCGGGCTGTCAGGTACATCAACCACCTGGAACTGACCGACTCGTCAGTCCGATCGCTGGTGTACGCCGCCGCCGCGTCGCCGGACAAGTTTTACTTGCCCTTTGGCGACGGGCACATCGCAGCGGAGGATGCCTACTTGCGCGCCGGCCCTGGGACGCCCGCGTCGTCCACAACGATGTTGACTGAGAAAGCGATCAATGAGGTGCGGCAGCTGCCGGCAGTTCTGCCCACGCATGCCCGATCATGGGGCTACTCTTGGTGCTACTGGGCTGCTGCTTTCGTTGTCCACAACGACGCAAGCCCTGCACCCGCACTCATAGGACCTTGGGGTATAATAACCCAAACCTTGAAGCCCTACGCTGCTACTCTGCCGCATTTCTGCGTCGGCGTTCGGCAGATCGGCGCAGAACCTGAGCTGCAGGTGGTTTCCCGCGGGACGATGCTGCCGCTGGAGGTGTTCAAGACAAAGGAGCGGGGGTGGGGCGTCCGCTGCAGCGCCGCCATCTCGGCCGGCGCCTTTATATGCGATTACGCCGGCGAGGTGATTTCAAGCGGCGCGGCGGTACGAGCCAAGCCCACCCCCGATCCGGCACATGAACGGCGGGCGCAGCCGTCTCCTGCTTTTACAGCTGTTTTGGCGATAAATTGTAGCATCCGTGGTCTACAATCAGCAGGGTTACAGTGCGCTGGGGCTGTAGTTTAGTTTTCTTTTAGTTTAGTTTTGATGTTTTTTGGTGCTGCTTTGATATGCATGTCTCGCTGGACATTTGTGGTATGGTATATGCTGTTATAAATTTTATATGTTGTTATTATTTATTCCGGGTAGGAAATTACAAGCAGGTCTTATGTCATCCGCCGAGTTTCCTCGGAAAGCCGCGGCTGAATCTGATCGGCATTGTTGGCTGCAGGAGGCCAGGAGCAGCGCCGCCTCGGCGTACCTCTTCGACCTCGATCATTTCTCGCTCATCTTCGAGAAGCGCGTGCAGCAGCAGGAGGAGCTCATGGGCTGCCGGCTGGACCCCAACACGCGGCACATCATCGAGCAGCGCTGCAAGGCGGCGAACCGCGGAGACGCTGGCCGTGGACGCGCTCCGCTCGGGCGGTGTCGCGCGCTTCATCAACAACAGCGACGACCACTACAACTGCGCGGTGCAGCCGGTGTACACCGCGAGGAACCACAGCACGGTGCTGTTCCGGTGAGACCTCTTTGACTGATTGAGCCGCGGCGCAAAGACGAACGCAGAGCAAAGATTAAACAGAGCACCGAATCCGGGACTGAGTCCGGGACTGAAAGGTAGTGGCGACGGGATGGTAGAATCAGGCTGACGCGGATGGCAAACCGTGCCGCCGCCGCCGCCGCCGCAGGCTGGCGATCTTTGCGGTGAAAGACATACCGCCGAGGACGGAGCTCACGTACTGCTACGGCTACAATGCGTACTCCGAGGACGACACCACGCTCCCCGAGTGGTACGTCAGGTCTCGCCACACGTGACTGCAGTGGGCGATGTGGTCGGCAGTGGCCGGATGTCCCTGAGGATGCGGACAGAACCTGATTCCAGTACATCCAGAGTAGCGGCACAATTCTCCCGGCAATTGCCCACTACCGATTGCCCACTGCCCCCTTGCCATTGCTGCACTAGCGGGGCTCGCCGTCAGAGCCCGGCCGCAATAATAAGAATACCTCCGCCGCGAAATTGTGGCGCCCACTCTTATCATGTGACCATGGGAAATAACAGACGGCAATTCGTCTTTGTGGAGGATGAGGAGCCAATGTCCCAACCATGTTTGGCCCCATTCGTCTCGACCGCCTGCGGCGATGCCGTACCTGTACCGGTGAGTTCATATACCAGTGGATGCGCACATGCTACTGATTTTGGAATCTGTTGCCACCTGTTCCTGGGCAGCCCCGCAGGCTAGCTGTGTTTAGGCCCGATGCCATGACCCCAGCAAGATTGTTGTTTGAATATAGTATATTACTTGCGTTCCTTACTGAATGATCATGTCAAGAGATGCCCCACCCTCTGGTATAAGTACATGTACCATGTCCTGGATCGAGTGAGCGGCAGGCCAACGCACAGGGGCCAATGTTCGGCATGCTTCAACGCTGCAGCTGCATGTGTCACTCCGCGCGTAGTGGGCCTCTCTTTGCGGGGGCATAAGCAGTAATCAAGTATTGCTACTGCAGCTTTGTGCTACGCCGAGAAGAACCGCACCCGGAGGATCGACCCTGGGTGATGCCCAACATCAGCCTGGTCTTCATGAATGCTTGACATGGCCATAGATGAGGAAGGTCGAAGGTGAACTAGGAGGCACGCTATGAGAGGAACACGTATGGCGAGCCGCATATGTGTGCAGCATGCTGAGGTGCAGCGCGGTGCAGCGCGGTCCTCTTTTATTGCCCACAGCGCTACCGTGGTGACCGACAGCGCAAGAGGAAGATGCGGATGTCCCCCCTGACGAGGGCATCGGAAAGCGGGCAGTCGCCGGTGATTTCCTGCACCTCAAACCAAGAGGCAACTCGGCGGAAGAACGCGTCGTGTATGTCGGAGCTCTGCGGCCCCCGTGTCTCCAGCGAGAATAGAACGTCCGTGCGTTTGCTGGAAGGATCGTGGGCACTCTGCGCCCCGCTTTCCCCGCATCGCCGCGGGCTGCTCAAGCAACGCAGCGTGGCCACCATGGGCTCGATGCAGTCCTCCTCATACATGCAGTCGCCGCAGAGGATGACGTCAAAGTGCGGGTATCTGGCCGCGAAAGGCCTCGCGCTGGCTGCTGGACGCCCAATCCAAGTCGCAGACCTCGGGCTGCAAAGCAAGGCTGTCGTGGTTCGCGGCGACGTTTCTGCTGAGGACTCTGGTGAGAGGTGTCTTGTCGGTGAGCACCACCTGCGACCCCGGGAAACACCCACCCATCATGCACGTAACGACACGACACTGCGACTGCCCAAAGAACGCTAGCTCAACACGCGACACCGTCCTGATCGCTGCGAAAAGATGGCGCTAGAAAATAAATGACATGTGCTTGATGTGCAAGCACGCGACCTCACAGGCCGGACCTGGGCGCCGAGCTGGGCAGCGACAAGCCCAGTGAATCCGCATCCCGCTCCCAGCTCCAGCACGTGTATGTTAGCCAAGGTGGCGTCGCCCACAGCCAGCCGCAACAACCTGCCGAGAGCGTACCCGGCCCGCCAGGTGTCTGCGTACTCGCTACTCCTGAGGTCGGTGTGGATGACTAGATTGCTGTCGAACGTGCGGGAGCCCAGGTTTATCTCGGGAAGTTTCAGTAGGTCCGCGACAGCCGATCCCGACGATCCCTTCGGGAATTTCTTGCCGGAGCGGAACCCACCGGATGAAAGGGTCCAAGCTATATCCATGGTGTGGATATTGGGTGCGTGGTAGTCCTGCTGTTGGGATACCTGTGCGAGCAACTGGTGCAGTGTCCCTATCGATGCCTACCGCCTGCGCGCATGTGACGGCTGTCAACCGCCACATGAGCACGCGCGCGGTGGCACGCGCCGCTCGCCGCGAGTAGCTAGCGGGCGCAAAACCAGGACGATGAGCTCCCCGCTGTACCCGTAGGACGCCCCCTCCGAGCGCTTCGCGCGCTGCTCCACTGCCAACAGCAGCGCTCAGATACGGCGCCGGCGCACTTCGCGCGCGCGACGCGTAATGTACATTTAATGTTTCCATAATCGTAGTCGCTCCCCTGTCCGAGTCACCCGTAGTCGCTAAGAATTACTATCTAAGGACTATCTCATACCTGTATATATGGTGATTATTACGTGCTGCAACAAATTACGTACTCAAGAAATCCAGCAGAAGGAAATCTACTCGTACCCGGGTATATATATATATCCTTCTACTAGACAATGTTTTTAAATAATAACTGTACACTTTTCCACAAATGTATGTGGCCCGTTTTTACGGATCACTTTACCAAAAGTAAGCCACTCCATATGGGAACACGGCATAGCTACGGGTAGCCGCTAGTGAATAAGAATATGTTGTTCATCTCTGACTGGATTGTATCAATACGACTTGAGCCCAGAGGATCGCCATGCATTGCTGTGCCACGTGGTAAGTTGTCACATATGATGCCTCTGGAGGCCGCCCTGCAGGGAGTCAGCGAGCCATACTAATGCGAGTACTGTGCGCACATTACGCTGCGCATGCATTTCCCTTAGTAGATACGGAGCACATGAAATAGCTATACACATGTACCTGCGCTTGCATGGTGGGATGCCATGAATGCGTCATCATTAACCACATGAGCCAAGGGGCCATCAGGGCCGGTGTCCTTCGGTGGGGTGGGGCATAGGAGTCTGCGAGTGTACACCTTGCGAGGCGGCGCCATTTCAGCTGCCACCCTTCGCGACAGGCACGAGCGCACAAACGGCTCAAAGGCAGCTATGCGCAGGTCGTCGCAGGGGCATCTCAGTTGAACGCATGCTGATCTGAAGGGCGGTGCAGCAACGAGCAGGCCAACGCACCCTCTGGCGCTAAGGACTGCCATAGTTACGGGTAATTCCGCAATAAGCAGTGCCTATATTCACGCACAATACTTCCCAAGTCGTTTCGGTACCTCGGTGCAATCCTCGTGCACCCCGTGGCCCAACTAAGTATCTGTCAAAAAGGCAGCTCGAATCACAGGGCGGCCAGTCCTGCTGGCTTGGTATTATATTGGGTTTTTACAAAATGGGGACTGTACTCATGTCAATGTCTGTACACATACCACTGCCAACCGTCTAGTCATCAACCGTAAAGCGCTCACACAGGCGCGGCTCAACAGTGTGCAGGGTGATGTTTCGGTGATGTTTCTCGGGCAAATATGCCCAAATGATCTGCCAGTGACACCCCGAGTGACCTGCTCGCCTGCTGGGCCCCGCCCCACCGCAGAACGAGCAGCATGCACCCGAGCCTAGATGTTCACCAGCTTCCGCGTCAAGCTGTTGGCGTCCCTGGCCGCCTTGGTGAGCACGTTGGCCAGCTTGGCATGCTGGCTGTGGGAGCAGTGCAGCTGCGCTTTGCCCGAGGCGGCGTATTCCTGCCCAACACAGGGAACCTACTCGTCAGGGCCAAAGGAAGCACCCGACATTCATCCGGATGCTGAAAACAGGCAGAGCAGGAGCCGTGACGCAAGCGGGCCGCAGGCAGCCGGACCTTGATTTCCTCCGACAGCTTCGCCACCAGTTTGTCATGGGAGCGCCTGTGGTCGGCGGGGGGGCGGTGCTCCAGGATGGAAGCGATCTGCCGCGGCAAAGCACATCCGGAAAATGGTCTTAGGGCATTGCGGTGGGCGCTAGGCGGCGGAGACGCGTGGTGAGCAGCAGGGAGGCGGACAGATGTGCGCTGTCGGCTCACCCTCGAGACGAGGGTGGCGGATGTGTCAGAGGTTGAGCTCAGCAGAGGCAGGATGACATTCCGGATGGCCGCCACCGCCTGTGAGGACCCGTCAAACCCCTGGAGAGCACAGCCACGGTGTTGGATAGGTAAGCAAAGCATGCCCTTGGGCAAAGGGGGGGGGAGGTCGCGCAGACAGTGAGACAACTCCCGCCCGCATCACACTGGCTGCAGCCTACATTGCACTGCTTCGTCTCCGCGTTGCACGTCGCCTCCGGCAGCCAGTCCATGGGCATGTTGTGCGCCGTCTTGAAGCAGGCGTGGCACTGCACGTCCGAGAAGCACCACGCGTCCGAGTGGAAGCGCTGGCCCTCGCTGTATGTCCACTGCGCCTTGCCGGCGCTGATCACGACGCCGGAGGTGGTGGTGTTGACGTACACCCTTTCCAGCGACATGTCGCAAAGCAGCAGCTGGTGCTTGGACAGGTGCTGCAGCTTCTCCGCAATCTGCCCAAGAGGGTCCAGGCCCAGTGTGTCAGCTGGCGCCCCTGGGATTGAAGGGGAGGGGGGGGGGGGGGGGGGGAGCGCTGCCTTGGAGAGATGCCGCACCTGGCTGACCCACAGCACCCGCGCGCACAGCGGGATGGACTTCATGTACTTGTCCAGCAGCAGCCTCATTGACACGCTTGTCTTGGTGTCCGGCAGGGCCCGAGCCTTGTCCAGCACATTGTGGGTGTGCCAGAAGCCGAACGGGGTCTTCTCGGTCTGGTTGGCCTCCATGATGGCCAGGGAGTGCTCGTAGGGGATCAGCCTGTCCTTGGTGCACTTCTTGCAATAGTCGCCCGACTTGTCCGGCGCTGTGTTCACCTGTGCAGCGCCACAGGCCGGCATTTGCCGGCGCGCCAGGGTGTCAGCAGTCGAGGTGCGGCGGCGAAGTTGAGACTGCGCTGCGGGCGCTGGTGGCACAGCTCAGCCGCACCATCTGGTTGTACGCGTTGGCCTGCATGTAGATGACCGGGCCGCGCCCCCGCAGCAGGCGGCCCCAGATCGCCTCATACTTGTTCCCGGTGTAGCGTAGGCCCTTCGCCTTTGCCTTGGACTTGGCGTCCTGGTCGGTGCACTTGTCCAGCGGGTCCGTGGCAGCCCTGGTCGTGGTAGGGTTGGGGAATGTAAGGGGCGGGCACTCAGCGGGTGCGCCATCCCAGCAGCACTGCATTCGCATTGGCCCAGCGGCACAGCATTGGCCACGGCAAGCGGGCTCACTTGAGGATCTTGTGGTGCAAGCCCGGCTTCCGCACGCCGTGGATGGATATGGTCCGGTAAACGACGTTGGACACGTCGCAGTCACTGGCATCAGCCTTCAGTCCGTCTGCAAGTGGAAAGCAAGAGATTCAGCAGGGCACTCAACGAGGCGCTGCGATGAGGCGGGCATAGCGTCTAGGGGGGGCAGAGCTTCGTGGAGCGAGGCAGCCCCGCAGCGCCGCACCCGGGCTCAGGAGGCGCAGGCCCTGGAAGGAGTCCACGTCCTTGACGTGGCGCGAGTCGCGGCAGCTGCACTCCTGCGAGGCCTTGAGCCCAATCAGCGCCGCAATGGTGGCATCCTCGGGGAGATGGTGCGGCACACCTTCGCGTGCGGCAACCACCTGCGCGCCGCCACGACCGCCCGCGAGTGAATAATGGCTAAGCAGAGGGGGGAGGGGGGTGTGCATTCACAGCACCGCTCGAACTGCGGATGGGATGCGGGGCATCACCTTGGCCACCAGGTCGGTGGACAGGATGTACGCGCCTCCCGCCATGTACGGAACCTCGCTGATCCGCCTTTCGGAATCCAGTAATACATCGACGTCAGCGCCAAGGGCGGTGGGCAGGGGTGCGGGGCACGGGCGGGAAGGCCGCGGTAGTGTACCTGTAGTCCTGCTCTGGGATGTACCACTTGACGGTCGGCACGGACAGCACTTGCATCGGCTTGGAGTTGTCAAAGGTGTCCTTGAAGGGCGGCAGGAAGCCCTGGAAGGCGCTGCCCCAGTACAGGCACTGCGGCTCCATCCCCTGCAGCGCAGATCGGGGTCAGGTGGGGCCCAGCGTCCGCTCAATGTCTAGCTATCGCAAGCTAGGGGAGCGCGGATGGCGGCGCGCACGGCGGCCACTGTGGAGGGCGGCGCACCTGCAGCTCGCTCAGCATGCGGTCCACGAACACAAAGGTGTCGTCATCCGTCTTCATCGTGTACTTGGCACCAACCATCGCAGCGTAGTCGAAAAAGTCCAGCACCTGCACCAGCGGGCACCGGCACGTGCCAGACCGCGACCTGATTTATGCGACGGCGCTATTTTCCCCTCCTGCCCATGTGGAGGAGTCGAGGGGGGCCGGGGGGGGGGGCTTTCAAATGATGGGTGTGAAGGGACGCGTGCTCGTGCACCGGCGCACCTTGCCCGTGAGCGCGTAGTAAGACTCCTCCACCGACGTGAAAAGCAGGTCGCCGTACATGGCCTGCTCGTCGGCGAGTTCGTCCTTGCAGTTGCCGACGATGAAGACCGCCCTCCACTTTCCATGGTCATCGGCGTCGATTCTGCCGCGCCGATTGAAAAATAACGCGATCAGCGCGTCGGTGCGCTCGGCAGCGGGCGACCCTTCCTAGCGTGTGGCGGGTTTTATCCTTGCTTGGGGATCGGGGGATATTCATGTCGCCGGCACTCGTACCTTAGCCAGGTCTCCCGGACCGCGTCTCGCAGCGCCCGGCTCTTGCAGCCGCTGAGGATGCCGATTAGGAGGTCCAGCTGCTCGCCGGTGGGGGGTGGCGAAACAGCGAGCTGCGCCCCCTGTGGATGGGATCCCAACTTGGGGGTTTCGAACAGCAGCTGCGGGAAGTGCCTCTTGGTGCTGGCGGCTGCGGTGCAGTCGTAGGCGCTGTGGAAGCGGTCGAAGACGGCGCCGGTTGGGGAGATGACAGCGGCGGGCGTGTTGAGCGGCAGCCAGCTGAGGCCGCTCACCCATAGCGGCAGAGCCGCGCAGACGCCGCTGTTGGCCGGCAGCAGCTCGTGGTGAACGCACAGAAGGCGGGAGACGGCGCACAGCACAGTGACACCGACAGCGAGGCGCACCGCGGCGCGGAAGACGCGCGAGTCGGCCCACAGCTGTCTCAGCCGGTTGGGCTGCCCCTTGCCGCCTCGCGCCTTTTTCATCGGGCTGCTCGGTGCCTTTTCGGACAGCGTGGTGTGCTTCAGTGACGCTTCGCGGGGGGGCTCGCCCCGCTCCACTGGCGCGTCCTCTGCCGTGAGCGCGTTGGAAAGCACCGCGGTGCTGGGTGCCCTGCGGAATATGCTGTACTGCGTGGTGGCAGGGGCTGCCTCGCTGCCGGCGCTGCCCATGTCAGGCGACACCGGGGGCTGCGATCCGCCCAGGAAGGGCGATTCCAGCGCCGACTGCTGCCGGACTTGCGGCTCCCCCCGCCGCGCAATCTCCGCTAGGGTTGACGAGCTCGCCGCCCCCATGGCACGCAGACGGCGGCGTGATTTGCGAGTGCGGCGAGCAGTGCTCTAGAAGCAGGTGAGCAACCTCTGCTGGATCTGTCGATTCGTCGGAATGGGGGCGGTTGCGGGGTCGCCGACAGCGCGCCGTTCCGGTCTCGTTTCGGCCGCCCGCAGTCAGCAATGGTCGTTCATCAGCGGAGCCCAGCCCGTACACGTGACGGGTAGCGATTAAGGATTATGAAATTTAAAAAAAAATATATGTAATCCTTAAAGGTATGCGGGTCGTCGCTCTAGCTAGCTCATAAGGATCCCTAGCGACTATCATCCTTGCAACCTGCACGTACAGGTACCAACGTACCAACTATACTCTCCGCGGGGTACAGGTAGCTACTGTATACCGGCCCGGGAGTAGTAGCATGAGAATGTCCGCATGGATTTCTGCATGGATTTCTTGAATTTTGCAGCTGGCACATGTAATCATATAGCGATTATACAGTAGAATGAGAATAATGTCCGGAAATAGAATGGTATCTGTATCCCAGTACCGACAGCGAAAAAAGCATCATGGCGACTCATCGCTACTGTATATACGGGTAGCGACCATGATTACGGGTGCCGACGCACTTTTTTTTTTTTCAACATGAATATTTGATGTAGAAATCAGGTTGCGTGTAGTGCGTTCTTACATTCGTTCTTAGATCAGCTATGTTCCGTCTATAACTGAGCCAGAAATAAGGGCATGGCAGCACGTTCTTTAAAAAATGCGTTCTTCAGTGCGCGTCGGCACCCGTGTATTTACAGGTACTTGTGCTCGAGGCAGCGCGTGGCGGCCACGCGGGTGGCGTATCTCATACCAGTACCGGAGCGGGCATTCACAGTAGCAGTCATCCGCAGAGCTGCCATGACGTTTTGAGTGACGTTTGACATTTCGTCTGGGTCGCATATCTTTGCGACGATATGAATATATGCGATATAGTCGCTAATGAAGTTCCATAGCATGTCGTTATCATTGCAGAGACCACTTTGCGATCCTTTTTTCCCGCGCCCTGCGGCGGTCCCTTTTGTAATCCGGGCTTACCCCTTTTGGCATGCCCTCTGACCAGTATTTTCCGGGCCGTATGATGCCCGAAAACTTTGCACTAAAATCCTGTAACCCCGCAGCTCACGGCTAATTGTATTAATTCCAGGTTGGGCGCCCTCCGCAGTCCGGTGACAAGGTATGTGTAGATATTTCTCCGGATAATTTTCTCCTGATGGGGCCAACGTCTGTATAACCCTGTGCAGTCCCTTTTTTTCGAACCCGAAGATTTTCGTAGTTCCGAAATAAATATAATTTGTTTCCGATAGTGCTGGCGTGATTTATCCCCGTTTAGTTGATCTGAATCCCTGTAATCCCTGGAATCCCTGTATCATAACCCGATCTTGGATACATTTTCCTCCGGCGCCCCTGCGCAGTCTAATGAATCCCGGATTTATTCTCATCCGTATCTGGTGGTGCTCGCCAACGCGGTTCCCGTATTTGTCCGGGGGGGATCTGCATTTATTTTAAATACCGAACTTGATCTGTTTTTTTTGTCTCCCGACCTAGTTGGGGTGGTGCGGAGACCCTTGCCAGGGTCATCATAATACCCCCCCTCAACCTCTGTCTCTTGCCCGCCTACGCCACTGCTACAGCCGCCACGGCTTGACGCAGTTATGTGGCCTATTTCCTGTCGCCGATGACTTTGCTGAAATACACGTTGATCTTCCCAATTAGTATGCCCCAAATTATAGTATTTAAGCCAGGTTGGTGTGCATTATTTAGACATTGACGTTGTTTGCAATAGTCTTCCCTATATTCCCAATCGCTTGCCTTGCCTTGCGGCTGGACCCGCCGCAGAATGAAAACTGGTGGGAGAAATGTTGCAAGATCAACACACGCAAGCTCGTCCGAGCTACTGGCAGCACTGCTTGCTCAATACGCGCACCATCGCATGTGTGTTTAGGCGGCTTGTTGTGTTGATCTTTTAGTACTTATTATAGCAGTGGATTTGCTATTGGCTTTTGTGTAATTCGCACCATCGCATGCACAGGCACGGCTGTATGTTATGATACCCGCCGTGCCGCCGCGGCGGGTGCGCGGGTGCTGGGCGGCTGGGCCTTCGCCCGGGCTGGGGTTCCGCGCTTGTCGCATGCCTTGGCCCCACATGTGGTATTGGTCCCTCATGGCTTCGCTCTCGGATGGCTCGAGCCGGAACGCTACGGATTTCGTCACGGATCATCTGCCCATCTGCCCCGTCGTGAACAACAACAAAGCACTACATACATACATACCACTTTTAAAAATCTGTTGGCTACCGTGGCGATTGAAGCGGGGGCGGTGCTTGACCGAGACCGCTCGGGAGTCGGCGACTTCACGCTTGAGACGAGTGGGCCGCGCTCGGCGGACGCTGGCGATTTCATGCGGCTTTCATGTTGGCGGGGTATTGGGGGGTGAGGGAGGGGGTGGGGGGGGGGGGGGGGGGGGGGGCGCGTTAACGGGATCGATTTCGCTTGCATGTCCTCCCCGGCCCCACTTGGGGCAACGACCCCCGCTGGTGCACCTTGAGGTTCGCGGCGACCGAGGCGGTGCAGGGTAAGTTTGCAACGGACCGGGCATGATCTTCCGCCCGCGGGTGTAGGGTGATCGCCGGTACTACCCTTTTGTGCTTGAGGACCGCGGCCACCTCAAAATCTACTTGGACGGTGGTCTACATCTTCGCGGTGTTGCTTGATGTGCGCAGCTTCCCTGGCGGCCCCGACTTCATGCTTCCTTCATGGTTAGTCCATTCAGGCACTTCGGAACTTTGTCGCCAGCCAGCTTGTTTAGTTCCGCTATCCCTATCGCGCACACGGCGGGGGTTAGTTGTCGCATCGGGTCTCTGCTTGCGACACTGTGAGATTCAGATGTGACATACAGGTGACGAAGCACTACTACTAGCGACTATTATTTATCCGTGAAGGCTGCTGCTGGTGGCGGCACGTCCATCCAGTTACGTGCGAGTACATCCGGCGTTATTGCCGGCGGGCGATAAATCCTTTTTGTCATCATTCTGGTAGTCGTACCAGCCCGGTGAAGCGTACATGGCACTGACGTACAAGGTACAAGGTTGTCCGTGTAGTACCGGGTAGTACGCGATATATTTATTACGCCGGTACCGGGTATCTAGTAATCCGGTACCGGCTCATGTAATTATATCTAGTACGAACCCTAGTCGTCCTGTGGATAACTACGACTATTAGTACATGGGAGCGCAAATCGCAGCCGTACGTATTTGGTAACACTGGGGAATTTGTGTACATTATAGCTAGTACTGCTAAACGGGCCTGCCAGCCGTCCGATCAAAGGTCATCAGATGGGCGGTTTGGCTGCCATGTTTTGCCAAAGAGTGCTCACGTTACATAAATATTCGCGAGGGGGAGGGCGGGGGCAGGCAGCGGTTTGCCGAAGAATGATTGAATTACAATATTCGCGACAGCTGCCATCGGGGGATGTGGCCCGGGGGGGGGGGGGGGGGGGGGGTGCGGGGGCGGGGGGACCACGCCCGCCCCGCCCCCCCCCGCCCCCCCTCGCCGCCAGCCGCTCCCGCCTGGGGGGGGGGGGGGGGGGGGGGGTAAAGGGGGCGGGGGCTACTGCTTGTTATTGTTCTTGCGTGCCCGGGGGACCCTCCGCTTCGACGATCTCGCTGCCTCCGCCTCCGCCTCCGCCTCCGCCTCCGCCTCCGCCCGCGCCTCCGACTCCGCCTCCGACTCCGCGACCGTCAGTTTCTTACCTCGGCGTTTCTTCACTGGCCTCTTCCGCTTCTTGTCATCCGTCAGTGTCTTCACCACCCCGGGAGGCTGTGCCGTCGACGACGCCGCCATGAGCTTCCTTACCTTGGCGTCGGGACGCCCCCTGTGCCCAGACACCCACAACAAGCCACAATCGTTTCGCCTTTAAGCGGCTGAGGATGCGGCCTCCTCGGCCACCACGAGTTGCGCCGCTGGCACTGTGGAAGCCTTGGCGTTGAGGTGGGCCTTACGGCGCTCCCGGACGAACCTGCGCGCGGCACAAGTTAGCCACGAGTGGGTGCGTGCTAATGCGGAGGATGGAGTGTTTTGTTGCGCGCCCACCTTGTCACGGGTTTCCTCATGTCTTTCTCGTCCTCCTCGATGCCGGCGGCGCGGACACGCGAGACAACAAGGCTCGCCGCCCACTTTTGCCCGGGGGGGCGAGGTCGGCCATGGCGCTGTGAGCGGTGAAGGGGAAGGGGGGGGGGGGGGGGGGGCGGGGGGGGGGGGGGGGGGGGGGCGGCCGAGGTGGAGAAACTAACACCCAGTCGACGACCGCCTTCCGCAGCAGTCAACGACACATCGGAGGCGAGGAGCAGCGCGCCACTACTATTTATATGCACGTATTGTCAAGAGCTAGTCGGTGCGGCATTGTGTCGGTGTAATTTCGCAATGTTTATTGTTGAAGTAGCACGGCGTAATGGATACGGCGAGTGAATCCGGGATAATGTGTGCGACGAATGTGCGCGCGCAGCGTTGTGCGGCGGTGTGCGGCGGTGTGCGGCGGTGTGCGGCGGTGTGCACCGATGTTAATATAGTGTGAATATTATATCGGCCGTAGACGATCAGGTCTGGCAGCACCGCCCGTGCTTGTAAATAAGCGACAATGGGTCTAGTCTCCCGCTAGTCTGTGCACCGCAAGTGCACTCCGCAAGCCTCGCCTCCATCCGCGTCGGAACCGGTAGTAAGTGTTGTTGTGTGCGCACATCGTGACAACATTACACGGTGGCAATTGCAATTATTAGCGGTGGATAATGTGAAGGCGTTTTCGAAATCGACAGAGAATGAGGCGGTGCTGGCGGAGGGCATTGGCGGTGCACAGAATAGCGTGTTGCTGGGGTTTTGGCTGCATCGGACGCCGTATTCCCACCCATCCGGCACGGAATGTCCGGTTTTCACACATTTGTGTGTTAATAAAGCAGTGTGAATATTACGCGTCTTTTACGCCGAGTTGATGGGCATCCGGCGTCCGATGCACCCCAATTATTTGCAGCACGCTACTCTACGCACCCCCAACGCACTCCGCAAGCCTCGCCTCCATCCGCGTCGGAACCGGTAGTAAGTGTTGTTGTGTGCGCACATCGTGACAACATTACACGGTGGCAATTGCAATTAGCGGTGGACAATGTGAAGGCGTTTTCGAAATCGACAGAGAATGTGGCGGTGCTGGCGGAGTGCATTGGCGGTGCACAGAATAGCGTGTTGCTGGGGTTTTGGCTGCATCGGACGCCGTATTCCCACCCATCCGGCACGGAATGTCCGGTTTTCACACATTTGTGTGTTAATAAAGTGTGAATATTACGCGTCTTTTACGCCGGGTGGGTGGGCATCCGGCGTCCGATGCACCCCAATTATTTGCAGCACGCTACTCTACGCACCCCCAACGCACTCCGCAAGCCTCGCCTCCATCCGCGTCGGAACCGGTAGTAAGTGTTGTTGTGTGCGCACATCGTGACAACATTACACGGTGGCAATTGCAATTAGCGGTGGGTAATGTGAAGGCGTTTTCGAAATCGACAGAGAATGTGGCGGTGCTGGCGGAGTGCATTGGCGGTGCACAGAATAGCGTGTTGCTGGGGTTTTGGCTGCATCGGACGCCGTATTCCCACCCATCCGGCACGGAATGTCCGGTTTTCACACATTTGCGTGTGAATATATATAGTGTGAATATTACGTAGGCGTCTTTTACGCTGGGTGGATGGGCATCCGGCGTCCGATGCACCCCGAATCTCACCAACACGCTACTCTACGCACCCCCAACGCATTCCGCCAGCCCCCCCTCTTTCCGCGCAGGTCCTACGTTCCATTGTATGTATATACATACGTACATGTATTGCTCCGAAACCAGCCCAAACTTTATGAGTGCACAAGTGTAAATGGGGGGGGGGGGGGGGATGTGGCGGCGGGGCATCCACTCACACATACCCCGGCGATGCATGACAAATATTACATGCCGTGGCGGGTCGGCGGGCCGACCCGGCGGGGGGGGGGGGGGGGGGGGGGGCGTCTATTCAACTACACGTGCGACAGTGTCGTTTCGTGGAGCAGTATATGTGCCCGGCCTCATTTATACCGCCCCCTACCTGCGCTGCATGGTCTACCCCTAAGAATTACTTAGCACAAACCGCCATTACTTAATAGGAACCTAGCACAGCCAGGCTTATATGCCCGCTTTCCCGATCAACTTCTACGCACTTTCCGTCCCTCAACCGCCGGACATGGGGGTTAAGCCGCCAGCCTCGGCAGTTGCTTAGCCAGACTTGGCATCCCGTACCGTGTCCATGGCTTCGCAGCTCTGCCGCTGGCACACGCCGAGTCCGGCGCTTGCTGCCGCGGGGTTGCGCACGCATGCACGCACGTTAATACGCCGCCGACGCCGCCACGCTTACTTCCACCACCTTCGCCAGCCGCAGCTTCGCACGCCTTTCCGCCGACATACGAAACGCACGAATCCCCCCCCGTCCCCGCGTCATGTATATTATATTCGAGGCGACTATGCGGGGCGCAGCACACGCCGCGGCGTGGGTCGGCGGAGCGACAGGCGGCGGGAGCCCTAATGGCCGGGCAGTATCCACACCCACACAGGCACCGCCGCTCACCTCCGACGCGGATGAACCGCCTCCCAAAGGAAACATGCCGGTTGGTGGTAAGCCCAGCAGGCGTGCGTGGGGTGCCGGCGCCGGTACTGGTGCGACGGAGCTGTCGCGTCAGGAACCGCACCGCATGTGGAGCAACACATGGCGGTGCCGGCCCCACCTATGTCTAGGGCCACCTCCTCACAACACCCCGCCACGACGGCGTCGGCCACCGCCGACGGCGCCGTTGCGGGGGGGGACGCCCTGCCAGGCGACGATGATGCGCCTGGTGCGCCGCGTCAGGAGGCGGAGGAGGCCGTGGTCGAGGCGACTGATCGGGCTGAGGGGGTTGTCGAGGCGAGCGAGGCTGCGCTCGCGCCACCCGCCCCGCAGCCACCTGCGGGACATGCCGACTTGCTCGTCGCCATGTTGACCGGAGCACTACGAGCAGTGGCGGGAGGCGGCCACATGCACTATCATGTGCGTGTCCTGGCCGGACGCCCGTCATGCGTGGACTGCGGCCAACGGACGGACTGGGAGTGTTGCTGCGACGGCACCCCGGCTTTGTGCGGCCCCAAGTACCCATGCATGGCGACCCATCAGCGGGCAGTCCCCTGCCCGACCACGGCCACGAAGAGGGCGGAGTTCCGCCATGTCAGGGACGCGTTCCACGACGCGACTCGCGCCGCCGTGTGTGAGGCTTCCGAGAAGGCACGCGCGGCTGGTAGGGTGCGCAGGGTGAGGCGGCGGACGGCCCAGGAGCTGAAGGAGAGCGAGACATGCCGTCAGTGAGGTCGGGCGCAATGTCATTGGGTGGGGCACACGGACGTGTAACACTTGCACTTTGCGCGTACTGCTGGGTTACATCCAGGCTGCGTCACACTATGCAACCGGAAAGGCTGCGTTGCTACTGCAAACAATGCGACGCCTCACTCTGTAGCAACCGCTGCCGCGCCTATCCCACAGCCGCTGCCCCCCCCCCCCCCCCCCCCGCGCGGGATCCCCGCCATCAGCAGCTTGCACTTGCACTTTGCGCGTACTGCTAGGTTACATCTGGGCGGCGTCACACCGGAAAGGCTGCGTTGCCACTGCAAACGATGCTACGCCTCACTCGGTAGCAACCGCTGCCCCGCCCATCCCACTCGGGATGCTGAGAGCAGCTAAAGGGCACCGGGGGCGGGGCAAGAGGGAGCAGGGCCAATGATTGTGGAAGAGCGGGGACCCGCTTGCATGCCATCGTATTATATCTTGCACAATATCTGTTGCTGCACTCATATCTCACATCACTAGCTTAGCTATAGTGATTCCCCCCCCCCCCCCCCCCCGCACCGCGTACGCACAAGCCTGGGTATACGCATCAACTGCCCGCCGGGATGAGAAACTGGTATTGGTAGTGTGTCTGTGGGGTGGAGGGGGGGGGGCAAAAGAGCTGCCAATTTCTGCCAAGCTGGTGCGTTACATTGGGGCAGGCGCTGGGCAGACAATTGGGGCTCGCTTCAGAGCATTGTCTAGTGCCTATGCGGCTGCGCCGCCTCCACCGCATGCAGACTCTGCGGGCTCACCAGCACCGCCACCTCAGTCATGCGGCCCTGCATCCCGCAGCCCGCCGCCGTCAGCCAGATCAGAGGTATCCAGAAGCCAGTGCTGGGGTTGTTGCGGCATGACCGCATAGTTTTCAGCGGCTGCCGTCCACAGCTTGTAATGCATCCCTTTCCGCCGATTCCGCTGTATGCGCTGTCTTGGCGCCGCGCTGCCCCGGCCGCCGCGCCTTGGCGCCGCGCTGCCCCGGCCGCCGCGCCTTGGCGCCGCGCTGCCCCGGCCGCCGCGCCTTGGCGCCGCGCTGCCCCGGCCGCCGCGCCTTGGCGCCGCGCTGCCCCGGCCGCCGCGCCTTGGCGCCGCGCTGCCCCGGCCGCCGCGCCTTGGCGCCGCGCTGCCCCGGCCGCCGCGCCTTGGCGCCGCGCTGCCCCGGCCGCCGCGCCTTGGCGCCGCGCTGCCCCGGCCGCCGCGCCTTGGCGCCGCGCTGCCCCGGCCGCCGCGCCTTGGCGCCGCGCTGCCCCGGCCGCCGCGCCTTGGCGCCGCGCGGGGTATCGAGTCCTCCCCTCCCTAGTGAGCGCGTCCACCTGCGCCTTGCGCTCGGGGCCGTCCTCCTCCGTCACCACATTCTGCAACCCCCACCGCGTGACGAACCACGCAGCTCCTTGCATGCGCTTGTACATGTGCCCAAGCACCGCCTAGGGACGCGAAGCTCCTTCTCGGTCATGATCGCCTTCACCCGGGCCTCCTCGAGCAGCGGACCGGCGTTAAGAATGGAAAACGTTTCCATGTGGTGCAAGCAGTCCTCCATGACCCAGCCGGACTGCACCGTCACCTTGCCTGACCCTGCAGTCATGGAGGGGAATGCCGTCACGCCCACGCCCACGCCCACGCCCACGCCCGGGGGGGGGGGGGGGGGGTTACCTTTCGATTCTTGGACACTGCAAACGAAGGGCGCAACCCGCGTTCAAAGTTGCTGGGTATCGGGACTAAAGCCTGGCGCCGGTCTTCCTGCTTCATAGCTCGGAATCCAATGTGGCCCTGCACGGTGACAAATTTCCTCCAGAAGTCCCTTCCCAAGCCAAAAAAAAACAGGTGGAACGGCGCGAGGGGGAAGAGGTTGATCATGCTGACATAGCCCAGGACCACATGCACATGGCACACGCCATGGCAGCCAGTGTTCTGCTTGGCCTCCGCCAGCCGGGTTGTGTTGAACGCACGCCGGGCAAGGTGCGTGATTCACTGGACAAGTCATCGCCTTGATGGACGGTTACCAAGCGAGCCTCCCCGTCCGCATCCACAGGGGGGTGCTCCTGGGCAGCCGCCATAGCCTCCACAACCTGCCACGCCGACCGGGCGGGTGCGTGTGATTCCATACAACCGCAGTTGAGTGGTGCCACCAGCACGCAGGCCGGGCCCACTCACCTCTGAACGCAGAAGGTCCACAATGTCACCGTCCTCGAAAACAGCGCGCCACTGGGTCGCCCCGCCGTAGTCCTCCAACACCCACTCGGTAACGACGCCGGTTATCACGCCGTAGTGCCATACTCCCCGGAACTTCTTGGCGATGACCTTCATGTAGAAGTCGCCGGGATCGCCTTTCCATATCACGCCCTCATCGCGGGTTCGACGCCCGCCGGCGGCCACGCAGGCGCGTCGATGTCCATACCGTCTTCGCCAACGGGGTCCTCCCCCACGCCCATCACATCGTCCACCTTCGAGCCGCCGTCGTCCGAGACCGGCGCCGGCGGGCCGTTTCCGACGGCTGCAGCTACTCCTGCTGCCGCGCTTGTTGCTGCTGTTGCTGCTGCTGCTGCTGCCGCCCCTGCTGCTGCTGCTTGTGATAAGGCGGCCTTGCGGCGCAACTTAGCCGCACGCTTCAACGAGTGGCTACAGTTCGGGTATTTCCGGAAGTGCCGCTCTCGCGCCGTCCTTTCACTACTACCCGTCACGATGCCGTGGCAGTGCTTGCATGTGTACACGCCATCCTTCGACACACTCGCTATCCATCCCTTTGCCGGCATGCCTGCTGCCGCGCGCGGGGGGCGGGGGGGGGGGGTTGAGAGTTGGGGTGGATGTAACCCACCACCGGCAGGCAACACAGATGCGAGTGCGCGGCTGTCCGCGCTTGATTCAACGGTGAGCGGCGGTGACCGTGAGGCGACCCCGTACTTCATGCGCGTGCTGGGGCGTTTCACAATCATCAGCAGTTAGGGCGGCTGCATTAAAACGCGCACCTACGAACACCACCTACCGCCTACCACCTACCGTACCACCTACATCCGCCCACACCTCCGCCCGTCGTGCCGCACATCGCGGCACACCGCGGGGTCAGCGGTCAGCGATGTGCGGTCAGCGATGTGCGGCGATGTGCAATGAGTGCGTATATCCGCCTGTACTTAGCCCGGGTGCTCCGCGTCGGCGGGCGACACGCGAGCCCGCGTGCGCATATCAATTTGATGAAATTATGGAAACGAGAAATTCATATAGTACTTTACAGGTCGCGCGCGATAGTCGTCGCTACTGGGTATGAAATCCACGTCCCTCGTCCGTCCCGTATCGTCCCCGTATGTCGTCGTTCGTCACCAGTAGGGCACATTTCCGTCACATCTGAATCTCACAGTGCGAGCATGCATGGTACCTTGGGCGGCATTATTCTCTTTGCCGGAGTGCATACGGCCAAGTTTGATGCGTCTTCTCGTGCTCATTCCGTTTCCTCATCTGTTGATGCTTCCACTTCGTTCGCAGTTGTTGTAGTGGACGTTTCCCTGAGCGATGGAGAGCAGCATGCTAGCACGTAATCAATTCCAATTTCATTTTTGGACGTTTTCGGTTGATGCCTTTTCGGATGATTTCCTGATCGCCTTTTGAAGCTAGCTCAGCATGTAATAAATGTTATAAATAAGGGCAAACGACAGAGGTGGACCCGCCCCGGGGGCCAGACGACAAAAGTGGACCCAGCGAGACTTCCGACTAAAACTGCGAAAATCCACGGATGAATCAAGCCCATTTTCATGTCGTGTACGGGCACCAGAACCCCTGGCTCTATCCTACCATATACCAGCAGGGTTCTCAGGGTTGTTCACATCCCGACCCTGTCGGTACGAGTACCCGTATTATACCGTTAGTCCCTGCGATGACTCGTCGCGTCAAATCAAATTTGAACAGTATCAGTAGGGCACGGTCCCCGTGCTGGTACCGGCCGCGCAGCGGCGAATGTCGCGCGCGGCGCCCGGCGGCCGACGCGATCCCGCGATTTAGCAACGACACGATGAGCCGGCCAACACCACAGCTTTGTCGGCTTACAGCCCAGCCGCACTACCCTCCGGGCACGCACAACGACGAAGCGAATCAGCCGGCGCCCCCCGCCTCGTAGGCGACCGCCTCTGCGTGTAATTAACTTGCGTTTGCACGGCCTGGAAGTCGTCGTCGCTGTCCGACGGCGACGACGTGGTGAAGCGCCTTTACCAAAGGCTACGGTTCAATAACGCGCGTTTGGCTTTTGCGAGTCAGCGCCACTGACTCGGCGACCATGGTGCGCCGAGCAGACGAATAGACGATCCCGCCAGGCCAGCAATCGGGTCAAAGTCGCCTACTTGTAAATTCGAAAGCGGGGCGTACGGGTACCGACGGCGGTAGTATGAGTGCAGGTCGTACGGGCAGACCCTATATCATAATAATACTAATCCGCCTGTTAATTACATAATACTAACCCTTGCTCTACGTTTACAGCAGGGAAGCAGTACAAGTACAAATTTCGATTAAAACCCGCTTGGGCACTTTTGTCGTCTGGCCCCCCGCCCGGGGCGGGTCCACCTTTGTCGTTTGCCCTACTACACCCCTCCACATAAGTTTGGGGTCCCTTTTCGGCAGTCTCAAGACTTCACAAGTCTAGGGTACCTGAACGTAGGGTATATGAGATGAAACCCTGGAATCTCAGAGGGCTTTATAAAACCTGCATGACGAGTGGCTCAAACCGAAACTTAATGACCTTTGACTAGGGAATCACGCTGCACCTGGTGCGTGGATGGGCGTCGCCTGCAACTGCACCAAAACCGGGGTCGGTATCACGCACACGCCGACGCGCGTGAATAGACAACCAAACGGCGGGATGGCCATGAACGCGTGAGGAAACACATTGGCGAGGGGCTCGGGTGCATTTGGTTGGGGTGCAGCCGTGTGGGCGGCGGCCAGTGCATGTCGCGTTGCGATACTGGCATGGCATCAGTGTCGGCCACGCGCAGCAACACCCCCTTGGCTTCAAAACGCTATAATTTCTCAGGGTTTGCTCAGAAAAACGTTTTAAAAATATCACGCGATTCCTCGTTCAATTCTGCGTCGGGAACACCTTTCGATGACCACAAAATCGATTTTTTGGGTCTCCGGAAAAAATCCCCAAAGATGATCATCCAAGTTGCCCCTCACTGCCTCATGTGCCCACCCATATCGGGCGCGTGGCTTTGCGCCAAGTGCGTGTCTAAGCCCCATACTCAGTTGCGTGAGAGCGTTATGTATGTGGATGACCACGGACCACCAACACTTGGCATGTGCCACCTCCTAGCGATACACACATCTACCAGCCAAAATGCCATTTTCCACAGCAGTTTTCAAGGAATTTCATATTAATCAAAATCCACGCCCCTACCGCGCCACCCCGCCCACGAAAGGGTGCAACTGGCATTCCACCACGCGCCCCCATGGTAGAGCATTGCCCTACGCCAAGGGGGCCATCGAGCGCCTCTCCTACGTGCGTTCGCCACAGAAACAGCAGCATTTTCACCCCAAAACTGCTCCCCACAGTGGCCAACTTGACGTTGGGGTGTCACGTCGTGCCTATAGCGACATGCTTTCAGTGGCCTACACGCACGGTGTGTGCAACTTATGCCAAGGGCCGTATCCACCGAGTTTGGTGCGACGAGTGCCGCTATTTCCATAGGTTTGGACGGTTGGCGCAACCCACAACTTTCTGGCGCCAACGCACCATGCAATGATTTCGCGTTTTTGAAAGGGCGCCCACAAATGGTCGTGTTGTCGCGCGGGTGGGTATAAAGCGCACAATAGGCGTTCGCCCGAACTATTCCCACTGTAGTTAGCATGTATGCACATGCAGCCGGCGTGATCCTCGCCCATGCATGCGCTTTGCGATCGAAAATGCAAAACCCGGACTTATGTGGAGGGGTGTATAAATAATGCCAGCCACAGGGGAAGGGTGGGGGGAAGCCTCGCGTACGAGGATGATACGTCACGAGCCAGGTGCTAAGCAGCCGAAAAGCACCGCGGAACGAAACGTATTTTCGGATTTTTTGCTGTTCCCCCCGCGCTGTCGTGTCATATAGCCATGCTCCCCTCGCCCCCCCCCACCCACTCACAGTTCGAACGCGCCCAAGCCCCCGCCAATCCGGCCTCCCACGGATATTATGCCGAGGCCTACAGGAAGCGGGGTGACCCTAGCTAGGCCCGTTGGGTCGGTAGCCTGGCTTCGGACTCGGCATCGGGCACGGGCGTGACGGAGTCCTGGTGCCTTCACTGGCCAGGCCTACTTTGATACTCACGTCCCGACGCACCGCCTTGCACCGTTTGCTGAGCAGGTAGCGACTACATCTTCTCGTTGTAGTTGAACTGCATATGTGCCCGTGCGACGTGCGGGTTGACGCGTGTCCAATCTCCGTTCCCCGGCTCCCCGCCCCTCTGCTTTTAGGCTGCCTGCAGTGCGCCTTACCTCCCCTTCCCCCGCCCGCTGTCTGCTCTCCAACCCGGAAGGTCGAAAGTGAATTCGTGTATCCCTCACCTGAATTTGATCAGCGCGCCGCCGTGTCTGCTGAGCAATTCGTGCGCAGCATGGCGCGCGCGCTTTTTTTCTGAGCGCGCAGCGCGCTCATCCAAGCGCAAGCCGGTTCCGGTGGTTGGAGGCTCATCACCAGGGAGGGCGAGACGTGGAGGTCGTCGGGGGGGGGGGGGGGGGGGGTCTCCTTTCTGTGCTGGCGGCGTTTACTCTGCTCTCCTTTCTGTTCGATACAACAACCTGTTCTCGTGGCGCGGCTGTGCAGGAAGGGTGAACATGTCCTCCCCCCACCCCCCGCCCCTCTTTGGCCAGCAGGCGAACTCACTCCTCCTAGGATAGAACATATTGACACACATTAGCATAAAAAGTAGGCAACATGTCTGTTGCCACGCCCAAGCGCGACCCACCGGCGGAGACCCAGAAGCGATCGAATTCAAGTGAAAACAGCTGCAAGAAGAGACAGATGCGCGCTGGTTGCTGCGGCGAGCCGGTCGTCATATCTTGAGAGCCTGTGCCATGAGCGGAGATGCTGCGCCGTGTCTTTGCCCCTGGTGCTGGTGCTGATGGCGGGCCCCGCGGGGTGGATGATGCTGAGCCCATCCTGGTGTGCTAATGGGGAATTCCGCGCTGCAGTCACATCATGCGATCACTCCAGCATTCCGATTCATGCATGCATGCATGCGAGTGATGCAACCTGTCCCGGCCGTACCATGTGGTTGCAACTGGTGCGAACGGAGCGCCCCGCGGTACCCCTGGCATGCACGCTGCTGGCCTCGGCATGGGGTTGCCTGGGCGCCATTGCGATTGCACATCAAGGCGCAGCGTGACAGCGGCGGTACCTGTGGTGGGCGCAGGTGGTGGAGTAGAAGGGGTACCAACACCGACCCGAAGAGCAATGTCGCCAGCGGGCAGCCCTCGCCGCGTCGAAACGTAAGATAGACGCCTATCTTACGTTTATACCGCCTTGACACCCCCAACCACCACCACCTCGCGCCGCGTAAGGTTTTATGCATCGCCATGCACAGTCGCACGGCCTGAGCGTGGCATGTGGTCGTGGGTGGCGGGCAGCCGGGGGAGACGATGTGGCAGAAGGCGGAGGGAGTCATCCCGCCCGGCATCCACAAGGGCGTCGGGAACTTGTTCGGGCGAGTGGTGCAGGAATGTGTGGATGCATGCGCATTGGGAGCTAACGCTGAATGCGACGACGGCGGCACCCTGGAAGTCATCAATGGTCAGTGATCGTGTCAATGTTTTTAACACCGGGGGAACGTGTGCCGGCAGCAGCGATATCGCATTGTTTATGGCATTGCCCACGAATGGGTATTTCATTCAAAACTAGGCATGGCGCTGGTATTGTGAAAGAGAAATCAATGACAAGGCAAAGGGAAGTCAAGGACGGAGTCAGAGAGAGAGAGCGCGCAAGAGAAACAGCCCCCATAACCAGAAGCTGCGAGAACCCCCCCCCCCCCCCCCCCCCTGCGGATAATGCTCCGGCCTGAGCAAGCACTTGTATTGTGTTGCATGCCGCAGAGGACTGGGCAGAGGACTTCGTGGGCAGCGTCCTCCAAGGAGGCGGCGGCGGGCTGGGTTGCAGGATGTGAAGTGCGGCCCACTCATTGGTGCCTCCACCCCACCCCCACCCCCCCCTTCCCTTCCTATCCCTTTTGCAACGCCGCGGCCGCCGCACTGCCATCAGTCCTGCAGACGTAGCAGGAGTGTAAGAGGACACCCTGGTTCGAATTCTGTAATACAATCAGAAAATTCCGAGGTGTGGCCAAACAGACACAGCCCCTTTTACCATAGGTACCCATAGTCGCTAAGTGTACTCAAGTCGCTTAGTTACCGTTTCTGATTGGAGGGGCCGCACAGACCGTAGCCCGCCCGGCTGCTCGAGTCTCAGCTAGCTAGCCAGGTTCATTGATACTATTCTGGATCTGGCAGCCTGGCTGCGCCTTGGTTGGGGGGTCGGAACCTGGTGGGAGGCTTCGGGAGTGGCTGAGCACATGCATGGCGGGCAGGGCGTATTCCAGCTTAGAGGGTATTTTGACAATGCCTTTGGTGTCCGGTGCGGAACTTTGAAGAGCGGCTCGGGCGAGAAACGAGCTCATTCCGGATCGAATGGCAATAACGCAGGCATGTCCAAATGTCCTCAATATGATGGGTATCGATGTCTGACTTGTGATGTCCAAATGGACAGATCTCAACAAAGCCATAACAGTGTCATTCGATGCGGAATGGCCAAGTATTTTCTAGTCTGAAGCGCTCTCAGAATTTGAGATGTTGGGGCTGGAACCTGAGGGCATCGCTGACACAACCACTGAACTACTAGCAGCATGCCGGTATTATCACAATGTCGTATGATATCCGAATGCGAGCAAGGATGTATGGCAGCAATTCATCACACCGCGTATAGTTTTACTGCATAGCATCAGTGCAATGCAGCGGGATATAATTGCAAGGGTTCAGAGTTATGACATAACTTTGAACGATATAATCATTCATACGGGTTCAGAATTATGGGCGGCCTCGTAGCAATTATTGCCATATCCGCCTCATTGCAGAGCTGGGGACCCCCATTTTCCCTGGCAGTATCTTAGGTAGATACAGGAGGGGCTGCCGCTGGTATGGTGGGCTGATGTCAGAGAGGCGGACACCACACAGATGAAGCCCGGGCACTCTACTCATTGTGACAAAACAGAGGGTGTGCAGCGTGCGATGTAGTTTGGCGCAGCCCGGGCTCCGCTAGCCCGAGCCTGCTGTACATTGGGCTGGAAACCACTTGCACCGTGTTTTTATCTGGCATGGTCATCTGGCCCTGAAATCCCTCCATCTTACAGCGCCCTTATTCGAGCATTGTAGCCACTGTGGCTGGTAGTCAATCTACAGGCGCTGGCAGACACTACCGCATGCAGCATGATGTTGACAGTTACGCAGTGCGGTCGCGACAAACTCAAAGTTACACGCCACTATTCACGAGCGGTTTTTCACGAGGCCACGCTCTAGAGCCCGCCGCCTGGCTGGCAGAGCTCCGTTGTAGACACAAGAATGGCACTGGCGATTCAAAAGCCGTGCTGGACATGGGTGGGGTGTACGGGGGAAGGGGGGAGGGGGGAGGGGGCGGGCATGTCTTGGTTTGGTGGTGCCGTCCCCTAGTTGTGATCGCGATACTGGTGGTTGAGACCGGGCGGTCACTTCTCATAGATGCAGAAGCAGTAGCGGTTCACCGCCACGTCGCCGTTGGTGAAGGCGTTGGTGCACGTGGTGTCGGCGCGGCCAGCTGGCCCGGCGAACCCGGGCTGCACGTACCTCGCCTGTGTCATCGGAGAACCCACTGGGGTGAAGAAGTAGGGAGAGACAGTGCCAAGGTTCATGATGTTTGTCCGATCGTCCGCCACGATGGAAATGTCCTCGTTCGGGAAGGGGTCGGAGAAGCTCGATCGGGCGAGCAGCGCGTCACTCATCCCGGCATCGTCAACGATGCTGCTCATCACACTGATCGCTTCTTCATTGCACACGAGAGAGCCCTTGAAGCCCTTGTCCTGGATATCTTTGGTGTAGCGGGCGCAGGCCTCGTTGCAGTCCTCGTAGTTTGTGCTGGGGGTGTTGTCGTTGACATTCTGGCCCACAAACCAGCCGGACGGGTTCTTCTTCTCCTTGGTAGGTTTCTTTGCGTAATGCTTGAATATGCCCCATTTGCGGGACTCCAAGCCGACATCCTGCTCCGTGGGACTTCCTGCTGCCACCGAAATGTGTTAAATGGCTCATGCGTAGGTAATAAAATCCTCAAGACTGTTCAAGTGAGACATAGTGAGCGATGAGCGGACTACGCTATTGGGGGTCACACGGATAAGTAATAGTATTGTCAGGCGAATATCACATAAGAGAAATGTATATGTAGACCAGTGAAAATTCGAGATGTCAGGCGTCTCGGTGCTATATCGTGCCGGTTCACCAGTGCCCCTGAATGGGCAACCCTTAAAGGACAGCCCCAAGCGATTGTTGTAAATAATACCAACAAGCCAGCGCCTACTTATAATTGTCCTGCTCATTATGGTATAGCGCTGTCATGGCGCCGCTGTGTGCGCGGGCTGCCATCCCATTGTAATTAATGGATTTTCTGTAAACACGGCCTATGGCGTGGGCAAAGCAGTTGTCGCACTTGCACAGGTCAAGCCGCCGGTCGGCGTCGAGAGCGTCGCGGGCTGGTGCGAAGCTCGAAACGCGTGATATAATTTGCCAAGTAAGGATATTACAGCGTTGCTAACCATTGGTATACTCGCTGTAGTTCACAGTCTGTATCTGCCGATGGTGAGATATAATTTCACATATTCGTTGCACTGAAATTCGAGTAGTAGGCCACCCGGTCAAGACGGGGAGCAGGACATCAACTGCTGCATGACGACGATTATGCCTACCAGGGCATACATACTGTAGCACATATGCTATGACAAGTAACACGCGTTCGCAGCCGATTAACAACTATGAATAATGACAGCCTCGACGTCTCGTCGGCCAACGTACCGGCCAACGTACCGTCAACATCCGGGGGCAGGGATGAGGCGTCCGCGGTCTCGGGGCACGAAGATAGCAGGGCGGCGATGAGCAGCAATGCAGACGCAGCAGAGATCAGCGACACTCGGATGCCGCCGACTGCCCCTGGACGCGACGCCATCGACATAATGCCTGTAGCAGCAATGAACACCCGACCGGGTGGAAAAACTATATATATACAGATGCCCGTTGAAGTATGCCGAAATTGCTGGCGGAAGGTGACTGAGCACGTATGTTCGGTGGCGCTGGCTGTAGTGTCTAACGATTCTGCCGACAATGTTGGTCGGATAGCTGGTTAAATACACCTCGCGCGTTCTGGCAAGGCAGGCATTATTTCAAACGAGTTGTTGTCCCGAGGTGTGTGTGATGCGATGCAGACGGTCGCTGACTCGTAAGGTTGTAGTAATTACCGCCGTCCTATCCTAACCGGCCGTTAGGATAGCAAAGGCCGGCCGTGGCGTTTCAGTATCCGCATTCTGTATTTTAATGCGACAAGTACAGGTACAGGTACTGACGGCGGCCCGAGGTCGTCCTCATCGGCCGGACGACGAGTACCGGTATAAACGTTAGCGACAACCTGAACTCATTAGCGACTGTACGGCAAGAGCACTGATGCGCAGGTATACCATGAGTAGACCAGGACCAAGACCGGTCTACTCGACCAGGAGTCTACTCCTGCAGGTACCCGTACCTGTACGTATAGCAACTTTATTCGTCGTCGAATGTCCTAGGTATAGTACTGGGGGGCTGGGGGCAGCACCGCTGTAATTTTGTTTCACTCGTCGCTGGTTCCGGAGTTTGGGGATTTTATTAGTGGCAAGGTAAGCGAGTCAGCCCTCGAGGATTTAAAAAGGCCACATGACTTTGATTTGTCGTTTAGGTGCCCCTCTTTTGAGCGCATATTTTTCTCGTCCGGCTGCATCCAAAAGTACTACAAAGTACTGTCAAAAGCATTGCAATTGGGCTGTTATATCAATGTTGGCGATGTCCGATAAGTGAACATTGGCCAGCAAGTTATTGCGTTGCCACATATGCAGTACGTGCGCGAGAGAGGACAACATTATGAAGAATAAAACTCACATTTTCGTAATAGAGTGAATAAAGTTTTATATCTGACAGCCTTGCCCTCCCGGTGGATGAAGCCTAGCTACCATGCATGCTTTTATCATACATGACTGTAACAATGGATGAATACTACGATGTCACTACTGTCGCATATACTATTAATCTCTCGGGCACTACGCTTGGCGGTTGTGCTGCGCTCGACGGTTGCCATGAGTAGTCTTGATGTGTTCACACGGCCGCGTGTGCGCAGTGGTTGCGTGTTCGTCGAAAGTGTGGTTGTAGACATCGATGATGTAGTTGGTCGGTGGCATAGGCAGGTCGTTAGTGGCAAATGTAGCAGTGTGAGGCAGATATGTCCCGGCCGGGTACGGGTGGATAAGGCGGTATTTGGTTGATGGGGCGCCAGGAATTTTGAGTCCACAATGCCAGCGGGGTAAAAAAAAGTTAGAATGGCACGGGTATCAAACGGAGTCAGATTTGCGGTATTGAGCCTCAAAGTATTCGAGGATAGGCAAAGCAGACGTCTATAATATCTGTGGCGTGTAATTTTCAGTACAACATGATAATGCTTATGGATGTAGCAGCAGTGATGCTGTAGTCGTTTCACGTTGAGTCTGGTTTCGCCATAAGGTTGCGTAGGCTGTTTTACACGGTCAAGCGCCGAAATTGGAATAGAGGTTTTGTGAAAGCGTGCATGGAAAACGGAAGTGGGGAGCGTTGTGTGGAACACAGCGAAACTATAGAAGATGCAAGGCACAGCAGTTTGCGGCTGCTTTTATGTCTACTCGTGATGCACAAGAACGGGCGCATCGACGGGTGATTGAACTAGTGTCTCGTATCTCTTAGCAACACACAAGTAGACCTGTTGCATGCGTGTGGAATCCAGAGAGCCGCAAGAATCAATCGTAGTAGCAGCTACACTGCACAGCCCCGCCTCCGCCGACCCGGCGACCCGGGGCCCGGCGTCCGTCGACGGACGGGCGGCGAGGCGGACGGGCGACAGTCGTCCGGCGTCCGACGACGGACGAACGACGGCGTCCGGCGTCCGGGTCCGGTCCACGCGGCGCGGGCTCGGCGCTTCGCGCCATGCGTGCCCCGTATACCTGACGAACGGCGATGACCGGTCCGACCGGCGGCGGCCGGGCGGCCGGGCGGCCGGCAACCGGTACCCGTACCGGTACATACAGATAATAAACAGCAGGTACATGTAAGCGCGACGGCTATTTTGGCCTACGCGGAATTATCACGGAAGCTACAGCAAATACATTTTGGATCTATCTAATTAGCTATATACGCGAAACCGTTCCGAAAGTGGGCGACAGCCAGGCAAGCAGACAGACAGACATACATACATACATACATACAGACTCACGTCGTAATTAATATGGTAGAAGATCATAGCCGGACAAGCGATTAGGAAAGGAGGAAACCCCGTAAACTAGTTTAGAGCATTTAAGTTGAGTTTGGTTTTGCCAAGGATGAAGAGCGAACGAGGAGAGCGGCAGATTGGCGAGACATATCGATATAGCGCCATGTCATGCAAAAGGCACCGGAAAAGCCACCGCCGCGGAGCTTTATTGCACTAAGAAGTGGCGTGTAGGAGCGCGATGAGGTCGAAGAAGAACCACTACGCGCTAGGTGAAGGGCGGATGTTGGGGTCGATGTAGTCCGAAACGACGTCGGAGCTTGTCGCCCACCCGCTTTGATGGCATATGTGGGACAGCTAGCGGGACTTCCATGGCGTTCACATCAGAGGCTGCACCCTTGCGTAGGTGTGAGGGGTCTAGGAAGTCTGTGTCAGCTAGGCGGGGGGGGGGGGGGGGGGGGGGCAGTACCGACGAGAAGAATGGCCATATAGAGCCAATCCAACATTGTAGCGGCAATCCACGACTTGGAGTGCTAGCTCGGGGTGACCGCCCATAACTTATTCTCGGCGAAGGCAGCATGGACCAGGGAGCGCAAACCGGACGTTGTCGATGAAGTGGCGTAGGAGAAGGGCGACATGGGGGTGCTCCGACACATGGAGGAGCACGACCCATAGTAAGTCGCCGGTGTTGCGCTTATTGCCGGCGCGTCCATAATTCGCGCGGTACCATGCACTTGCAAGGTGATGTAGTTGTACGAGTGCACATGCACATTCCGCCGCATTCGGCAGGACACGCTAGTAAGCCCCCGGCCGGAAAAAAAGTTGACTACCGCGGCCATGAGGGCCCGGAAGTCGCACTGGTAATACTCCGGGGGAGAGCGGTAACAATTATCTCGGCACGCTCGACGAAAGAGTAAGCGACATCGGCATGCAATGAGATTCGCAATTCACAACCTCCAGGCGGCGTTGCCTAAGTAGCAGGCCACGTCGCACGTACGGCGGTAAGATGCATGATGTCCTTTGCGGTGGGGTTGATGTTGTGCAGCAGTTCGAAGAACGTGTTGATTGATTACGGATAGGGCTGCAACGATTTAGTCCCAAAGTGACCCCTCTCACAGGTCCAAGCGACGCACCGTACGACGGTGGTGGTGGTTGCCTCCAACGGACTGATGTTCTCCGAGTCGTGGCAGAGCTCGGCGAACCGAGCCAGCTTGCCGGAGTAACTCCGTAGAGTATGCGCAATGAGGGCGCTCGAACGAGAGGAGGTCGAGTGCGCGTTGCCCCTGTTCATCCGAGCCAAACGCCTCATGTAGACGGGTTTGAAGCGAAACCGCCCATGGGGCGAGAGCCTTGGGCTTGTGAATCACGTAAGTGCGGCGTTTGACCGACGGTATTAACATGGGGTCGGGCCATCCCGGCAAAATATTCGGATGCGTCCGTTATGTTCCCGGAATTGAACGGTTACTACTGGACAAGTTAGATATGATCGCACTATTACAAGTTTGTTGAGTAATGTTTAGGTAGGAGGGTCGCCCCACGCGCCCATCGCGCTCGTAGCGCCTGCCTCGGCGCGAGACGTACTCGCGCGAATGAGGGTCGTTGCGAACCAGTTGTAACCCGCAAAGTAACAATTGACGGACGCAATGATGAAATGGTACGGGAGACGGGATGTTGAACCGTCAAGTGCATGTGTGCGGATGGTCGAGCCGCTGCATTCGGGTGTGGCTGTAAGATGCATCTATCGTACCGAGGAAGGTCTAAATGGAGTCTGTGGCGTAGGGGGGTCCGGACGGTCCGGACACGGGGCGCTCATCCCGCCGTTGAGCTGCCAATGTTCCCCGTGCGGCGGTCACGGAAAGGTAGTGACCTCGCAAAGCACAAGCAGCTCCGACGAATAAGGGCGCCCCATGCCATCGCTCGTGCTCATTTTCGCGACCACTCCCACGACCGGCACCACTTTGACGTCCACGTCCGCGACATGCGAGCGTCGCCGCGAAACGAGTAGTAGCGGTGGCCTTTGCGATGCTCGCGACTGTCGTCTCTCGAAGACGCGCCGCTCCTAGTCGCGCATCAGGTCTCCGAAAACCACCTAGCCCGAATGCTCCGCCGTTGGTTGAAAATGCTGAGCCCCGCAGCACGTCCAACACTTGATCACCGTGCGCACACGGTATGTATCTCTGAAGCCTCCGCAGGAATATGGGCAATCATACGAAAACGAAACGCCTTGTCGATGGCCTCGGCATGGTTCCAAGCGCGCGCGGGGTAAGGGATGAAGTTCCGAAATTAGCAAATGGAACATAGGGTAGCAGCTCGTCAAGAGCTACAATAAAACGGTTGTGTGAACCCCGAAACACGTCATCCAAACGTACTCCACTGGCTCCGGCAGTCGCCGGTCATCTTGCGTGAGGTAGTTGTTCGTTTGGTAGGTACGTACGCAACGGAAAAAGCCCGGGCCGCACCCGGTTTACCGGTCGGACGTCCTCGACTCCTCGTAACCAAACTCTGCTCTCTGATGTAGCTTTTGCACCGCGAGGTAATCGCCCGAGTCACTCGCGGATTTTAAACGACACGGCCGCTGTGGCCCGGCTCTAGCAAGTCGGGGCGCGCTGCAGCTCAGTCCCCCGCCGCCTGTCGGTTGTCCTGCGACGCTCTGCCCGGACCGAGAGCCTCATGCTCCGTCTCGATGAACACTGCGTCCACGAGCCGTCGGTTGGGCCATTGACGATAAGAGCTCGAGCATCAATGAATGTGGACTTGGCTTATACGTATGCTTGAAGCGATTCGAGCGTCGGCTCGGCGACAAGCTAGCGTCGGCTATGCGACGGTGACATCCATGTAGCATGGTGACGCACGGACGTATACATATGAGAATAACACACACGGATGGTGAGCCGGGTGTGGTCTTGAAACAACATGTGACCTTGCCCGCAACAAAGTACGGGATAGTTGATTACTGTGTGTAATCACCCTCTCCTTTCCTGTCATGTCGGCGCCTCCACATCACGTTCGGCCTAGTGCCGCTATTGGAGTGGCCCGGGATGTTGTGTTGGGACGGGATTTCACATTCGGCGGAAGGGGACGCGACCAAGCTGGCGGCGGATCTGGCGCTGGGCGGAACAACGCGCGCTGGACACCGGCGTCTTATTACGTCGTTGCTAGCCCGGTCGGCTCTCCATTCCCTACTCGTTTAGCACTTTCTCCCTTCCTGCCCTGTTGGCGACTCCACATCACATTCGGCTCTGCGTCGATATTGGAGTGGCCCGGGATGTTGTGCTGGGGAAGGCGTTCTACGTTTGGCGGAAAAGGACGACCGAGCTGGCGGCGGATTTGGGTGGGTTGGGTGGACGTTGGGTGGCCTGCGCCTGCGTCTGTTGCACGTCCGTGGCGCCCCGTTCTGGGTTGGACCCCCCAACTTCCGCTCCTTGCTGCGAGACCTCTACTTCAAAGCTCCTTCCCTGTCGGCGCCTTCACATCACATTCGGCCTAGTGCCGCTACTGGAGTGGCCCGGGATTGTGTGCTGGGGAGAGCGTTCCTACTGCGTGGAGCGGCGGCTGGCTGGTGGCGATGCCTGGTCGGTGGCTGTTATGGCCGTTCCCGCCTCTGGTGGCCCGTAGCTGGATTTTCTTCTGGATTTATGTATGGATTTCTTGAATTTTGCAGCTGGCTGGCTCATGTAGTCGCTAATCACATTATTAGTTATGAAAGGAGGAAACCGCCCCGTATACTACCAGTTATCCGCCTTATACGCTTTCCGGCTAACGCTAGATTGGTGTACCCGGGTTCACTAAACAGATACATGTCGTCGACCGGCCATATCACACTCAAGGTTTAATCGTTATTCCTCGTCCTTCCAGTATGTTGATGCTAACTCGTCTCTCTAGCTGCGGTAGAGAGTACAAACCCTAACAGGGTTTCTGGACCGTCATCTGGAAACCCTAAAATCGGGATATCGGCCAGATTTCGGCGATAATCTCAGCGAAAAACTTTATGCGCTGATTCCTCTATCACCCAGGGGGAGTGCCGCACCCAAACCACCATGATTCCCGGGCCTTTTGGTCCCTATTGGCCATGGAAGATGGGATGTTGGTACAGTGGGCGGGGTGGCGGCCATCGTCGGGGTCGACGGCGGCCGATAAATTATAGACAAAGACAGAAAAATGCAAAAAAAAATACGTAAAATATTTCTGAAAATGCAAAACACTCATATAATGATAACCATCAGTGCCCAGAAAGATAGGATTACACAGAGAGATGAGTTTACATGTCCAGTACACGGTTGGTGTTGATGGTGGGAGGGTTGGCGGGTCCAATCTTGGCCCATCCATCCGCCTGCAGGTGGGCTGCAACATGCCTGGCGAAGCATGGGCGGGTGCAGAGGGATGAGCACACAGGGGCGCCGCAGTCAGAGCAAATGCTACGGACCAGGTTGCGGCGGCATTCCACACACTGCCTACGCTTGGCGCGTTCTTCGCCATCCTTGAACTTGCTGGGGGTGCTCTCAGGGTTGGGAGCGGAGTACATCGTAGCTGTGCGCTTGGTGCCTTTTGTGCGCCAGCCCTCATCAAACGCGCGGGGCACTCCAGAGGGTCCGTCACCTGTCTCAGTATCAAAGGGACTAGGAGCACTGCAATGAGAGCTCTTTGAGCTGCGGGTAGTTGCACGGCTGCGGGGGACAGGCGAGGTGATGTGCGGGCCAGATGCAGAGCCCATCATCTCAGCCCTCCCCTCCGCAACCAGCGCGTCCGCCATGGCGCACTTCCACTCATGACGCGTCATGTCCTTGTTGTTGGTGAAAGAAGTGTAGCACAGGTAGGCGTTGGATTCGGCCACTGCAACGGTGTACAGCCAGAACCGGAGCACAGCACTACGGGGGCCCCAGCCAGTGGCAACAGAGTGGGGGCCCACACTCAGCTTGTTGTTGATGTCCACCGCGTTGAAGTGCTGCCGATAGGTGG
Source organism: Tetraselmis striata (assembly GCA_006384855.1). Lineage (NCBI taxonomy): Eukaryota > Viridiplantae > Chlorophyta > Chlorodendrophyceae > Chlorodendrales > Chlorodendraceae > Tetraselmis > Tetraselmis striata. Next base: position 43,064 of record VCJN01002881.1, read on the forward strand.
CGTGGCTCTCCCGTTGCTCCACCTCGTAGCGGTACTTGTGTACGCGGCCGTCCTTGTACTTGGACTTCAGTCGCTCCACAGGCGGTGTGATAGCATCACTGCAGCATGTATGCACAAGGAGCATGGGTTGGTTATCCTGCCAGGCGGAGGCATAGACCATGCAGCGCTCACCAGTAGTCGTTCAGCGCCTCCACCCAGTCCTGGCATGTCTCGCTGTACTGGCTGTCAGGCAGGTCCCCAGGGTCGCCCCAGAAGCGAAAGTAGGCGCGCCACTCGTTGAAGCGGCGCTGTGTCATCAGCGCAGCGAAGCCATAGCGGGTGGGCAGCGCCTTTATGGAGGGCACTGCAGGGTTGTCCCACAGCTCCTCCAGCGACACCGTCGAGTGAAGCGTCATCGCGAGTAGAACCGCCAGGAAGACCTTGAACTCCGCCAGGGAGAAGGGGACGACACTGCTCCCCCCCCTTCTCGGTGTGGCGGCGCTGGTTCATGGCATCGACGGCGCGCGACATCGCGCCGAGGGGGAACCACTGCCAGAAGTGCCATGCCACGCCCGCATGCGCCGCCTCACTGTGGTTGCGGCGGTAGTGGCCGGAACGTGGGGGGTACGCTCTGGCCTGCTCACGCTGACAGCGGTAGCAAGAGGCGGGTTCCCAGTCAGGCGGCGGAAGCTCGGTGGGGGTGGGGCGAGGGGTTGGTGCCGCGGGATATTCGTCGGGTTCGGCGGAGTCACCAGCGGGCTCGGCATCGGCGTCCGCAAACGCATCCAGCAGCTGCTGGTTAGCCGCCTGCACCTCCTCCAAGTCAACGGTGGTCGGACCTACCCGCCTGTGCTCCGCGGGGGCCGCTGCTGGGGCGGGGGGGACGAGGGCGGCAGCCTTGAGGCTGACCTCACGCTCTATCTCAGGGTGATCTTTGGCGAAAGTGACGCGATGCCACGCGCCAGAGTGGCCACAGACGACGCCGCGCAGCGTGACACCCGCCACGGGCTCCCCTGGGTGGGCAGCAACCCATACCTTCTTGGCGGCGTCGGTTAGATCACCGAAACGGACAGTAATGGCCGTTCCGAGGGGCAGCCGCATGGTGGGCAGGTGGTGGTGGTGGCGGCGGCGGAGCCCGTGATCTGCTGGGCCCATCGCATGCGCTTTGTGGGTACATGGCCCACCCACGCCGCGAAAACTACACCCCTCCACATAAGTCCGGGTTTTGCATTTTCGATCGCAAAGCGCATGCATGGGCGAGGATAACGCCGGCTGCATGTGCATACATGCTAACTACAGTGGGAATAGCTCGGGCGAACGCCTATTGTGCGCTTTATACCCACCCGCGCGACAACACGACCATTTGTGGGCGCCCTTTCAAGAACGCGAAATCATTGCATGGTGCATTGGCGCCAGAAAGTTGTGGGTTGCGCCAACCGTCCAAACCTATGAAAATAGCGGCACTCGTCGCACCAAACTTGGTGGATACGGCCCTTGGCATAAGTTGCACACACCGTGCGTGTAGGCCACTGAAAACATGTCGCAATAGGCACGACGTGACACCCCAACGTCAAGTTGGCCACTGTGGGGAGCAGTTTTGGGGTGAAAATGCTGCTGCTTTTGTGGCGAACGTACGTAGGAGAGGCGCTCGATGCCCCCCTTGGCGTAGGGCGATGCTCTACTATGGGGGCGCGTGGTGGAATGCCAGTTGCACCGTTTCGTGGGCGGGGTGGCGCGGTAGGGGCGTGGATTTTGATTAATATGAAATACCTTGAAAAATGCTTTGGAAAATGGCATTTTGGCTGGTAGATGTGTGTATCGCTAGGAGGTGGTACATGCCAAGTGTTGGTGGTCCGTGGTCATCCACATACATAACGCTCTCGCGCAACTGAGTATGGGGCTTAGACACGCACTTGGCGCAAAGCCACGCGCCCGATATGGGTGGGCACATGAGGCAGTGAGGGGCAACTTGGATGATCATCTTTGGGGATTTTTTCCGGAGACACAAACAATCGATTTTGTGATTATGGAAGAGTGTTCCCGACGCAGAATTGAACGAGGAATCGCGTGATATTTTTAAAACGTTTTTCTGAGCAAACCCTGAGAAGTTATAGCGTTTTGAAGCCAAGGGGGTGTTGCTGCGCGTGGCCGACACTGATGCCATGCCAGTATCGCAACGCGACATGCACTGGCCGCCGCCCACACGGCTGCACCCCAACCAAATGCACCCGAGCCCCTCGCCAATGTGTTTCCTCACGCGTTCATGGCCATCCCGCCGTTTGGTTGTCTATTCACGCGCGTCGGCGTGTGCGTGATACCGACCCCGGTTTTGGTGCAGTTGCAGGCGACGCCCATCCACGCACCAAGTGCAGCGTGATTCCCTAGTCAAAGGTCATTAAGCTTCGGTTTGAGCCACTCGTCATGCAGGTTTTATAAAGCCCTCTGAGATTCCAGGGTTTCATCTCATATACCCTACGTTCAGGTACCCTAGACTTGTGAAGTCTTGAGACTGCCGAAAAGGGACCCCATACTTATGTGCAGGGGTGTATATCCCAGCTGCCTTGGGGTGTCAGCTACGAGGCCTGACCGTTGGTTCCGGTTGGGACGACCTCCGTTGCTCAGAAATTCTATTTAACTATTTAGTGCACCTAGGTGCACTATTGGTGTACCGGGGTTCACGCCGTTAGCCTGGTTAGCGTTAGTCCGTTGGTAGTTTTAGAGCAAATCCTGCCGATGATGACTGTGATGAACGAGTAGGGCGAATGATATCGGCCGAGTAAGGCGAGCAGTGCAGGCATTTGCAGGTGCGTCCGCTTGTTGGTACCTGGGTACCGGTATCCTCAAATTCTGACATGACCCTATTGTGACGTGGCGCCAGTGGCTCAGAGCACCTCCCTCCAGAACTCTCCCAGACTGCTGCACCTCCCTGCGCTGCCGTCGAAGGGGCGTCGAATTTCTCTAGGCCTTGCGCCGCAGGATATCACGCTCTGTCGCCAGTTCCTCCGAGCAGACGGGCGTGGGCAGCCATCAACAACCCGCTTTGTAGTGTGCTGCCCCAGCAGTACTCTTAAGTTCCTGGGATGGCGCGCCCGAGCCGCGCCGCGCGCTGCCATCTCAGCCCGGTGACCCGCGTCGCGGTGCCCTTGCACCCGCGAGCCAGCCGGCTGCCGATCGGCGCCAGGGCCAGCGCAGCGCTCCGGCATACGACGCTGAACCCGGGCCTGGGCCGCAGCGCCGCGTCACGGCGAGCCGCAGCCTCGTCCTCGCCAGGTCCGTCTGATCCCAGTGACTAGGCTGTGCCTACGTGCCAGGCTGGCACAAACCGGTCACTGCTGATCACGCCGCGCGCTGACTGACGGTCTAACCAGCCAGTCCCAACGCGCGCACCCCACTATACCCCCATGACCATCTGCAGACACCTCCTGGCCTGCTTGGGCATGTACAACGGGGGGTGGCGCCCGAGGTGCTTTTATAAAGGGGACCCAAGCCTTAGCGTAGCTGAGCACTCATTGCCGCGACCGGCAGGGAATCCCTCTGTGTTAACCCCCCGCCCCCCCCCCCCCCCCCCCCCCCCCCCCGCCCGAAACCAAAAACTCCTACCGCCCTGCCAGCTTCAGCCGACCTCACGCCGCGTTGATCGTCCCGCAAAAACAAACTCTGCTGTGATCTGGCGGGCCCCTTTCGCATATGTGTGTGGCAACTGCGGATTGCATGGAGGTCGGTTTCGAACGCGAGTACGGGTAGCCCAGCCTTCGCTGCTGGACCCTGCATCTACTGTCATCTGAGAGCCTACTTAATCGCTGGGCCTCTAACTTAAAAGCGACTCTGGGTGTTGGTCCCCCGCCATCTGGGCCCCGGGGCATGAAGGACATGCACCCCTCTCTCACTCAGTGCCCCGGTTGCCACTTCCTGGCTGTGCCTTAGGCCTTCGCGCCAGCCAGGGGACACGCAGGGGGAGGCCATCGCTAGCCTGCCAGGGCAGCAACCAGGATGGCAGGCAGCAGGAGGATAGCGAGGACAGCAAGGCGAAGGAGCAGGCGAAGCGGAAGCCAGAGGAGCAGGAGTCGTGGGACCCCAGGATGGTAGGGGGGGACATGGTCATGCTGATCGCCACGGAGCTGGTGGGCGCCCGCCCACCTCCGGACCCCCTACCTCTGGCGAGCGAAAGTGCGCAGTGTGTCTATGTCTGATGTCTATGTCGTACTGATGGCATTCTGCCGGCCGATCTCGCTCTGTGTAGGCGAGTGAGAGGATCCCGCTGCGTGACCAGGGCTTCATGTGCTTAGTGGTGTGCAGCGCCTGGGTGATGGTGAGCAAAGGCCCCGCCGCCCCGCGCCCTCCCATCCTCTCACGTGCGAATCCCTCGGCAGTCCCGGTGGGCGGCTGACCCGGAGGGGGCTTGGTTTGGGGGCGGTGCGCGGTGCAGGTGGCCAGCGCCCGCGGGGACTACAAGCACAGCAACCTGGACCTGGACGCCTTTGCCGGCTGGTTCACGCTGGCGCCCATGCTGGCGTCGATGCAGGCGGCGCTGTACACCTGGGTGCTGTTCGCGCCGGCGGTGGCGGGGCTGCTGTCGTACCTCGCGGCGCGCGGCGTGGTGGACCCCGCGATCGTGGAGCAGGCCGAGGAGGTCAGCCCCGCGGTGATTGAGGTCATGTGGGGCTCCCTGCTCACGATGACGTCCTGGCGGGGCATCTACATCGGGCTCAACTCCATGCTATGACCCGCCCCCCCAACACACACACACCCTCCCGTCCCGTCCCTGGATTTCGGCACTGTCCCATCCAGGCCCGCCCGCGCGACCCTGCTCGCAACCTAGCCCTGCGGGTGGCCCTGGACGGCAGTCCATGATGTACCATACGCACCGCCAAACCAAGCTGGGCCCCCGGTTGCGCGCCGCTCGGCGCCTCTGTCTGCGTGGCTGATGGTGGCGAGGCTGTGCGCGCCATGTGGGGGCAACAGCACAACTGGTGAGATGGTGGAGTGGGCTTTGGGGGGCTTGAGTGTTAGGGTCTGTGTTTAGAGTATCAGAATTGACAGTGCAGTTGACGAAGTTGATTACAACGTTATTCCTGCCTGTCTTCTAGCTGCACAGGCCAGCTGCCCTACGGCCCGGCTGCATGTACCCGGATCGGGTTGGTATCGGAATGTTGTTGAGGTCTTGATGATACAATATGTTTCCCCTGGTTCAGTGCACATCAGCTCCGCTCACTGATGGAGCATCTAGGGTTTATAGGGTTTTGAGTGTTGGACAAACGCTTCAGCTGCTCATCAGATACGATTAAGCCCAATCATAGACACAGACGCGCACCCCCCGGGGGACGTCGTGCAAACCCGGATGTGCGGTGGCCAAGACTAGGGCTTGGATGTCCGAAACGGCGGGGCTCGCAGGAACCCTAATAATTGCGTTTACATGCCGCCGCTACGGGCAGCCGTGCTACTGCGGCGCGGTGCCGGAGGGGTCGTTGGTGCGCCACATCACGTCCAGCTCGGTGCGCGCCTGGCGCAGGCGCTGCAGCGCGCCCTCCCAGCCCTCGTCCTCCACCGCGGGGTTGGCGCCCAGCAGCAGCACCTGCAAACGGGTGCCGGGATCAGCACCGCGGTCCCCGCCAACCCAACGGGGAGGTAGGCAGGCCGCACGAGCAGTACACAGAAATGGCACTGATCAGCGGTTTCCCTGGCACGGGCCAGGGTGCGCATCCGCGACAATTGTGTCGCGCGTAACCGTACTTCAACATGGCCTAGAAAAAATGGTGGACAACCCGCCCTCGTTGCAGGCTCGCTGCCACACAGCATGCGCCAGGGTCGATCCCCCACCTGGTACGCACCGCTTGACGCCATCATTACTACTACGATTGATCCTTGCGGCTCTCTGGACTCTACACTCGATCCTGCAACGAGACTACAGCAGCTACTGGTACTGTCTGGCGGGTGTGCGTCAAGTAGGCGCAGCTGCTGCTTTCAAAAAAACAAAGTCCGGCGCCGTGCCTGGACGACTCGCGCTCCGCTACTATATAGCGCACACCGGCTTGCTGCGTATCCATAGCGCAATGTCCCACATGGCGACCGTATTTAGCATTTAAAGGAGGGCACATTTGACACGGACATGCTACATAATCGTAATTCGGCCGTAGCTACCCCTGAACGGGGAATGGGTCGCGTAGTAATCCGGCGTAATGAGCCTTACATTTGACGACACGCGTCTGCACAAGCCCGAACAGTGAGACAAGCGACCGACTTCGTCGGGGCTGCCAACGGCTTGTGATGCCGCGAGGGGCCGGTTGGCACACGGTGCAGCAAAAATGTCGGCTTCTCCCAGCTACCGAACCCAAACCCAATTACTCAACCAGCACCCACCCGCCGCCGGATTGGGTGTAGAATCCAGAGAGCCGTTACAGTATAATTACGGCGTGGTGCGGGAGCCTAGTGGACCAGGCGGGGCAGTACGTTACTGGTCGATACACAACAAAGGCTGCAAAAATGCATTCCACGGTAGTCGCGATTGGTTTGGTGATTCGATAAAGCGGAGGTGCCAGGCTGGATCAGCGGCCAATGAGCGCCAAGGGGGAGTCTGCAGGGACCCACAAGAGATGCTCACACTACTCATGGAGTCTGTGGTGAAGACACGGCGCGCTGACACCACCGGCGTGCCTCGCTACCATGGGTGCCTTGATGTGGACGTGTACCAAAACCTCTGGATGGGGATGCATTGGCTCTGCGGATGCTTGTCGGGGTCCGTTACTCCTCATGGTTCTCGTCATGCCTACCGACTAGCTAAAACAGCCTCTACAGCCAGAACTTCCACTGACACATGTGCGCAACCATGGTGCAACTTGTACTCCTTCTGCGGACCTGGAGGTGGGGTTTCGCCCGCCCCTCCGTCCCTTCCCCCCCTCTGTGCTCCGGGGGTGAGGGGGACACACGCACCCTCAGCGCCGGCATGGCACCCGCCGCCAGCGCGTCGAACAGGCACTGCGCGCCCGCCATCCCCGCGCCGCAGCCCGCCACGTCGAGCTCCTCCACGGCCCGGAGGTGCCCCTGCAAGCGCGGGCACGGCGCTCTGCCATGTCAGCGTCTCCGGGGCTGCTAGGGTCCCGGGCTCCTGTGGGCGTCTGCTGCCACGGCGCCACACTTCGGGGAAGCTACCGGCACCCAGAGAGGTTTGCCTGCTTTGGGTGCCGCTGGAGGGGAGGGGGAGGGGGGGGGGGGGGGGGGGGGGCACCTCTGCGGACAGCTGGGCCAGCTGCGTCATTCCCTCGTCCCCAATGTTGCACGCGAAGAGACCCAGCTTGGGGACGTTGATGCGCTGCAGCGCCGCCACAGCCCCGCTACCCAACTGCGGGAAGCACCACAGGGGGGGCGCCGCATTCGGGAAGCATTCGAGGCGCATCACGGTGAGCATCAGGGCGTTTGAGTTGGGGAGGGAGCAGGGTACGGAGGGGCATGGGACCCTGGGGGGGAGGGGGGGGGTCCACACCGCGTTGCCTCCCAGGTCCAGCTCCCGGAGGTCGGGGCACGCCTCGGGGAGGCTAGCGGCGAGAGCAGCCACGCCCGCGTCGCCGATTTTGTTCCCGCGCAGCAACAACCGCTGCAGCCCCGCAGGCAGCGGGAGGGGCGAGCTGCACAGCGGAGGCGGGGGGCCGGCTCAGATGGATCTGACACAGAGTGGGAGAGGTAGCGACCCCTCCCCCCCCCCCCCCTTTTCCCTCTCCCATGAACTTGAGTGTTTCGGTATTAGGCATTGGCCCAGTCTTCCTGACCGGTTCGCGAAAGAGCAGTTGGGAGGGCGCTGAAGAAAGGCGTTGGAGAGTCGCAGCGCCCGGAGCATGCCTGACCAACCAAGCATTGGTTGAAAGGGGAAAGGGATGGGAGAGCCCTGAGCATGCAGACAAGAGACGAAGGGCGATGGACGCAGTCAAGCCGGCCCGGGGCCGAGGGCCCGGCAACGCACCCCTCCTGCAGCGTGAGGCTGTTGTCCGACAGGTCCAGCAGCGCCAGGCTGGACCCCGGCGGCAGCGCGCGGGCCAGCGCCGCCGCCTCTGCGGGGTGGGATCCGCGCAGCCAAAAGGTCGCAGCACTCAGGTCGCATCGCGACAACGGAAGTCCGCATTCGATGGGGGGCTGCAGCACATGAGAGGGGCGCACAGTGAATGGGAAGCGGGTGGGGGTTCGTGCCTGCGTCTCCCAGCCCGACATTGCGGAGACCGAGCTCCAGCATTCCGTCCTGGTGTCTCACGAGTGGCGCCAGCATGGACACGCCGCCCCCCAGCGGGTTGTCGTTGAGCCAGAGGCGCCGCAGCGCGCCGGGTGACCGCTCCAGCCCGGACGCCAGCGCCTCGCACGCCTGCCCATGGCGGCGCCTGTCAGCTCCCCCACACTGGAGCCCATTCCAGCATGGCGCTCGCGACTGGGGCGCGTCCCCCAGACCAAGCGCAGCCAGCGAAAAGGTCCGGGCGGAAGGGTGCAGCCCACCTGCTGCCCCAACCCGCACTCCTGCAAGTCCAGCTCCTCCAGCTGCGCCAGCCCCTCACGGCACAGTGCCGCAACGCCTGACAACCAGCCCCACAACGCTCTCAGCCCACAACCACTCCGTGTAACTCCGCTGTGCCACCTCGTGGGCGTAGGCCTGTGATTGCGTGCGTATATCCATGTCTTTGTTTGCTATGTATTGAGTATTTGGGGGCGGAAAGGGGGGGGGGAGGGGGGGCGGGGGGAGGGACCAGCATCGCTAATCTGGTTGCGAGATAGCACAAGCGTGCGAAGGGACGAGGATGTCCTGACAGCCTGGCCAAGGGGCTCCATCCCCACCGCGTCCAGCCCCTTGTGCTCCAAATCCAGCGTCCGCAGCGACACGCTGGCTGCCACCCCCCTTGACAGCGCCTCGAGCGCCTGCAGTGTGGATGCGGTTGTGAGGTCCTAAACGACCATCACAGTGCGGAGGGAGCGACACCCCTGCGGCTCTGGGAGTCGTCGTGGGCAATGCACAGCTTGGTCTCGCCCCCACCTCGCTGCCAAAGTCGGAATCACCCACGCAGAGGTGGGTAAGGGTTGTGTTGGAGCTGAGCATATCCGCCACGACGCTCGCCGTGCGCCGCTCCATGCTGTGACCGCTCGCGTACAGCTCCGTCAGCGTAGTGTTGGCCGACAGGCTGTCGCACAGCTGCGCCACATCCTGCAGCGCAAGTCGCACCGTGTTACAATGCGCAGGAGGTGGCTCGCACCCCACCCGGCTGTGCGTTTAGATCGGCAGGTGCGCGCCTTCGGGCTGGCTCACCTCGTGCGCAAAGCTGCGAAAGCGCAGCACCGTTAGCGAGGTGAGCTTCGGGTCGTTCCGGTTCAGCCGCTCCGCCCAGTCGCCCACGCCCTGCTTCTGCCCCCAAACCATATCTGCCGCCAGCTTCTGCCACCGCTGAGTGGCGACCCTCGCGCAAAGTGGCGGCTATGCGCGAGCTCCTGTCCGCCTGTGGCTTGGTTGCTTGCTTTCGTTGCTGTGGCTTGGTTGCCGTGTTTCGTACCGCCGGAAAGGAATTTACTAACCCGCCCGCCGCAGGGGTCGGCGATTTTCGTTTCGATGATTTCCCTTGTTGAGCTGCGCTACACCCGCTAAATCTAGCTCCTGTTTCTATCCCGTCAAAGGCTGGATGCAGAGAGCAGCGTAGTAAAGATACGCCGGACAGCGCGGGCTAAGTGTGCCACGAAGCGACGCTGAGTAGGGCTGCAGCTATCTCGCTGGTGCCGCGTGATGGCGGCGGCAGCGCATGAGGCCGCCTCATTATTCGCGGCGGCGCAGCGCGCCAGTATCGGTGACGACCGATACGGTAGCGACTATAGGTATCGGCGCTGCTCGCGAGTATCTGTGACGACAAGTACAGGCTTCATCCGCGTCGCTCCGCGCCGTGTTGAACTTTTTGGTTACAGGGAGAGCGTCCGGAGAATGCACGCAAAGTACTGGGGGAGGAAAAAGCCTACATTTAAGCAGAACCCTCTTAGCGCCGGGCCGCGCCGTGTTCGCAGAGGTATTACCCGTGGTATTAGCTACAGATGAGAGATAATTAATGCCAGGGTTGGGTCAGAGCAGTCGGATTTCCCGCGTATACTGCATCAGTCTGCAGTTCGGTACTGAAAGCAAACTACTGCAGCTGCCTTCAGTGCCACCTTCCTCAGTGTAGCCTTTACACGAAGCCGTATGTATTCGTTCAGTGGCTGCAACCTTCAGTGCATCCTTGAATGCAACAAGCAGTGCGTACCTGTAGCATATCACAACATACGTGTGTGCAATGTGCAGCATGGTGTAGGCTAAATGCAATGCAAAGGGACAAAATATTATGCGATGCTAATGAGTATTAGAACATATGCATATATATAAATGGAAGGTCCCTCAATCTTCCCCAACATCAGCAGGGCGGCTCCGCGCCCATGTTGTTCAACATCTCCTAAATAACCATCTCCCACCGAATCTGGCGGCTGGCCGTATGACGCCTCACAGCTCACGCCCTCATTGGCATCTATCTTGCATTTCTATAGAAGCCAACCACTCCTCACCACATAGCTTGGTGATATAATGCAAAGCGGCAAATTAAGCATGCTCAACACCGTAGTATGTGCCTAGCAGCCCAAGCTAGTGAGTGACCTCACGATGACGCACTCTTTTTATTGCGAGGCGGATACACACAAATCAATCCTAACAGAGGTACCAATCTGAGGGCGGGGAGAGGGGCTATTGGTGAATCATCTTCCACCATGCCAACGACTACGGGTCCTCCTTGTGGGTCTTCGGGAGGAACTCATAGGTACGGGACGTCGTGAGGCCATTCTCTACTGCATCCTTCATAGGAACATGGGAGGTTGCCTCCTGGCTCCCGCGCCTGGCACAAATCAACGGCTCCTTCCGTAGTACAATGCGTCGCCTATCATCGCCTCCAAGGGAACTGTTGGACGTCCTTGCTGATCGTCATGTTGTTGTTGCTCATGGTGTTGATGTTACTGCTGCTAACTCTCTCGCCGACAGTGTGCATGTTGATGCTTCTCATTTGGTCTCACGAGGGCAGGGATGGGGCAGGTCTCGTCATACTCTAGCATCAATGCCTTATATAGCATCTTGCCGGGTCTCGCACATCAAGCAGAATATGTTGCCCTTGCAAAACATGGGACCCATCATCAACGCCATGACCACCTGACATGCGCCTTCTCGGGCACTACATGGATGTGGAACTTTACGCCACGTAGTGTGTCTCAAAACCTTATACCCGGTGGCGTGGCGCCGTGGCAATGTGTTTGGTGTAGTTGGTGCACGGACTCATCCTTTGCACATGCCCCTTTGAGCGATGCACACGGCTGCCAAGCCCAATCATTTCCCCTTTTCACAATAGCAGAAGTTCCACCTGAATCGGTATCCATCAAAGTGCACCCGTTATTTCCCGTGCTGCCACTCGGCTTTCGTTGACGCGCAATGGGCCTCTCGCCATGCACTACTATCGAAAAGCTTCGCCCTACGGGAGGGAGGCCGCGCGACACGGCAAGAACCCTCTCCCGCTTGAGCACGCAACAAAGCCAACGATCATAAACCGAGGGTGGTGTGGCATGAGCACTACGGGAGGCCGGGGCAGTTGTGTCCCATTGCCGTATATTAAATATGTACATGGATGTCGCAAGTTGTCGCGGTTTTGAAGCGCTAGCCCACAATAATCTTTGTCGCTTTTATTGCCTAAATGAAAGTAGGGTGTTAACGGCTACCGCGCATGGCAATATGTCAGGTATATCGCGCTACTATTGCGCCGTTTCTCATGTTTCCGTCCTAAACCGTAAACGGCCTTGAGCAGCATACACGCACGCGCACCGCGACTCAATTTAGCCGCGCATGGGCATGTCGGTTACAGTCGAGGCGGCATTCGTCTCAAAAACCTAGTGCTTGCCACACAACAGCGTGATGTCGTATATATAGTATATGCTTGTCGTAATCTCAGCAGGTGCACATCGTGTATGATCATGCTCGTACCCGTAAGGCATACAAAAGTTTGCCCCCTTGTCAAGCATCAATTGTAAATTGGCCCATTATTAGCCCTCTCCCATTTCCGCCCGCGCCCTTTCATGTGCCATATACGTGAACATGATATCATGTGTGGGAACTTCCCCAAGTGGCGTTTGTTGTGCTCTAGTTGTAAAAGCCATACGTGTGCGTGTCACTGTTCCGGCTTAATTATAATGAATTTGATAACCCAATGTCACGCAAGGGCACGAATTTTTTCAAGCACGTATCTGCGTTCTATGTGTTCGGCTGCACGCCAAGATTTAGCTCTACCATCGGGGAACACATTCACAAATGCGTGCTCTCCCCGTCGTCGGCATGCAAGCGAGTGAGCAATTATCGCAAAACGGCCAATACATACTGCAATTAAGGCATGCTCCAAAACCAGCCCACCTACAGCCGTTGTCCGCATTCAAGGCGCACTTTGTTGAGCCGGGCTTCAGCCCGTACTGCGCAGGGGTGCAGCCCCCGAGTCATCGGGTGGGTCGATATGGTCACCTACTAGGGCATTGTCCAGGGTATATATATGTGGTAAAGCTGGCCATTAATATATACGCTCCCATATTCTGCTATTGGGCTGCGCCTCGCGGGCCCCTACGCGGGGAAAATCCGCCCGCGCGGGGCGAGTACATCGCCTTACCGTGATGCGGCCCCGCGCGGTAAGCCACTGTATTTGCTTTGCAAGAGAACAAGGTTTGTAGGAGAACAAGAAAAACATTTGCACCGCCCCCCCTCCCTATCCCCTCGGTTATATTTCCACCAAGGGCGGAGGGCAGGATTTGAACTTGCGCTGAGCGGAATCAGGAGCGTAACAGACAGCCCCCCCCCCCCCCCCTTCCGCCACCTGTCACATCTCAAGCCGTTGATGAATATTCTAAGTTACTTATATCATAAACATGCGCCACTGTACCACTCGGGCACTCGGCGGTCAGCGCCGCCGGTGCTGACGTGGCGATACGCACAGATATGTACATTGCAAGACTTACGAAGGGGACTGTAGACATCGCAATATTGTCCCACTACATTCCTCCGACCCGCCGCGCGAGGTATCAGTTCTCGGCTTCGATAGGGATCGAACGGTGACCGCTCGGTCCATGGAATCGAGAACTCGTGCTCCGAAACCAGTGTAACAATCGAGGCGACATTTGCTTCAAAAGCACAATGAACGCTTGCCATACGGCAGCGTGATATTGCGTACATACACTCGTTGTAACCTCAGGTGCACATCGTAAACTTACTCATATAGCATTTAGACATCGCATTTGTCTCATGTCAATTGAATTCGCTCGCCGTGTTCATACTTATACTTATGTGGAGATGTGTATGTATATACCGCGTAGCAATTCGCACAACATATCAGTAATACTATGCCCGTTCACATACGCTTTTGCATATAGAAATCCGCGTGTATACGACGTAAGGATCGCCTTGGTTCACGCTAAGCAATTGTGCTTCAATCGCGTGTCCAGCCGTCCATAGATTTTTACATGATTCTGCCACGGTATGCAAGCAAGCCCCCCACGCCGAAGATGCGGCCGTTGAATATTCACCCGCGAGTATCATGCGCTCATCGCGCACTTGCAGGGTACCTTTCTTAATAAATGGCACGAGTATCGAGCATAAGGGTATCAGAATCACCCATATATTAATGAAAAACTGGCGCGACGCATAATAGGGGAGCATGTCGTTGTTGGCGGTGCTGCGCGGCCGCCGTGCGGCATCTACATGTGAACGCTGCCGGTGATGGGTGAATTTATGTATGGACCGATACATACGGGCAATAAGGACACGACCACGTGAGGTCGAGCCTAAGGCGTACATGCTGCAATTGCAGCAGCGCATGCCATTTGGTTCCATTGCTTGCGCGGACCATGCTGCTGAGAATGCACACGTCGCGCGTAGTGCGCATACTTGTAACGATTTTCCAAGGTGCAGCAAGATGACCTTTACTAATTTACTTTCTTGATACATGCGCCACGTTGTTCTATCCCGGATACATATGATTTAAGCAATGCTGAACGTATTTACAAAATACTCTATTTTTGAATTGTAAAGTTGTAAAGATAAAGTGCTGATTTCAAATTTATCTATGGGTGGCTGCATATTGATTACACTGTTATTCTATGTATCAGACTGTGGGCGCCGATGAGCATGGGCTTATCGCAGTCCTCTCGCAAAAAAGCTCCGAAACCACTTTGTGTAACTGTGTTCTGCCGTTTTGGCACTCCGCCTATGTCCAGGTAGCAGGTGCCCCATGCACTACGCCACATACATGCTGAGTTGTCGCTGTGAGCAGCGCTACCATCCGACAAGTCTCACTAGCAGCATCTGAGCAGGGGAATAGGGAATTTTTGGCTTAAGATCACATCACAATACATATGTCAAAATTAATTGGGCATTTGCACAACATGTGGTCACCCCATAGGCGCGGAACTTTCCGTCCCATGGGTTTCACTCTCACTATCTACAATACGCGTTGTACAAAAAATTAGTATGTTGGGTGTTGTACTCTCACATGGACCACACACACTTCCCTGGCCCATGCCGCCCTCAAGTGATGCACATGTGCGCCACGCGCAACCCCCCTTCTCACAACAGCCTTTCCACCAATCATATATCTGTCTAGGCATTTAAGCGCACTCCATTAACGGCTCGCTACAACATGCAATCGGCGTGTAGTCATGCGCCAGCATGGGAGAGCTTCGCCCTACAACACGGGGGCTGCAGTAAGCCAAGAACCCTGTCATACCTGCTGTGAAAGTGTGCGTGCAATAATCAAGTTGGGCAAGAATTTGTGCTGATGTAACCCTTAAAGAAGCGCAATCGGCACAACAAGGCACTTGTTCCATACCCTAACTGACACATTTTGAACGCCCTAGACGTAACCACTACATGGAACGATATGTTTGATCCACTGCATGGGCGCGCTATTATTAATGTATGTGCACTTGGTTTACATATTCTTATTCCCTCCCCGTCCGTGAGAGCAACCAAAGCCCCAATCAGATGACAGGGGCAACACGTAGACACCCCCAGATGGTTACATGTTTCTGTTAGGTGCTGTGCTCAAAGCACAGAGGGAATGGCATCCAGCATGGCGACGTTCTCGCGGCTGGCATATGGGCATTGCCGTTCGCCGGGTGACACCAGCCGGGAGCCATATATTGCAACGCCAGCCTGCCGTGACTGCCACGACACAATGCAGACCAATGCAGCGCTACGTCATCATGAATGCATCGCGCCTCTGCAAGTTGCAACAAAACCTACGGCATCACAGCACCATTCTGCTGGGAGGTGGCACTGCACATGCCCGAGACGGACGTCAAGCTGACAGGGGAATGCAGCCTCTGGTCCCCTTAATCCCCCGAAGGCCAGCTCATCAAGTACGAACCAAGCCCTCAGCCTCAGTCACCCAATCGACCCCCCCCCCCCCCCCCCACACACAAACTTTGCCACAGCTTCCGCCTCCTCCACCGCCGCCAGCTGCCACCGCTCGGAAAGCATCCTGACACGTGGAACCTCGCCAGCATGCGGTGATCGCTTTGCCGGCAGCATTCTCGCTGGCGATGGTTTAGCAATGCAATCGGCAAATATTAAAACGAAGGGTCAGCGTTGTTTCATGGTAACACGTGACACTGCTTCACCGTTGTTGTGGATAGCAGTTGAGCCTCGCGGGTGCAGAGAGGGCTCAATCACCAGTTGTCCAAGGCCGCGCGAGCTCTGTTGATTGATGACGGTACCGCATGTGACGCCTGCCGCCGCGGGACCTGGCGGCGCCTCATTGCGCGTGGACGCTCTGGCTCAGGCGGCTCGTCAGTTGGTTGCAAACCTGGTGGCGGAGCTCAAGGTTCTGGCAGGCCTTGGTGCTGGCGCTGGCAGCAGGTGGCTGCAGAATCTTAGCCAGCTTCCTGCCCAGCAGCGCCCCCCACCGGCCACGCGGCTGCCGCTCCCGGTCTTTTCCCCCAAACCAGGGGTGCCGCAGCGCCTGGCGGGCGGTGATGCGCTTGTGCGGGCTGGGGTCCAGGAGCGCCGCCAGCAGCGCCTGCGCCGGCTCGCTCAGCAGCGGCAGCGCCTTGTTGTGCAGCTTGCCCCTGTGCGCCAGGATCTGCGTGAAGAGGGCCGCCGTGTCGCTGCCTGTGAAGGGCAACTCCCCCGTCAGCAGGCGGTGCATCACCACGCCGGCCGCCCACTCGTCCACTTGCGGCCCATACACCGTCTTCAGCGTGTATGCGCGCACCAGCTCCGGCGCGAAGTACTGCGGCGTCCCGCAGGCGGCGTCCATCCAGGCGCTCTTGCGCAGGTCGGTGGCGAGGCCGAGGTCGATGAGATACAGGCTGTCCAGGTCGCCCGGGCGCTTGAGCATGAGGTTGGCGGGCTTGATGTCGTTGTGCGCGATGCCCAGACTATGCAGGATGTCGATGCCGTCCAGCAGGCGGCGCATCAGTGCCTTGGCGTCCTCCTCGCCACAGATGTGCCCCGCCGCCAGCAGCTCCTCCAGATTGCTGCCCTCCATTGCGTCCATCACGATGTGCAGCTGGTCGCCGGCGTCGAAGCAGGAGTGCACGCACGGCACCGCCCGGCACGCGTGCTCGGAGCGCTGAATCCGCCGGTGCAGCGCGAACTCCAGCTCCGCGGCCGCATTCTTCGTGTGCGGGTCCGCCTGCCGCAAGAACAGGGTGCCAGGGAGAGGGGTGGCTGCTTAGACGCCGGCGCTTCCGTGACGTCCGCGCTGATTGTCGGAGGGGAATGATGGTTTTCGCTATGGGCTGCGTCGGAGCAGCCCAGCGAGCCGCAGAGTGCGCCTGGGATGCACGCCGAGCTCGTACATATGACTGCGGACGATCGTGAGCAGCCCAGCGTATTCTGTGTTCGGCCGGAGGCTGCCTCGCCCCCTACCTTGATGCTCTTCACGACTACCACCTTGCCGGTCTTGCGGTCGACTGCGCGGCGCACCACCGCGAAGGCGCCGCGCCCCAGCTCCTCCTTCAGCGCGTACTCGAGCTCCACGCAGCCGCTATCGCACCCGCAATCCACCTCCGACGAGTCTCCCACATCAGCGGCGGTGGTAGGGGGTCCACCTTCCTGCGGCTCTGTTGTCGTCATCGCCGAGCTCTGGTCGGGAATGGGACCAACGAGGGCTCAATGGGACAATATAAGGCGCTGCCTCCACGCGAGGGGGAGGAGACGGCGGCCCCTCGCAGACGACGCTAGTTAGGCAACAAAGGAAAGCACGCGTGCGCCTCGCCGTCGCAGGTGAACAATCCCTGCGCTTGTAACAGGAGCGAGTGAGTGGCAGCCAGCGACTGCCGAGTTGCATAAACACCAGCCGCACCAGCAGACCAAGCATCAGGGGATAATATTCCCCGGCGTCCGCCGGCCGGCTAACTCGCAAATGAAATACTCAAAAACCTAAATAATATTTATTTATATCTCAAATGAAATACTCAAAAACCTAAGTATTTATTTATATCTCAAATGAGTAGGAGATACATTTATTTATGCTTGCTGTTTTGCATACATCCTTACGGTACTGGGATAGCGAGAGCCCCGGGTTCGATTCCTGGCCGATGTATTTCGGCAATCTCGCCCCCGCGTGTCCCGGGTTTACCCGGTTGATGCATTAGCGACCCGGACATTAGCCCTTCGGGGTTCGAATGAGGCAATGGTCTACGGGCTATGCCAGACCAAATACGACTGTAGTTGACGCACGAGGTCCAAGTGCTGGGGCGGCTTCGGCCGATGTCCCGGGGCGAACTTTACTTTTAGCGCGCGACCGGAGGAGTCGCTAGCAGCATAATATAACCGGGCAATAATGGCACGGCGGCGTGGCTGCGAATTCGCAAACAGCACGGCGCGACGCATAATCCTTATATTGTCAGCATCTGCGCGATCTTGACAGAATGATGACTAATCCTTATACCGTCCGCTGATGTCACCGCGGCCTTATTTACGCTTGAAGTAAATAAAGTAAAATTAAGTTCGCCCCGAGACATCGGCCGAAGCCGCCCCAGCACTTGACCTCGTGCGCCAACTGCAGTCGTAGGTCTGGCATAGCCAGTAGAGAATTGCCTCCGAATTCTACCTCCGAAGGGCTAACGCATCAGCCGGGTAAACCTAGGACACGCCGGGACGATATTGCCGAAATACGTCGGCCATGAATCGATCCAGGGACTTCTCGCGTACGAGACGACCGCTCAACCGAGCGGACAAGTACTTGATTGCAAATTCGCCGCGCGGGCTACCCGTGCTGTGATGGTCATCATCGATCGCGCGCTGCCGATATGCTCCGAAACCACTTTGAAATACTACCCAGTTAGTGTTGGCTATGCGAATTGCTTCTTGCGTCATGTGACCCACGCCACCGCTTACTCCGTGAACTACGAGCGCTCAACATCAGCAGTGCAAGCAAAACACGCGGCGGTACTCGACCTACTACTCGTACCGCCCTTCCGACTGCGCAACCGTGCGGCTTCAAAATTCCGGAAAGCAGCGGACCGCGTGACCGCGCAGGGGGGGGGGGGGGGGGGGGGGGGCGGTCCCGCCTCGCGAGCTCGGCGCGCCCTTGCTTGGAGTCATCCATCAACCCGGCCGCCGGCGACGGCGGCGACGAAGGCGTGCGGGCTGTCGCGTAGTCGGCCAGACGATACTGCCCCCTGTACTACGCACCCGAGAACTATGATTTCAAACAAAACTGTTGACAGCCCTCGAGCCACCTACACCACGTAAGGTCTCTGTCTTCGTCTGTCTAACACTCCGCAGTCAGCGCCGGCCATGCTGTTTCGGTGCGACAACGGTGGCATGCCGCCACAAGACTGTCACATGCTTCACTCCATAATCATACCCGGCCCATCAACACACGGCTCTACTACATGCCGTCATTGGCGGCCCACAGTTTGCGGCCCCCTTCTTGACCGCCGCCAGATGCTGCTCATTCTCTATTCTTCATGTCCGCGGCCACCGATGCGGAGGTGCAACCTTGCGGCTGCTGCCTCGGGTCCCTCCACGTCCGCCAGCAAGTCGACGCCGGCGCGCAAGCTCGAGATACGATTGAATGATTGATGTTGGGTGGGGGGGACCGAGGTCTGAAAGGGCACTGTGACTACGGTTTCTTCCACCGTAAACCGTAGGGAGGAGGTGGGTGCTCTTTGCCATTTCAGTGTAACTAGCCTGCGCACTGTTTGGCTAATCTTCCCTGCCTACCTCCCTTTGAAATTTGCACGCGCCGTTGACCACGCCGTATGAGCTAAATTCGGACAACGAGGTCTCCACCGCTGCCGACCGACCTACCCAACACGTGACGGCCCTCTACAATGCGCCGGCTTGACCTTCTTGGAATTGGGCGTGCTGCTGCTGACCGTCTTGCGGCCGCATGTACATGCGGTGTACGGCACAAAGCGTGCGCACCGCCCATGTTGATTCATTCCCGCCACCGCCTTCACTTGACTTGGACCTCCTGGACAAATGGATCAAGGTGGGCGATCTTATTTGGGGTTGTGAGCATTCCATTCCGCGCAAGGTGTTGCTCGAGGTGTGCCAATGCCAAACTTGAGGGGGCGGGTTTGCTCTCATGAGAGCAGCTATGTGTGATTGTCACATGCCTGCGGACATCAGCCACGTATTATTTGGCAATCGCCTACCTGGGGTACGGGGAGCCGAGTATCAATACATCCAATGAATAGTTCAGGTCTGCCATTTGCTTGTTGTTGCGTGTCATGCCGCTGTGGCACCACCACAAGTTTCGGCACCGTGTCGGCACCACAATTGATATGTTTCATTGTTCCAATCTCTGCCTCGTTCGTGTGCAAGTGCTCTCGTTAGATTGGCATCCGAGCCTTGAACGCCAACGCAGCAGCGTCATATTTGGCGGGAGCCCCGTAATCCATATCTGATAATAATAGGCGTTTGAGGTTGATGTATATTATTCGAACCTATGTTGATGCGACATGGTGAATTCTGGTGCTCAGAACATCAGATGCTGGATGCGTGAACTACGGGCGAACTATAATATATACACTTGATGTGTTATCGCTGAATTTATCGGATGTGTAGTTGACAACAGTCGCCAACGACATATCAATATTCGATGTTTTGATGGACCAGTGTATTATCCATATCCGATGTGGTGCTTGGAATCTGAGAATCTCGTACAAATAGTCGCTATCGGCGGGTCATCGAATATGCGGGAACTATAGTCGCTACATGGTGCCGGACGACACACGTTACACACCAAGTGGGGCCACGCGTACGTGGTAAACGCATGTTGTTCCGTCTGGACAATGAAGCGGCGGTCGGCGCGATTAACAAGGGTGGTTCGACGTACCCCCACATCAACAAGCTGCTCATCGCGTTCCACAAAATGTGCCAAAAGCACAATCTGCATGTAGTGGCACGGCACATTCCGGGAAAACACAACGGTCTGGCGGACGGCGATAACAATACTTTACGCGGAGTTCGAGTTTTTCTAGCAGGGTAATAATGAGTTGCCATTTGAGAATAATGCTGCAATATCTCGCTCAAATATATCGCGCGAATATCGTGAATGGCGCCTGATATATAAGAAATTCCTGATGAATCATGACCGGAATTATCAGATACTTTATGCATCGCCTGGATTTATTAATACATCAGCGTTCATACTTTGTGAAGCATTGTGTCGCGATTCAGGATATGCTTCACCGGACTATCATGAACTGCTGACGTTGCCTGATGTACCTCAGATGTTTTGATTACGAGCAGCGAGTCTGCGGCAGCAGCGCCGAAACCGGTGGCGCTCTGCAACCGCTCCGCTAAGCGCAGCACTCGGGCGCCTGCCTGCCGGGTGTAAGTTGACATGCCGCAACTCAAGAAATTAGGACTCGTTTTGCGGCATCATCGCGTCTATGCTGTCGTTGTCGTGGCGGTTTCGTGGTCAGAGCAGCGACACTGTCATGAGTTGCACAGTGCCCTCAGCAAGCAGACAATGAAGCAGAAGGGAGGCCGGAGTCCCACCCCCCTTCCCCCCCCTCTAGAGCGTAATAGATCTCAGATCGGAGCTGGATAAGGTGCCGTCACAGCTGGCTTGGCCGTGCGCCGGCCTTCGGTTGGGCAGCCACGCCATGTTGATGCGCCAACAGCGCTCTAAGTTCCATGTCGCCGCTGCAGCGGGCTTGCGGAGGGAGGCGCAAAGCGCTCCCATGCCCCACGCCCACCGACCTCCCGGCTGCCGCTGACGGCTATCTGGTCGACCGCCGTGAGCACATGTCTTCATCGGAAAGCATGGCATTGCGCGGCTGCTGATGTACGCCGATCGTCGCGATGGCCCGGTGGGGTCGTCCGGCTTTCCCATCACATTTCGGGCGGCAGACTGTGGATACGATGGGCACTGAAATCGACATTGGAATTTGTTACAACTTTGTTCCTGCCGGTCTTCCAACCCCACGGGCCAGCCGCCGTAGGGCCCGACTACATGAACCCGCATAGTATCTGCTGGCCCCCCTGTAGGGAACATCACACGTAGCATGCAGTCCTCTGAAGGCCAGGAATGAGGGGGAATCCACGTCGGGTGTCTCACTTGAAATCACTGTGTGGCGCTGCCCGGAGACGGCGCAGAAGAGCGGTGCGCTGGCAGTGGCGTGTTTAGAGCGCGATCCGGACCATGTGCTGCTCGATCAGTGGCTTCACGGCAGCGGGCACATGCGCAGCATCCGCCAGTAGCTCCAGGCTCGAGTCGAAATCCAGGCGCTCCACAAAGGTGCTGTACATGGCGTCGCTCAGGCCGGCCGTCTTGAGGACCTTGAAGCACTGCGACTTGCGCTGTGTCGCAATCTCAGGCGTCGCGCCCGGGCGTCCCTGGGGTTGCTACGCACGCGTCCTGATGCGTGTGCGTACTGGTGGCAGGCGCGGCGGCGGAGGCGGTGGCGGTGGATGCCGCTGAATCCCGGTGCCGGCTCGGCTTCGGCGCGGCCATCGGTGCATCGGGCGGGTGGCCCTTCCGCGGCTCGGGGGAAGTGACCCCCGTTTCCAAGCCTTGTTCGCAGCCATGGAAGGCGCTGGGCAAGAGGGCCTGGGCTGCGTTGCATCCTCTCAGTAGCGGTTGCGGGCGAGGCAGGCGGCGCGGTGGCCTTTTCTTTGCCTTTGCCATGACTGCCACCTGAAGCAGACGGCACTGGCGTGTCGCCGTTGGCGCTCCCTCTGGCATCCTTGCTCGCTTTGGCCTCAGCCTTGCGCTGTTGGCAACACATTGAAGCGTGTTAGGGCGACTGGTGCAACCAGGTGACGCGTCATTGCTGCGAGCGCTTTCTACTACCCATGTGGCCTTCCCATCTCGGCGCTTCTCCGCTGGGGGGGGGGGGGGGGATGTGGGCACTCTTTCTCTGGATTAGGGAGCGGGCCTTCGAAGGACCACATGCAACAGGCGAAACAGCAGTGGGGCGCCCCCGGCGCTGCGGGGTGTGACTCGCCTGGCACACCGCAGGCGAGCTGCTGCCACCGCGGCAGCTGTCGCACCCCTTGGCAGCCCAGCAGCACCTGGAGCAGCCCGGTTTTGCGCGGCGCGCGGGCGGCGTGACCGACGACATGGTGACTGGCGGGCTGACGTTGCTGCCGCCGCCGCCCTGTGGGGTCCTCTCCTGTGAGCAGCAAAAGCCCATGCTGCGTGTGAGCTGCCCGTGTATCAATTGCACCGAATGTCAACCTTCAAATCTGTGGCATCGCGCACCCTTGTGTGCAGAGACGATCTTCGCGCATTCCCAGCAGTGCCACTCGTCCTTGGGAACAGCTGCGAGTCGGTGCTCGGCCGGCATGCAATGTAGGTGCCAGCCCATGGCGCAGCGCTCGCAGAGCAACATCTTGTCATCCTGGCCAGGATCCCGACAGACTGCGCAAGGTAGGTCAGGCAGGTGGACAAACTCCTTGCAGCGATGGATCCCGCGCTCCAGGAAGAGGTTGCTCTTCCTCATGCGGTACACGACAAACAGCTTCCTCGCTGCCAAGGTAGCCTGGTCCGGAAAGACAAAGCCGTGCTCGAGGACCTTGTCCACGATTTGCTCCAGTGTCAGGAACGTTCCGGCCGGCCATTGCTTTACGGCCCGCACAATGGCCTCCATGTCCTCCGCGTGAGGCTGCCACAACGTGCGGCAAAGGCATCAGTTTGAGCGTAGAGAGCCTCATGGCGCTCAAGCTCACGGACCCCAGGTGAGCAATTCACTTACCGGAGCTTGCTCCTTGGAAGACTGCACCTCGGAGGGCTCTTCCTGCTCCGTGCTGGTGGCCGCTGAATTGTCCGTGGAGTCCTCGCGGTCAAGCCATGCCCCGGGGTCGTGCCCCCCGGGAGGTGATGCCTCCTCCTCCTCCTCCAGGAACAGCCGCCGCCGCTTGTGCTTCTGTACACGCGGAGGCTGCAGCGTTGTGCGCGCTTTGTGCGCCTTGCTGGCACAGCTGTCGGTGCAGTACCAGTCCCCGGGTGGCACCTCCACAATTCCACTGGCGTGGCAGTACAAGTGCCACCCGGCCTGGCAGCCATCGCAGAGCACCATCTTCTCCGGGTCGTGCGGCTTGGAACATCCCTGGCATGCCACCATGTCACAAAGAGCGAATTCCGACGCTTCGTTGATGCTGCCTGGCCTCTTGACCAGCCGCCGCCGCAGGAACAAGTTCGCATGTCTTGAAATTGCCCCTCGGATGCTTGCGCCAGGCGTAAGCCCTTTGGGCTGCACGCCCCTCCGCCGAAGATCCGCCAGTATCTCCGGCACCGTCATCCATGCACCGTGGCCATGCCTCTGGAGAGCATCGTATATGCGCTTGATAACTGTGTCCTCCTACAACAAGCAGCCAGCCGAGACACGTTATAAGCTGTCATCGACTGGGCCTACCGTCATGACTTAGCAACACAAGAAGGCCACCTCGCCGTCCTCTCCGCACTTTTCTGCGGAAACGTGAGCACTCATTGCATCTACCTATGGGACATGCATACATACCTTGCCGGCGAGCTCCTTGTCCTCCTTGTCCTCCTCCTCCTCAGCATCATCATCCGGGCAGCCATTCCCCAGCTCACCGATGGCGGAAAGGAGCCGCCCAGCTTCCCCCACCTGCTCCTCCTCCTCCTCAGCATCATCAGAGTCACAGAGATCAATTACCTCGTCCCCGTCATCCTGTGGTTGCTCGTAGAGCTGGTCGGCTACGACTGTCTCCTCGCTCGGCAGAGTCTCGCCTGGCGGCCAGGTCACCCCAGGGGGGAGCGGTGCAGGAGACTCCTGGTTTCTTGCCGGCTGCAAGGGCGGTGTCGCATCCAGCGGCTCCGACTTGGCCCTCACCACGGCATTCCGCTCAGAGGCAGACATCACTGTAGATAGCCCCCGGCTCCGAGGTATCTACGCCTGTCACGGTAGCCTGCCTCTGGAGACATGGGCATCATGCCACAACAGGAAACGGGCATGCGATTGCAGAGCATGACAACCTTAGGTTGAGCATTACGATTCCACTGAGGCCAGCCCGCGGGGAGCGAGCCATACAATCCATTCGATAGTGTGTGCCCAGTCCATCTCGGCTAGGGCAGTGAAGAGCAGTGAACTACAACCTTTCACTGACAACAAAACGAACCGCATGTCACTCCTTGTTAATAACCCACAAGTTGATTGACTCGGTCAGTGCGGAATTCTCTCAGTGAGAAGACCGGAGGTCATTTATCGACGACTACGTCTGTCCCTGATTCCCTGATTATCTTTGTAAGGATTATTGGCATACGTACCGTAGTACACACTCTAGTGGCTTTCGGGTTTTATATGGTACATTGCAAATACCCTTACCTGACCTCCCCCGCCCTCCACCCTTATCCCTTAGCTTTTGTAATACCCCCGCCCGTCCCCTGCAAATCAAGGCGCAGCAGGGGGAAACTATGCATGTACATTCCGTTTTAAAAGAATAAACCACGAATATATGACGAAAATATCGACGAGAAATGGCAAAGCACTTCAGCTCGTCGGAGAAAAAGAATGCGCCAAGCGCCCGCTCCACCGCCCCACCATGCCTAGAGACGCGACGACCACGACGGGACGCAAGATGATCCTGGTGTGGCAAACAGATCATGGCCAAGTGACGGCGCTCGGGACTTCTAGCGCTATTTTGCGTCCCACGCTGCCCTAGATTTTGTTTCAGAAGGGCGACCGAAATCGGCGCGAAGTTTTCAAGTTTTCGTTCTGTCGCTACAGGGTAGTTCACACTCGGGTGAAATTCAACAGAAATCAATAATATCCCCGTATGGCTAAAACACCCCGCTCCAGCACCCAAGCTTGCCAGGTCTGAGCGCGGGCAGCAGCGCTTCGGCATCGGAGGCAGCGCCCATATGAGTCGCCTAGAGCATGGGCGAAATCGGAAGGGGGTGAAGTGGGTGTGGGGAAACAAGAGTGAGAGACGACTATCGCGGATAAGCAGTAGTCTGGCGTGATATGTGCGACTACGCGCTCACCACTAGTCGTCGCGGGCTCTCCAGAGCGCCCGAAGAGGTGAGGGGGGCAGCCTGGGGGGGAAGCCTTGGGGGTGGGTGGGGGGGGAAGGGGGGGGGGGGGGGGGGGAGCGCGGCCGCCAGGGGCTGGCTTCTTAGGTGACGTCACCTGCACACCACGAACGACCTGACCACCAGGCGCGCCGGTCACAGCAGCAATACTCGTGAGTCGGGCGCTCAGCGCAGAGTACCAGGTACCAAGGGTTTCACTGGTGCCAGTCCTGTCCCGGGGGCGAAAAAAACAAACCAGGTACCCGGTACGGTAGTGCTTGGCTGCGACGATGTTGCGCGGACTACTACCTGAACACGTGGACTGCTTCTGAAATCCACGATGTACCAGTAAGGATTTAGTACTGTAGCAGTATCACTCATCCATCCGACCATCCCGCCTCGTGCGGGATGCGGGCCGCTTTTCGGCGGCTTGCTCGGTTCAGCTTCATACCCTCTAAGGATTACAGTACTGCGTTTAGCGGCGGCCTGCTTTTAGTTTCTTACTGGCCTTTTTGTAATTCACACCAGTAGTAGCATGTCAGTTATACACGTAGTAGTTTAGCAGTGATGACCTGGCGGGTTTCCGCGCGCTCCTACGAGTACCCAGGTACTCCAAACCGCCCACTACTCGGACGACAAGCGCCGCCCATACTGATGGTACAGGTACCTGTACCTGTACTCCACGCGATCACGACCGCTGGCGGTACGTCGGCCGCCACCGATCGGATCATCAAGGAGCGCGCTGTTATTGGTCGGCTGTTGGCCGCGCATCGGGCAGCCACGCGAGCTTGCCGGCGTCAGCAGACGAGACCATAGTCGCTATACCAGCTCCACATCTGCGCAGCGTGGTTTGACAAGGCCCAGTCTAACCCGCCAAGACATTCGGCGTTTTCCTGGGGCTGCGATAACTGTCCGTCAGCCCAAAACTATGGCCGCCTCTTCATCCGCGCCAATGGGCGCTGGCGGTAGCGCCCGACTCACAAGCGACAACAATAGGCGGCGGTTTTTGGGGTGGGTCGCCCTGCTCGGAGCCCTTGCCCCAAGCCTGCTCCGGAAATCTAGGCCCCCACTCGCTACACATGCCATCTCCACTGTGCTTCGAGCTCCCCGCCAGTCCTACACGGCCCTGCGGCATGCCCGGCATCTGCTTTTGAACACCCCCTGGTCAGTTTTCCGGGCATTTCCCGCCACTCTCGGCACTCCTTCGAATAATCCAGTGCCATACACGTCATAGCATCCCGCTCCGACTGCCCCGGTCGCTAAACTGACGGGCGATGGGACGCTCCGAGTAGGCGCGAACGCAGCTGGGTGGGCGCATCGCGCCGCAAGCTCCGCCCCTGCCTCGCAGGAGGGGAGCGACCCGACATCGACACCTCCGCCTACTCTCGGCCCACCTACGATGAGCTGCGCGCGAGAGGACGCGCGGCGGACCGCAGCCTACCGCGCCGGGTGGTCGACTTTGCCTGGCCCTTTGCTGCGCTGTACCTGGCCAACCGGCAGCAGCCCGTGGGTAAGGGAAGATGCCGCCCGCCATGGTGACTTTGGTGTCAGGCCACCGGTATACACCTGCGATTGGCGAAGGAAGGATGCTTTCTTATATGCCAGCGTTACGGATGAAATAAACCAATGACCGTTAGCGACTATGGATCATATGAATTATTGATGGCGTTGCAGCTGAGGAACAGAAATGGCGGACTTGCCCTCCCTGCCAGCCATAGATTGCAGCTATAAAAGCGCAGCCGAGGCACACATACACGGTGGCGGGGCCGATGTTGGCTCCCTCGTGCTGCTTGACGCCTCGCCGCCTGCCCAGCTTGATGTTCCCCTTGATTACCCCCCTCTTTTCCCCGCCCTCTCCTCGTGTTGTGCCTTGATATGGATTACCGCCACAGGCGATGTGCCTGTGCAGAAGAGCGAAGAGGAGTGGCGGGAGCAGCTGTCGCGAGAGGCGTACTACGTGCTGCGCAAGCGCGGTACAGAGAGGTCAGGCGGGTCCCGCAACCATGAATTACCCCCCTCCTCCCCTCCAGTCACGTCCATCTCCCGCATCTCCCCTCCAATACACCCCGTACATCGCAGCCTTGAACCCCCCCCTTGCCCCATTACCACCATTCCCTCGCCATCCCCACTATTGCCATCCCCTCCACTGCATGCTTGCCCTGGCTGGCAGGCATGCGCACATTAGGCCCTGACCCCCATTCGCCGGATGGCGCTGTCCCCTGCCCTGCAGAGCGCGCTCCTCGCCGCTAGACAAGCAGTACAGCGAGGGCATCTACCGCTGCGCTGGCTGCGGCAGCTCACTCTTCGCCTCCGCCGCCAAGTTCGACTCCGGCACCGGCTGGCCCTCCTTCTACGAGGCGCTGCCCGGCTCGGTGCGCCCCCAGCGGGCCCTCTCTGGGGAGGAAAGGGGCTAGCATCCGGCTCTTGCCTGCCCACTCCCTCCCTCCTCCCTCCTCCCTGACGTGACCTCATGGGCACCCCGCTGGCCTCCCCCCTCCCCCAGGTGGACCTCACGCTGCAGCTGCTATACTGCATCGGGGACTTTGGCGCGCGCGAGGTGCGCTGCTCCACCTGCGGCGGCCACCTGGGCCACGTCTTCTCCGACGGCCCGCCCCCAACCGGCAAGCGCTACTGCATGAACGGGTGCGCCCGCCCGCTCCCCTTCCCTGCCTCGCGTCGCCACTCTGGGCCAAGCCATGACCACGGAGTTGCTGACGGGAGGCTGCCATCCGGTTGGCAGGGTCGCCCTGTCTTTCGAAGGGGCGGGGGAGGATACAGGAGAGACAGCATGAGCAGCCCCGCGCAGCGACTCCCTGGTGCAGTCAGATATATCCCTGTGCAAGCAGGGGCCTCGGTACAAGCGTGTAACACTCACCCGCTTCCTCGCGGTCCAGCACGCATGGCCCAGCAGCTTAGAAACTGGCGGGTGGCGGAACCTTCCGCGCCCTCCCTGTGTGACGGTCAACCCTAGACAGGGTTTGAACATTTCCGATTTAGGGTTTCAATTTCGGCTCAAAAGAATAGAGCACATAAAAGGTTTTGGGCACATTCTGCGGGTGGGTGGCGGTGCGGCGGAGAGCTGCAACCGTGTGCCAAACCCACCGCCGCCCCATAGAACTGCATCTTGCGCCCCCACACTGTACATAGCGGTCAGCAGGCCCGTGCTCCCAAGAGCGCACGTGCAGGTGATACCAATGGGGCGGCCCCCTTGAATAGGGAGACTGACACTGTTATGCACCCAGGCACAGCTCAATAATATAAGTGTGAACGCGTACAACCAGACCCCGTGAACCCTTGGGGCTGAGGTTTGCTATTCTTCCTCCAAGACACTCCAAAATAGTCCGATTGTTTCGATGATTGCAACCATTTGAAACTTTTAGGGTTTTCATATTTAGGGTTTACTCGGTCTGACCGCCCAACCAGGGTTGGGCTGCAGTATCTACTGCACTGCAGGCTGCAGAAAATGCAGCCTGCAGTTAACCTACTGCACTGCAGCCTGCCGTACTTCCCGAAAAGGGGCTGCAGTGCAGTTACCCAAAGTGCCCCAAATATATGCCCTTCACTGTCCCGCCCTTCCCTACAATCACCAGTTTCAGTGCTACTGCAGCCTGCACTGCAGCCTGCAGTACTGGAAAGTGGACTGCAGTCCAACCCTGCGCCCAACATTGCAGCCGGGGACTGGCAAGCTGTTGGCCACCTGAGTGTGCAGCAATACAGCGGTATTTCTTTTCTCTCTGTTTGGTGCCGTTGTTGCAGGTCCGTAGCTTGCGCCACCTGACGATTCAGTATTCCGAGTAGCCAATATATTTTGATCCTGTTGGATGGGGGGGTGGTCCGCCTTTTTTGATTGCTTGACGTGCTATGGCGACGCCGTGCGGAGCGTCGCTCACAAGCTGCATGCCGACACACTGACATACAGCAGCTGCATCCCCTATATTATGACAACCGCATGTCCCTAATAGTGTGGAAGTCATCCTTCGCCATGCGTATGTCGTCATCAGGCAGCTCTGCGCAAAAAACGGGCAGTTGTGCCACTATGTAGTGGCAGCCCAGAGCCGCCATCGCTGACATCATGCGACATCGTCAATGTCCCAAGAAGTATAGGATCTTACGATATGAGTCCCTGCTGGCATGGCTTGTACCAATTCGTCTATTCTGCTCATATTGCCTGTAATGCGACAGCAAGAACCAGTCCAGATACAACGCAGACCGGTGATTGGGTTCAGCCATCAACAAAATAAAGAATGGCCCGAGCAATCCTTACCTGGTATAATAACAGATACCACGTGGTTATACACAAGTTGGGTGACGCATAACCATGCATCACATCACATCACACCATGGGCATATTGGGGTATGGCGCTAAGCTTTATAGTAAACCGTCGCGCAGGGGTACCTCCGTACCATCCAGCAGCAGGCCGGCAGGTACCGATCCCGGTACGAGTGCAGGTACCTCTACCGGTTCTGTACTTTATTACTTAATCGGTGCCTGCCGCGTACTTGCGTGAATTACAAAAAGGCCAGCAGTAATAAATCCACGGCGTACTGGTGTGAATTACAAAAAGGACAGTTCCCCAGAATTAGAAAATCAACACAGCAAGCCGCCTAAAAGCGGCCCGCATCCCGCATGAGGCGGGATGGATGAGTGATGCGCACACGGTTCAGAGTCCGGGCCACGCGAGCACGTGTGTGAGTGGGTGATCCTCGGACGTGCTGTGCAGCTTCAGCAACGGGATGGCAGACGAATCTGCGCCGTCTGATGAGGCAGCGAGCGCGCTCTCGAGCGGCCACCAAGCTCAGGACCCCGAGGAAATCTCTTGCGAGCAAGGCCTCCTGGTGAGCCCGGGTGATGCACCGAGTGCCCCGCGATGAGAGGGCACCCCGATCCGCAGCCAAGCATGCGATACCACGCACTGTGCGGTGCACCCCCTTGCTCACCTCACCCACTGTGCCGAAGACCATGCCCGTGTACTCCGACATATCCAGGATGTCTCGAAGAGGACCCTTCTGTCCGGGCTCTGTGTTGATTTATACCACGGCATACTGGTATACTGGTATATACCGGTATATACGGCATACTGGTTTATACGTATATACCGTATGTTGAGTATACCACGGCGTACTGGTATACTGGTATATACCGGCGGCAGATGGCGGGCAGGGCTGCTGAACCGGCGATCGCCGGGCCTTATGACCGTTGAAAGTCGTTACACTGTACGGGATAGTGGCTCGTGCGTAGTTCCTACTACTGTACACCGAGTATAGCAATAGAAAGGTCTTGGCACACCTTTGGCCACCCGGGTGCGCACTCGACAAGGTCGTTTGATGCTGCGGACTGCTGAAGTCTCGGCGTGCGCCGCGCCGACATGCAGCCCTTGCCGGACGCAAACCCGGCCACCTAATCCAGCGGCAGAAGCACGACGCAACGCAACGGGAGCTGGGCAAGTGCGGCCGCAGGTACGTTAATAACCAACGAGCCCCCCTGCGAGAGGCTACCACCGCCTGCTCGTCCCCCCCAAGCCGGTGCGCAAGGGCGCTGCTTTACATGCAGCTTAGCCTCGGCGCCACCCGCGGAGCGAGGGCAGCGGCGCAGCATCCAACTGTTCAGTACTTAGCGCGCGTGGCGGCGTGGGAAGGCTGTGCTGGGGGTTGCAGCTGTTGGCGTGTGCCAGGGGTGCACCCTGCAGATGTGGCAGTTGTGGAAAAGCTCTCGAGGCGGGGCCCGCAATTATCACGCGGAGGCGACCTGTGGCCCTGTGGGGTGCGACGGAGATAGCTGGTATATGAATGTTCCTTGTTCGTGCTAGGCCCAGCGCTTCTGGAGATTTTCCAGGGCTCTATCGGGGGGTACCAGCGGTACCGGATACAGAGCCGCCCTTGTCGACGCTGCGAAAGTACCTGGAAGTAGTCTGACATTACTCGCGTTCACCTCGGCACGACCCCCTCCCCTGCAAACCGAGAGCTTGTTGCATGCGGTGGCCCGGCAGTGAAGCGCAGGTCCAGAGATAATCGAGAATCGTCAGATATTTCTGAACGAGCCTCGGGCTGGCCAGAAGTAAGGCGCACCTGCAGAGGGGGTTTCGAGCGGGATAGACGAGCAGGAGGGCAGCGATGAGTAACGAAGCGCTGAACGTGACGCTGGGCACGCACGAGCTGCGGCCATGGGTTCTCAAGATGATCGACGTCAAGGCGGAGCAGGTGGGGGCCGCGCGCTGCAGCAACCAGTGCCCGCTTCTACGATCGGGGAGCGGCGTCGGAGCAAGAGCTGGTGCCTGACGGAGTGTTTGGGCCGCAGGAGCAAAAGCGGACCTCGAAGGAGCTCAAGTGTGCCGTGGACGACATGAGGAAGATGATGCACAACTCACTCAAGGTGCTGTGACCAGGCACCTGTGGCGTGTCACAGTTCATTGACAGAGTTAGACTGCTTGCACGATTCGACATGGGCGGCTCCTTTGCTGACTGCGCACGACTGTGGATGAACCCCAGAAAGCGGTGGATGCTCTAGATAAGGAGATTTCGACAGAGTTTGCGTCATGCCGCCAGGAGATCTCCCTCATCGCGTCCAAGCTAGAGGTATGCCCCCCACCCCTGGACTTGGTGGATGATGTCACGGGGAAGCCGTCACGCGGCTCGCCGTCACGCGCATGTGTGTGCGCCCTGCCCATAGGAGGAGGCGCACGCCCGGAAACTGGAGGCGGCCAGCATCGTGGAGGAGCAGCGGCTGCACAAGACAGAGCTGCGCGACCTGGAGAGCCGCATGGCGGCGATGGAGAACAGCCTGCGCAACGAACTGAAGCTGCAGGAGGCGAAGAACAACGAGTCGCGCAAGGTGGGTGGCCGGCCCCAGCATGCCACATTCGCCACCCTTGGGCTGTCCCCATGTTTGAGGCATGTCCGGACTCAGCCTTGTCAAAGATCCACCGTTCACCGATTGTTTGTTGGTGATTTGCCGAGACTTTCATGGCCGCTGATTGAAGTCGGAATGTGCGGGGCACGGCCGGCTGGTCATCGCCGGCGCAGGCGCTGAGCGAGGAGGTGCGCAAGATGGTTGCGGACCACAAGACGGCAAGCAGCCAGAGCCTCAAGGACGTGAAGAAAGACACGAAGGACCGCCTGGTGGAGGTGCTGCCCAGTTGCCGCCCTGCATGCCCTCTGCGCTCGCGATGTGTGCGATGTGTGACAGGGGGAGGGGGAGCACCAGAGGGAAACTTTGGGGGGCGATCGCTCGCCCCGTGCTGACGCGCCCTGCCTTTGCACTGCGCCCGCTGCACTCAGCTGGAGTCTCGCGTCGAGCAGAAACAGCGCAACTCGCACGACGAGCTCAGCCAACAGGTGCGCTGCCGCCTGCCCTGGCCACCCGGCGGGCTGCCGTGTGCGCGATCCAATGCGCCGTCACCCGATCTCCCCATCTGGCTCCGCATGCCATGCATCGGGAAGCACGTGCTGGTGCCTCAGTGTGTGCGCGCTGCTTGTGCCTCAGATCCGGCTTGTGGATGGCAAGACGGACGACTGCGCCAAAGAGGTGCGTGAGGCAGAGGCTACGCGGTGCCCGCCTGAGAGCGGGTAGCAGGCTGTGACGCTATTATGACGCCTCCCATGATGCCCCCCCCTCCCCCCCCCCCCCCCCGCTGCTGCTGCCAGCTGCGACCAGGCATGCGGCGTTGGTTTGATATGATAGTCGATGCTAGGGTATGACCAGCTAGGGTATGACCATGATGGGTGCCTGAGCTCTTGGACCTGCTGTCACTTCCTGCCTTGGGGTGCGGTCCATCAGATGTCGAGACTGAGCAAGTCGGCGGAGGACATTCGCCGCGAGGAGCGGGCGCTGCTGGAGGGCGTGCTCTCCGACGA
The DNA here is from genome assembly GCA_006384855.1 of Tetraselmis striata. Lineage (NCBI taxonomy): Eukaryota > Viridiplantae > Chlorophyta > Chlorodendrophyceae > Chlorodendrales > Chlorodendraceae > Tetraselmis > Tetraselmis striata. Next base: position 76,387 of record VCJN01002881.1, read on the forward strand.
GCGGCGCGCGAGGGAGTCTGAGCTCGCGAAGGAGAACGCCTCGCGGAAGGTGCTGCTGCCGCCGGCTCCGCCTCCGTGCGCTGCACGTGTGTCTGCCTTGTGCCGCCATGAGCTACATGTGCAGCGGACGGGGGGCCGCCGCTGACGGGCGGTTGATGGGCCGCAGGCGGACCTGCTGCAGCTGGAGGAGAGGGTGGCGGAGGAGAGCCGGCGCAAGAAGGAAGACCTGGCGGAGGAGCACAAGCAGCGCCAGGCACAGGTGAATGCGCGGACGTGTATTCGTGTGCAAGTTATGTGGCGATTCAGTGCGATTAGGTTTCGCACCGCGTTGTCGCCAAGCTCTATGATGGCTGGCTGCCTGGAGCATGGAACAGCAACAGGCTGCACACAGCATCAGTCGTTGCTGCCAATATACAATCGTTCACCGCTTACCTGCACCAACATGGTACCACGAGTAGCAGAAAAGCTTGGCCGCATCAGCGGAGCGATTGGGACACAGCGGACGCTGCAAAAATGCGCAATACACCGACACGTCACCTCAGTGGTTTCGGAGCGTAGCAGCGCATGGATTAACTGGGATTTGCCAATGGGACGTTTGGCACATCAGCTGCTCCAAAACCATGGTTGCTGTGCCGGTAGCTCTCCTGCTCGTCGTCTTTTTTGTGCCACTTGTACACTATTCCACAAACATAGCCCCGCCGGTAACGGCCATTCGCCAAACTCGTACACCGATACGCACGTGGTTGTGCACCACGCAACAGCCCTGGCCCGCTTTTTGCCCCTCTGCCCGCCTGCCGCCAAGTCTGACGTGGTGGCGCTGGCAGGTGGCGGAGATGGACGCGCGAATTGCCAAGGAGGTGCGCGACCGCTCGGCGGAGAGCAACCTGCTGAGGAATAGTCCTGCAGGAGGAGGTCATGACGCGCAAGAGCCTGTCGCAGAGCTTCCAGTCCCTGGAGAGGTGAGGGCCATGTGGTGTCATGCCTGGTGGATCGCGGGCGAGAGGCTCGGCACCCTGTTGGACATCAATAAGCACAGCTGAGTGTGCGGCGCCAACGTACTCATAAGAACCCTTATCGTAAGAATTCGAATTGACTGTGCAGGCAACCTAAAAGAACATTCAATATAGTTCCTCATTTGACCTCTGACAGGTCGGGCAGGTTCTTGTTGGCAGTGCTCTTATTGCCGCGTCTGCATCCGTATTTGGGCGTGATTGGGCGGGAGGAATAGTGACCAGCTCACCTGTGGTTATAACTAGGCTGCCTTTACGGTAAGATGCGATGCTGCCTGGGTGCAGACGAACCTCCAAGACAGCATTTGCAAGGAAGTGCCTGCCTTATGCCCATCCAAAACCAAACATAAATCCGACAGACACACTGCAACCTTAGGAAAGTGCCATCAGGCGCCCCCAAACAGTCCCTTAATGCCGGTCTGCTCTAAGGACCAGCGTTGGCACCCGTCGTGGGTGTGCCGCTATGCCGTGTCTCACAAATCATGCGGTTTGGCTGGATTGTGAAGGCGCGCAATCAAGCACATCGAGGAGATGGTGTCCCACAAGGCGGCGGTCACCTCTGCGCTGGGCTCAAAGGGGAACGCATCGGACATGATTGCTGTGGCGCAGGTCTGTGCTTGCGCCGCATGGCGCGCTGAACCTGCACGTGCGTGGATTCAGTGATCGCATGCATACTGGTGTGGGAGTGGGGTGGTGCGTGCACTTAGAGAAAGGCTCGGTGCATTGAAACCCCACAGGCTCTGGAGCAGAAGTCCAAGGAAAGCGACGAGAGAATAAAGCTGGTGCAGGTCAGGCCCCAGTGGCATCCGTGAAGTACATACAGCATGGCACTTGTCTGTTTGTTTTAGACAGTATTTTGTGCTCTGCATATATGCAGCAGGGTCCACGCTCGAGCTGATGCGGGTGTTCCGTGTTCCCCCACATTACAGGAAAAGCTCTCCGCAGCGCTACTTTCCGAGCGGAAGGTGCGCTGGCGGCTGGGGCTCTTTGCAGGACGGAATGTGTTGAACGCGGTTGCTTGATGGCATGCGGCAATAATTTTCGTCGACAACTTTTCAGCCTCGTGCCTGGCCACCCCTGCAGGCACGCAAGGAGTCCGTGGCAGAGGAGTACAACGCGCGGCGAGAGGAGATCACCGAGCTGGGCAACGCCGTGGGGCTCGACGTCGCCAAGCTGCACGAGCAACTGGGGCAGATGGCAGAGGCGGAGCGCCGAGCGCGCGACGCGTTGGCCCGTCGGGTAGGCCGCCCCGTCCTTGTTCTGGCCCACTGGCTACACTGGAAGGCGTAGTCGCGACCGCCTTTCCACAGTCTGAGCGAGTGCACATAATGCAAGGGGCATCGCTCTGTGCCATTAAATAGCTCAAAAGACTATTCGCTAATGTACGTCATCGGCGGGACTCGTCGAGCCGTTCCTGTCCGCCACGCTCGCAAAAATGTCGACCGTGTCGGGTCTCCCGAGCCGGTCTGGTCGAATCCGACCTGACCAACCATTCCGATGAATGTTTAGTATAAAGCAAAGTTGCCACCTGACTAGTTATTACTGCGCGGTGGCTGGGCAGTCGTCAGCGTTGTCTTGACATCCACCACTACTCGAACGCTGCTCGGACTGTGTTGTCGGTTCTAAACCAGAAATCTTTACGTGGCCGCTATGCTGCGAAACCACGCGCGCTGCGGCATGCCGGTCACCCGCCGCGCCGCATGCGAGTATTGGTCGGAAGTGACGGATGCTCGGGCGCAGATATCGGAGGAGCGGGAGACGTCAGAGGGCAACATGTCGGCGGAGCTCAGCCGGCTGACTGACCACTTTCACGAGTTCCGCGGCAGCGTCGACGCGCACATCGAGGAGTTCGGCAAGCACCAGCGCGCGGTGCACGAGGCGCTCGGCTCCAAGGGGACAGCGAAGGACCTCATCGCGGTCGCGCAGGCGATCGAACAGCGCGCCAAGGACGCCGAGGTGCAGATACGCTCGGTGAGGAACGAGCTGGACAGCCGCTGCAACAAGTGCGCCGCCCACTCTATCGCCTGCGCGCTGATGTGGTCACACTGTGGCTCTCGTGTTTTAGTTCGGGGGCTCGGCGTCGGCGTCGGCATTTACCCTGTACTAGCGACTACCACAGACTGCGACGAGAATACAGTAGGGCGGGTCGCCACCTCGCGCGCCGCTGATGATGATTATGATGCTCCGCGCGCCGCCCGCACGCGCGGGCTGGCGGCGGTTGATGTTACTGCCGTCCACATACACTGCACCACCAGAGATTATTTGTAAAATACACCGGGCCATGAAAATGCCTTACTCGTTGATTGAAATACAGTGAAGTATAGTGTCAGTGTTGCTGCAATAAGACAGTAAAGTATTATTAATTCAAATTATGATAGCCACATTTATACATCTTCATCTTCATAACAATGTAGTGTGACAGTCTTATAATTATACTGCTTCACAAAGTATTGGCCAATTACTTCAGAACCCTATATGGTACCGGCATCGGTGGTGCCCTATACTTTCTAGAAGTCCAAAACAAGCAGAGAATCTTCTTGCTGTACGCATGCTGTCCTTGGGTGGTAGGGTCCGGCTGGTAATATATCTAGGGAATATGTCCTATTAATTTTACCAGTTAAAACCCCAATAAATGGTCCACTGAACTATCTAATTGCCCTGTATATCAGTCACTCAGTTTCCGCCCCTTTGCATATTTTCCCAGGTTGGCATCAGCGTTGAGGGAGAGCTGCAACGCGCTATCAGAAGAACACGAACAGCACGTGGCGAAGGTAGGCAGGCGCTCATGGCAAAGGGCTATTGTTGGCTCCGGGGGGGGGAGGGGGCAGCAAACATGTCATGGCCTCCTCTGTGTGTGTGTGTGTGTGTGTGTGTGTGCGTGTGTGCGTGTGTGTATGCGCCATTGCTTCTTTGTGTAGTAGCCAGCCAACTGCAAGCCGTGAGGCATTAACATGTGCCGTGCGTATGCCGGAAGGTGGAGGCGGCCTTGCACGCAAAGGGCAGCGCTAACGAGCTGCTGTCGGTGGCAGAGGTGGGCCCACAAAAGAGCAAATGCCCCCCCCCCCCCCCCCCCCCCCCCAATCCCCCTTGTCTCCGTTGCAATATGGTTTCGGAGCACATTCCATTGCATGTGGTGAGCAGGATCGCGCACAAGCATCACCATTCAACCGCTTTCGATTTGTTGGGATGATGGTTGTTTGACATGTGGTCAGTCGGGTACTGCCACAGCCTCATAAGTTGTGTCCTTTTGGGGGTGGCATCATCAGGCTCTTGAGCGCAAGGTGGACAAGAGCACGATGGAGACGTCCCTGGAGGCGGTGGCCACCCAGATGAACGGGCGGCTGTCGGAGAGCGAGGCGCAGCAGGGCAAGGTGCAGGCGGCGCTGCAGGCGGCGCTGGCGGCACCGGGCGGCGGGACCGCCCTGCTGCAGGTGGCCAAGGAGCTGGAGACCAAGTCGCAGGAGCTGGAGAAGCTCCGCGAGGTGCTGGAGCAGACGTCCAGCGCGGCAGAGATGGTAGGGCATGCGGCACCTCGATTCTTGCGGATGCTCCCACGTCCAGCATCCGTGCTAGAGGGACACCACCTGACGCCGTGCTGCTGCTCACCCATTGACTTGCCATGTCACCATAGCCCTCATTATACATACCACCACCACACGGCCACGTATACTTTCCCACAAAAGAGACGCCGCTATTTGACATGTGCACTCTGGCAACTGTGCGCAGAACGTGTCGGCACTGAAGGATGCAATCGACAGTCATGCGGACGCCATGGACGTGTTCAGCTCCGACATGGCTGCCACTGTTGCCAAGAAGCTGTCCTCCATGCAGAGGGTGCGACAGCCTCCGCCCTTTGCTCCTACATAGACGGAGACCGCCCGACACCCCGGTGGTCAGCCTTTTCGTTCAGTGTTTTTCGGACCGTGCGGCTGATACACCAATGAAACGCAATTCCCAGGCTCTGGAGGGCAAGGCGGACCTGTCGGCTGCGGCGGCATGCGTGCACGTGTCGACTTATCTGAAGGAGAAAGGCATCAAGGCGCCAAAGGGGGTACGGCGCCCCAGCGGCTGCGTGCCCTGCCTCCGCACATCCACCACCCGGTCATTGTGAAGCGCAAACAACAGGCTCTGGCCCACCTGTAGGGGGCAGCAGCCGATGGCGAGACACTTGGGCTATCGAGTGCTTCTTGAGTATCAAACCTTTAGATGGGGTGTTCATCGAGGTGGGGCTAATTTCCCTGCTGATTCCGAATGGTGCGATGCCCCTGCAGAGGTTGTTCGCGACGGACACCGCCCGTCTCTCCATGGAAGACATCAAGTGAGCGCCCTGCCAAAGGCATCATAACATTCCAACACCTGACAGCCGTGGCCCTCGTGACGGCAGTTCCCACGGCAGTTGAGACGTGTTACATTTGCGACATACATTGATAGCCGGGCTGCGGTGTCGGGGCTAACGAGTCGCCGGGGCTGTGTGGCGGGCGCACATCAGCGACATCGCCGCCATGCAGGTGTCTGCTCGGCAGCGCGCGCTCAGCAGCGCAAGGAGCACCAAGCGGGGCTCCGAAAGGTGGGCCCTCCAGCCACAGCAGCGACTAGAGCTGCGCTCTCCCGCCATGGTTATGCTGTTGCTGTTGACCGGGGGTGATGTTTGCTCAAAGGCTGTGCGTAAGTACGCTTCTGCTACGCGATTCGACCTAATTAAGCCGCCGTCGTTTACCTTTAAAATGACCCTCAAATTTGAACTGCTGGGGGTGAGGCAGGTATTTGATGTCAAGCAGAGTCCAGATTTATAATGAAAGTGTTCAAGTACGGCATATTAAAAACGCAAACCTATCACACACATTGATAAACAATGTATTATGATAGAATTTGACACACATTGATAAAGTATTATGATAGAATTTGACAGGACTTGCTCAAACTGGGCGTATCTTTCCCGCTTAAGTGCGTTGAGGCATTCTGCGCAAGTGTGAGAAAAAGTGAACTGAAAATGGATCTGTAGTATCGTTATGCTGTCGGTAGGGGGCTTCTACATTTAGTTTGTCGTACTCAGCCAGCTCTAACCGGACTTACGCCCAACCCTGGTTGTGCCCCTACTTGATACGGAGGGCCTGCCGCCTGGCGACCATCATGTCACTCGTATGCGTTGCCCCATTCATCGCCATTCGCCTCACTGCTCCGAGCCGCGCGGGTGTTGCACAGGTCCCCCTCAAGAAAGTCGCTGCCTTCCCGCAGCTACGGCCGCACCTCCATCACCAACTTGTACTAGCAGCGCCTTAATGACAGCAGACAGCACATCGTGGTGGCGCTCCGGGCACAGGGCCAAGAGGAAATGGTTTCATAGTGCTGGCTGCTGCGGTGGCGGACTCCTCCCTTGCACTTGCACATCTCGTCACAGAGAATGAGCGCCGCTGTGAAGGCTGCGTGCAATCCCTAGTTTATTGGAATCCAACGGATGCATCGGCCACGCCACTGCTGCGCTGATGAGCAGTGCGTGGTTGGCATTCGCGATTGACTTAGAGCCCCCTCTGCTGGCACTAAACATTAACTACATGCCATGGTGTCTGCGTGACACTTCATGACAATCATTTAACTATCAACCTGGCCGATTGAAGCCCGATGCGCTTCGCTGCCCTTCGACTGCCCTGTCTGATTCTTTCAATTTATCAAGCTGCGACTTTGCTGCAGAGCCATTTTGTACCCCACAGTGCACTTACGGTTGTGGACTGGTAGCCATACAGGCTTTCGCTCGTGATTTTTATTGCGCACTGCAATAACCTCCGTTTTTTTTTTGGGCCAGTGAGCTTGCCTTGGTCGTCTGCCGATGTTTTATAAAAACTGGACTTTTCCCAGATGCTGGCCCTTCTGCAGGGAGTAAAGTAGCACGGTGCTTTATTCGGTGCAAGTTGTATTAATGCTGCCTAAAACCGCGCACCCTCGCAGGCACCCTGCCCTGCATGCACTAAATTAGTCTGCGTGGGGATGGCTGCGGCGAGGAACGGTTGGGTCTCACACGCCTTCAAAGCTTTTGTGACTTTTAGCAGGGGTGGTACTCTTAGCAGTAGCATACTAGAATACATGCACGCCCGCTCGGGCGCCCAAATGGATGCGACGTGCTGAATGTGACTGAATGATCCAAAACCATATACAGGTATGTTGGATATACGACTACTATCCGTATTATTACTACGAGGAGGAGCAACATATAATGTGTACACCTTTCCACATAAGTCCGGGTTTTGCATTTTCGATCGCAAAGCGCATGCATGGGCGAGGACAACGCCGGCTGCATGTGCACACATGCTAACTACAGTGGGAATAGTTCGGGCAAACGCCTATTGTGCGCTTTATACCCACCCGCGCGACAACACGACCTTTGGTGGGCGCCCTTTAAAAAACGCGAAATCAGTGCATGATGCGTTGGCGCCGGAAAATTGTGGGTTGCGCCAACCGTCCAAACCTATGGGAAAAGCGGCACTCGTCGCACCAAACTTGGTGAATACGGCCCTTGGCATAAGTTGCACACACCGTGCGTGTAGGCCACTGAAAACATGTCGCTATAGGCACGACGTGACACCCCGACAACAAGTTGGCCACTGTGGGAAGCAGTTTTGGGGTGAAAATGCTGCTGTTTCTGTGGCGAACGCACGTAGGAGAGGCGCTCGATGGCCCCCTTTGACGTAGGGCATTGCTCTACTATGGGGGCGCGTGGTGGAATGCCAGTTGCACCGTTTCGTGGGCGGGGTGGCGCGGTAGGGGCGTGGATTTTAATTAATATGAAGTAACTTGACAGTTGAATCAGCGATGCGTCGATTTTTCAGAAAATTTCAAAAGAACGGGTTCTATATCACTGGCCTACAGTTCCATCAATTTGCATTGCGCTTTGAAGTACCAGCAGCGAGCGTTTGCATTCATTGCCAGCGCTTTGAAGTCGTACCAGAGTATTTTTTCCATTACCAGCAGCGAGTAGCGAGTACCAGTACTCATAGCCTCCCAACCGTGAGTTCGTAATCGGACGGCTGTGTAATTAAGGACCGTGGGCGCGGGCGGGCGGGCGGGCGGGCGGGTGTATTATAGTACTTTGTAGTACATGCCAGTAGATAAGCGCTTGAGTCATGCACCTGTAGGCCCGATCCGCTGCACTATACGGGTACCCGTACGGCAATAAAGCTCACCGCCGAAAAATCGACGCTTTGTTGGATGAAATTCCTTGAAAAATGCTGTGGAAAATGGCATTTTGGCTGGTAGATGTGTGTATCGCTAGGAGGCGGCACATGCCAAGTGTTGGTGGTCCGTGGTCATCCACACACATAACGCTGTCGCGCAACCGAGTATGGGGCTTAGACACGCACTTGGCGCAAAGCCACGCGCCCGACATGGGTGGGCACATGAGGCAGTGAGGGGCAACTTGGATGATCATTTTTGTGGATTTTTTCCGGGGACTCAAAAAATCGATTTTTTTATTTGGATGATTGGTTTCGACGCAGATTTGCTTGGTATCTTTCAAAAGTTTTTCTGAGGAAATGCTGAGATGTTATAGCGTTTTAAAGCCAAGAGGGTGTTGCTGAGCGTGGCCAACACTGGTGCCATGTCAGTATCGCAACGCGACATGTACTAGCCGCCGCCCACACGGCTGCACCCCAACCAAACGCACCCGACCCCCTCGCCAATGTGTTTCCTCACGCGTTCATGGCCATCCCGCCGTTGGGTTGTCTATTTACGCGCGTCGGCGTGTGCGTGCCACCGATTTTGGTGCAGTTGTAGGCGACGCCCATCCACGCACTAAGTGCAGCGACACCCTGGCTAGTTAAAGGTCTTTAAGCTTCGGTTTGAGCCACTCGTCATGCAGGTCTTATAAAACCCTCTGAGATTCCAGGGTTTCCTCTCATAAACCCTAAGTTCAGGTACCCTAGACTTCTGAAGTCTTGAGACTGCTGAAAAGGGACCCCAAACTTATGTGGAGGGGTATATGTTGAGACCCATGTGGACCCGGACATCACGGAGCATGTGTACATACTCGCATCGCAAGTCATACGTATAGGTACGAGTACCCATGTAAGTATTATACTCAACTCGCATCCTGCACCATCTCCTACCCGCGCGCGCGAAAGCCGCGCCGCCGATCCGTGCCGCGACGCGCGCGATTCTTACCCTATTAAATCCCGGACGGATATGGTCAAGTACCCGTACAGGGTAAGCAGCATTAAAAACCCCGACTGCTGAAGCTCCTGTAAGGTGCAGCATGGTGCATGTCTACCGCTGGGCTCACTGCGGCATGTCCCCCTCCGCCGTCCACTCTCGCTACCTCTACTGCCCCACTACTGGCCCCCTCTGTCTCCGCACCCGATAGCGCCCCTCGAACAGCCCCCGTAGCGCCGCCGACAGCCCACCTGAAGCAGAGCACCAAATACTCGCCGGCGCGCGCGACTGCAGGGAGTGCGGTTGTGAGCTGCACGGCCAGTAGTTAGCGCCGCGACCGTCGGTTAAGTCAGCCGCTCCCCCCCCCCCCCCCCCCCCCCCCCCCTTCTCGCGGCCGGGAAAGAGAGCCGCGCGTCGGGAGCAGCACCAGACGCCGGCCAGAATGGCATTCTTCGGGCTCACATACCTGGGCGGCGGCGATGTGTTCAAGGAATTCACGCCAGCGAACCCGATATCGTTGGGCAGCATTCCTGACGAGAAGTTTCTGGAGGCGTTCGACAAGTACGTCGTCGGCGACACCCCGCTGGCGCTGGACCTGCAGGTGCCCCCCTCTCCCTAGCTAAGACCCCGCTTGAGTTGTCGTCCCTGTTTAGGGGACGGCCCGGACGGTACCCTGCCAGCCCCGGGGTCCGTTAACGCGCCTGACGAGCGTGGCCGCCCCGGGGCAGTGTGACGGCATGGAGCACGTTCTGCGGGGCGACCTCCACCTCATCCTGTTCGACGTCCTAGAGCGGAACCCCAGCGCGGAGGAGCTCGATGTGTTCTTCACGTACGCATCCCCCCCTACCAGCTTCGCCCCCCCCCCCCCCTCCCCCATCCATCCGCATCCCCGTCCCTATGCTCTCTGCCAGAAGAACCTTCCCGCACACCGCGCCACGCCGTTGGTGCCGCATGGAGCCCTGTCACTGCACCGCCTCCCTAGTCCCTGCTCAATGAGCCTGAACCAGCGCCGTGCGTGTGACCTTTCGCACAGCATGACAGACTACGAGACGAGCGCCGCCATCTCGCGCGACGAGTTCTTGGCGTCGGTGGCAGTGCTCAAAGGTGAGGCGCCTCAAAGGTCGACTCGCAACGGGGAATGGTCTCAGCCAACAGATTGCTTGCTCGCGTCCAACCGGAGTGGGCGAGTCGCGATGTGATACTGCACATTTACCGCATAGCAGAGAGGCAGGCGGTGATAGCGCGCCATTGAGCGCCGCCCGCTTGCCCGCCCCGCCCCCCCAGAGCGATGCAGCAACCCCAAGGTGCCCCGCGCGTACACCTCGCACAACCAGTACACACACGACCTCAAGAAGCACCGCCGCCTGGAGTACGAGCCCATGGAGAGCCTGCGGCGGCCGATCAAGGAGAGCCAGGTGAGGCAGCATGCTAGCGTGCCGCCACAGCGGAAGATCGTCAGCGTAACCCCATCCACGCTGCGGGTCGATGCCACCATGCTGAGCCCCCCCCTTCCCCCTGACCTCCGCAGATTATCGGCTGGCAGTCGATGGCCTCGCCGAACCGCAACCAGAAGCGGCACACGCTGAACACCACGGACGTCACGCGCAACGAGGGCATCCAGCCCTCCAACTACTTTGGCATGTTTTAGCCGCCGCCTCTCTGTACATCGTGATTCGGTTTTTCCTAGTGGGCGGAAGCTCGACACGGCTTGTACCCTGCACGCCATGCGCTGGCTGGCCTCCCTGGGCTGGGTCGCAGCTGTAACACGCCCGGCCCTTCCCCTCATGCCCCCGAGCGCTGCCTCCACCCTGCCTGGCGCTCTTGAACAGCGGCGAGGCTGCTATTGACCTCTCTGTACTGAGCACCGCAAGCGTCTTGCGGCATCTCCGCTGGCAGCCCGGGGCGGTGCTCATTCCTCCGCCTGGAACCTTGGCACAACACCGGTTGCCAATCAGATGGAGCCGGGGGGAGAGGGGGGTGGGGGAGGGGGGGTGCGGCCGCCGAGGCTGAGGGCATGGCTGGCGGAACCAAGGCGCCGTCAGCACCTGGGCGCGCTGGGATAAGGCGTGCTAACCAGGGTGGCTTGCGAGCGCAAGACACAGCCCTCCTACAGTTCGAAGAGACAGCAATACTTTGCCCGCAAGACCTGTCTGTAACACCATTCCTCAGCATGGTCTTGAGTGCTTCTCAGGACGCTCCTGGGGTGAGTTTTCGAATTTCGCTTCCGGCAATCCATGTCAGACTCTCCCTGGCGAGTCCACATGTGTGGGTTGGAAAGCGCGGCACTGCGGTGAGTCCGCGCTGCCATGCCGAGGCTTGAAGAACGGTCCCGGGTGCTTGTGGCGCTGGTGCTGTCTGAAAGCTGCACACTGCCAGCGCGTGCTGCATGAGAGCAGCGATTGGCGTCATTAAACGGCTCAACCGCGGAGGTGATGGTGAGTGGAAGTGCTCGGAGCATCTTCCAGTGGGAGCAGCGAGCCGGGCTCGAGCTGCGGGGACTATGGGCAGGAAGAGAGTGAAAGCAGAGTGCCTGGCGGGCTTGGAGACAGGCACTAGAGTACTAGGGTATCGGCCGGTGCTAGGGTATCGGGCAGATTCCAACAGTCATGCGGCGGGCCAACTTGCTACCGCTAGCATGACACGACACTCACACGCCCTCGATGTCCCAATGTCCGAGACTCATCGTGTCTCGCAACATCTTGATCGCCTCCAGCGCATGCCAGCAGAAGCCTTTCCAAGGGCCGGCTGTTTGCTGCCCAGGGGTATGGACGTAATTACACACGCAACCCCGCCCCTGCCCTGACCAATAATGTAGGGCATTTTGTCTTATTGTGTGTGGGGCGACCTCCATTCCACGCGCGGCCTCTCTCTGCCAAGTTGTCGCCCGAGAAAGAAACCTTCCGGGGGCGCGGCAGAATGAAGCTCCGTGGGAGGGGACACCAGTGGGGGTGACAGCCCCATCATGTGCTGCATGGTGGCCGTTTCCTGATGCGATGCTTCCGCAGAGTCGGGTCGGTTGAGCATCCAGCCCTTTGTTGGGAAGTGCCCCCCATCCATACTTTTAGCACGAGACCGATGGACAGGGCGCACGTGCCTCGTGTGTTGCGCGCTGCGCCGGCGGTGTCGTTGATGCGTGTTAGGTGCTGGGACTGGGGCCCCACGGGTGGCCGTGGGCTTTGCTGGCGCGGCGGTCCGCGAGCGCCCAGAGCTCCGTCTCCGTGCGGAAGAAGCACCACTGGAAGCGGCGCAGCACCTCCGCCAGCTCGGCCACCAGGCTGGCGCCGCGCGCCGCGCGCAGGTGCGGCGACAGCTTGTACGCCCAAGCGACGCGCAGCGCGGCGTTGGCGGCCACCGCGGCGGCGTACAGGCGCGGCGGGCCGTACAGGCGGCGCCGTTTCGCGCCCGGCGACGGCAGGAGGCGCCCTGCGCCGAGCCAGGGCACGCCCCAGTCGCGCTCCGTGTCCCAGTATATGCTCACCGCGGTGTTGAGCGCGCTCGCGGCCAGCCATAGGGGCTGCCAGGTGGACACCCATGCGCTGCGGTCCACGCGCGAGTGCATGTATGAAGCCGCGATGACGGGCAGCGCGCTGGCGTACTTGGCGGCGTTGGCCAGTGACGCGGCGCCGGCGCCGTCGGCGAGGTAGCCGCGCAGGCACTGCCCGAGGCGCCACAGCGCGGGCGCCGCCAGCGCGAGCGGCACCGCGGGCGAGGCGCCCCCGCATAGCCCCCCCGCCCGCCCGCCCGCCGCGTCCGCCAGCGGCTCCAGCACGCCGCCCGTCGCCATGTGGCACACCGCGCGCTCCGCGTCGGACAGCGGCTTGCTCAGCGACGTCAGCATGTCCGCCAGCAGGAACTCCGCCCACGCGACCGCCTGGGGCAGCCAGCCAAGCACAGCAGGAGGTCTGAGCTCCCCGCCATGGACGCGCATAGCGGCGCGCTGTTGCCTGTCCTAGTCAGCACGCGGGAAATCTACACAGGTCCTTCATCCAACGTCCGATAGGTCGCCGTGGTCCCAGGGCCCATCCCGCCATGGTGGAGCTGACCCCCCATGCGGCCGCCCCGCCACTGCTTCCGCACCACATGACCCTCTACCGTGTGCCAGCCGCGCAGGTGAGGGCATGGTCGCGCTGGTCGAGGGAAGTGACTCTGCCCGCCATGCCTTGCCATGCTAAACACCCACCTATCAACACTCCATGCGATGACCCTCTACCCGTGCGATTCATTGGTGTGTACAATTCGTTGCCTGCAGGCCTGCTCGCCGTCCGCCTGCCTAGCCGCTGCACGCCGGTAGCGTGTCACACTGCGGGGCTTGAGCATCTCCCTGGCTATGAGGCCATCTGGGGAGGGTTGGGTGGGGGGGAGGGGGGGATCGGTGGTGGTTGGCTGGGAAGAGGGCCACCTGTAAGGGCAGCATCAGGCGGCGTAGGCTTCGGCGGAAGAAGAAGCGGGACTCGGGAAAGAGCGCGCCGCGCCATCGCAGCGCGAGCAGGCTGGCCAGCCACGCGTAGAGCAGCGGCGGCGGCGCGGCGGCAGCGGCCCAGCCCGCATTGGCGGCCAGGCAGAAGGCCGCGGCGCTTGAGGCGGTGGCGGCGCTGACCACCGCCGCCAGCTGCGCCAGCTGGGCGCCCGCCAGCAGGAAGGGATGCTGCTCCTTGGGGAAGCACGCGCCATAGTCCAGCAAGCGGCGCTCCCAGCTGCCCACCGCGCCTGCCCAGAGCCACAGCAGCGCAAGCGGCGGCACCAGCGGCGTATAGTACAGCACAAGCAGCTCCAGGGTGGCGGAGGAGGCCCGCCGCGCGGCCGCCACTGCCAGCAGCGCGGCCCACAGGGCGGCCAGGGCGTAGGCGCGAGCGCGGCGCGTAGCTACCGCCCCCGCGCGGCCGCCCGCCCGCGGCGGTTGTAGCAGCTCCCCAGCTGAGCTCACGCGCGGCACCGACGCTTCGGCGACAGCTGTGGCCATCGCCGCGACAGCCAGCAGCGGGGGCTGAGGCAGCGCTACCGGCGCCACCTCCGCCGCGGACAGCAAAAGCCGTCCTTTGTTGTTACTTAGAGCCGAGGTGGTTAGCGTAAGCGCGAGAGCGCTACCAGCGTTCACCACTTTCGATGGTGTTGCTCTGACGACCCCCTGGCTGGTCTGATGATTGGCCTGCTGCCGAGGATTATATACTCGGGCCTGCTGCCGAGGATCATATACTCCGGGGTAATGGTGTGAATTACAAAAAGGGCAGTTCCCCAGAATTAGAAAATCAACACAGCAAGCCGCCTAAAAGCGGCCCGCATCCCGCATGAGGCGGGATGGATGAGTGATGCGCACACGGTTCAGAGTCCGGGCCACGCGAGCACGTGTGTGAGTGGGTGATCCTCGGACGTGCTGTGCAGCTTCAGCAACGGGATGGCAGACGAATCTGCGCCGTCTGATGAGGCAGCGAGGTAATGGTATCGATGCGACCGGCCGACCATACACCCTGCCTGGGTATACTGTAGTCAGTCCGGTTCTGATGCATCGAAGGGGACGGACAAAAGGAGCCAGCAGCAGGTTGGCCTAAAACTGACATCCTCCGGAATTTCACAAAGAATCTTCGACATTGGAGGTCCGGACGGCGGCGGACGGCCGAACACCCGGGATAGTACGTATCGTCAATCACCGCCTGTCCTGTACCCGTACTATCACTATCTGACCGTGCCGTCAGGGTATCGCCGGCAGGAATCCTATTTTATTATAGTATAGTATTATAATAATTGTACTACTATTCTTAATTCAACCGGTACAATATATACGGATTTTAATCCGCCAGCGGCGGTCCCGCGGGTAGCCAGCAACATCGCGGTGGCGCGTCATGGTGCATTTTTTTTAATGGACAGGACTGGCACCAGGGAAACCCCTGCAGCGTCTACTCTACGACGGTGTTTAGTCCCAGAGTTTAGGCAGCGATCCAGTTACGGAAGCAGGGCTAAAGGCCTTCAGCAGGCGACGCTTATAGTCGATGGTCTGATGATTGGCCTGCTGCCGAGGATTAGCGACTATATACTCCCTATAACCAAAAAGTATATTAAATACTCGGGGTCCAGGTATCGATGCGACCGGCCGACCACACCCTGCCTGGGTGTAGTCACCGCTACCGGTTCTGATACATCGAAGGGGACGGACAAAAGGAGCCAGCAGCAGGTTGGCCTAAAACTGACATCCTCCGGAATTCCAGAAAGAATCTTCGACATTGGAGGTCCGGACGGCGGCGGACGGCCGAACACCCGGGACAAGGTACATCCCTTGTCCGCTCCGTAGAGCGGTCGTCTCGTGTGCGAGAGGTACCGGGTTCGATTCCTGGCCGATGTATTTCGGCAATATCGGCCCGGCGTGTCCCGGGTTTACTCGGTTGATGCATTAGCCCTTCGGGGTTCGAATGAGGCAATGAATGGTCTATGGGCTATGCCAGACCTACGACTGCAGTTGGCGCACGAGGTCAAGTGCTGGGGCGGCTTCGGCCGATGTCCCGGGGCGAACTTTACTTTACTTTTACCCGGGATAATAAGGATTAAGTATCGTCAATGACCGCCTGTCCTGTACCCGTACTATCAACATCTGACCGTGCCGTCAGGGTATCGCCGGCGGCAGGAATCCTATTTTATTATATCACAGTATAATAATAATTGTACTATTATTCTTATAACTCAACCGGTACAATATATACGGATTTTACTCCGCCAGCGGCGGTCCCGCGGGTACAGGTAGCCAGCAACATCGCGGTGGCGCGCCATGGTGCATTTTTATTAATGGACAGGACTGGCACCAGTTAAACCCCTGCAGCGTCTACTCTACGACGGCGTTTAGTCCCAGACGAGTTCAGGCAGCGATCCAGTTACGGAAGCAGGGCTATAGGCCTTCAGCAGGCGACGCTTATAGTCGACAAGAAAATTGCCGACCGAAACATTCCGCAGGACCAATCTGAGGCCAGCTACAGAATTTCCAACACTCTTGGATATAATTACATGAGCTAGCAGCAGAAGGCGATATCGGAAATCACCAAAATAAAAGGCAATCAAAAAGGTCCTCTAAAGCGACTGCGGGGTGGAAGCAGTAACATGAGAAGACGCAGAGTGGGCACGAGTACACGCATCGGACTTGGCCATCTGCACACCGGCAGAGAGAATGCCGCCCAGGGTACCATGCACGCAAGCCGAGACCCGTTGCAACAGCCCCCGCCGTGTGCGCGACAGGTGACGGCGGAACTCAGCAGGTTGGCTGGCGACAAAGTTTCGAAGTGCCGGAACGGATTGACCACGAAGAAAGCAAGAGGTCGGGGCGGAAGGACCGCCAGGGAAGTTGCGCACAGCCAACAGCACCGCGAAGATGTAGACCACCGTCAAAGCGGACTTCCCGCGACGGCCGCGGTCCTCAACCACAAAAGGGTAGTACCGGTGAACACCCTGCACTGGGCGGAAGACGCCCGGTCCGCTGCCAACTTAGCATGCTCCGCCTCGGTCGCCGCGATTCCCGGGACGCACCAGCGGGGGTCGTTGCTCCAAGTGGGGGTCGTGGAGGACACGCACGCGAAGTCGATCATGTAATCGCACGCCGCCCCCCCCCCCCCCCCCCCCCACCCCGCCCACACTCTTGGATCACCGTCTAAAACACTGCCATGAAAGTACCCGGCTCTGATGATGACCACGAAAGGTCCGCCCTACCCGTTTGGGCGTCGACCCATTCGAGTAATGCAAGTTGGGGCAAGTCAAGGTGCTTTTTATTTTTTTCGCCCTCGGGACAGGACACGCACCAGCAGTGAAACCCTTGCATCGTCTCCACGGCGGCCGTTCAGCAGGCAGCGATAGAGTTACTGAAAGCCCTGGGTAGGCGACCCTCCGATACGGTCAACAAGCAATTGCCGAAGCATTCTGGAAGGGATAATTAAAGGCCGGTGACGGAATTTCCAACACTGTTGGATCACCGTCTAAAACACTGCCATCAAAATACCCGGCACTGACCACGAAAGGTCCGCCCTACTGTACCCGTTTTTGCGTCGGCCCATTCAAGTAATGCGAGTTGGGGCAAGCCCCATCGGCCCATCCCGCGGAGCAAAGCATTTCGGGAGTGCGATACACGTGCAACAAAAAAAGGCAATGTGAGGGAGAGCCCGACGCCGTTGCTGGAAAATTTCATTTTCCCATTCCCATCATTAAAATCCCGGGGGCCGTGAAGGGATGGGGGGGGGGGGGGGGGGGGGGGGCGCCCAAAATAAAGGCAGTTAAGTGCCCAGGTGTGGATGCAATAAGGTAGGTCCGATTTATGTTATGTTTTAGCACTCTACTTTCCGGAGAAACACAGGGGGCGCAGGGGGGTTCACTTGGTAAGTGGCCTCAACTTTATGTTCACGTACTTAAGCAGTACTTGGCGGCTGGGAGCGGTAGTGCATGAGCGGCTATAGGGGCTCAGCCCCGCACCGCCGCCGTGACTATACTATTTTGGTTAGTGGATAGCGTTTAAGGATTATCCTTACAGAACGCACGGAAAGTCTTTAATTATATCCAGGCCAGACATATAGCAGCTTAACAGCATCGTAGCGCTACATGGAGTCGACGGTGGATAGGCATACATATAGGTGGTATGGTTGGTTTGTCACGATGCTGACTGTAATATGGTGATGGTTCCAAAAAGTGACCCACTCCCTCTCCATTTTATCGTTGTTAAGTATTAACTGAGGTTAGAAAACGACAACGGAGTGATGCCCCAATCCTACAGCGGTGCCAGCCCTAGTCGGCCGTGTGCAATCGGCGCCACGATGCTCCGGAAATTTCCGGAATCTTCCTGCGCCGATTCGTACATCGGCCGCCGGCATCCCCGGCACCGGAGGGTTGGTGGCAGCAGCTCTAGACCCTTCAACAGCACTGGCTATTTAGGCGGGACACGGACTCGGCACAGTCCATCCCTTTTGCTGTTGCTTGCGCAACACCCACCCTCCACTCCCATCTTGGTTGTCTTGCCAGGCCTCAGCGCCGATGTAATTCACCGACACTGGTCAACTGGCTGTGCCTCCCTCTGCCCAGTGCCTACCTGCCTGCTCATGGAAGTAGTTTAATGCTTGCATATGGCAGGGAACATCCTTATGCACACAGCCATCCATTGAAACCATAAAAAAAGTCATGCTAGTGGTAGTTATTATGCAACGTTGGGCATGTTCTGCTACGTACTGTGAGATCAACATGATAAATAAAGTAGCAGAGGGGGGTGGAAACAGAGGGGGGGGGGGGGGTCTAAAAATAAAATTAAATCGGACCTGCCTAAGCTAACTACTAATAAAATCCCTAAACTCTGGGACTAACACCCCAAATTATGACGGTGATAGCCTCACCGCGGGCACTCATCCACTAACATCATGTATTCGATAGTCTAAGATTCACCTCCGCCGGATGCAGGGCAGTGTTCAAGGAACCGCTCAGGCATGGCATACTGGCCAATCGGCTGGCAGTGGGAAATACTCTGGCAGTGCGTAAATGTATCATAATGTGCAGCCCGGCCACAGCCCCCGCGGGGACACCCACACCGTACTGTGGCAACGGGTTTGACGCATAAGACGCCTGGACATATATATACCAGGTGTTAGTGCGTGCTAACGCTGCGAACGATTCGTGACGCGCCCACATCGATGCCTTCACTAGTTCAGCGGCATCGCGCGCGGCTAGAGACCTCCACTCAAGTTGAAGGTGCTACTCGTCGTACTCATGGTGCTACTCATCGTACCACTACCAAATTGACACCAGTACTATTAACAGTCGAACGTCGCGGGGTCGTGAACGAGTCGTCGTGAGAAGTGTCTCCATACGAGTACAGGGAAGGATTAGTTGCTACCTGGTGCCTGTACTGCCAGTAATCCTTACTGGAAGTGCGTGCCGCCGCCCACAGCCCGCCCACGGGGAAAACCCCCGGCCCGCCCGGCGGAAGCGGTCGAAGTTTTTCTTTCCCAATATCTTACCGACCGTGTAGCACGCGCTCTCCTCGTGCTGGTGTCCTCGTACATCGTCGCGAAATGGCTCCTGCTGCTACTCGAAAGCACGGCAATCCGGCGCCCAAGTACAGACAGCAGTCGCGCCGCCGCCTCACGCCGTCCTGCTTGGCGGTCGCTGGCGCCGTCGCCGTGCTGCTTGCGGGAGTCGCATGGGGGGTGCGACAGGCCAGCAAAGCCGCTCGTTCCAGCATAGGCAAGCAACTCCCCCCCCCCCCCGCCTCCTCTGCCCTCTCCTTTCCATCTCTTCTTTCCTTTCTTTCTTGGAAGAGTATGCGTGGGTCCCCCCCCCCCCCCCCCCCCCCCCCCCGATTTATAATATGTGCGCCGAGTCCCGCGTTTTTTAATCACAGCATGCTATTCCTTTATATATACTCTATATGTACTCTTCCTTTATATTCCCTGTGTATACTCTTTACTGTATAGTTACCGTTTACCCACCAACCCCCCTGCTCACCTGTCAAGCACGCTACACACCTGTTGTGCCGCAGACGACCGCCTGGAGGTGATAGCGAAGGAGTTTGCGAAGGAGGATTTGGAGGAGCAGGCGGAGTACTTCATCAGGACCCATGCCCATGCACGGCAGGTGTTCACATGCCCAGAAACCGATGCCTGCATGCATTGACACCGATTCGAATTAGATACTGTTCGCGTCATATGGAGCGCTGCTGATGGCGACCAATGGGTCTAGCTGCGTGCAATGTCAGTGGCGAGCGAAAGGAAAGAGAGAAAGGGAAAGAGCCTGGCTGCCACAGTCGATGAGTGTGGGCGGTGTGGCTGATGCGGTACTTCAGGCACTGGAGTACATCCGCGAGGAACTCTGGAGCAGCTTCCAGACCAAGTGGTATGACGCCGGCCAAGCTGGGCGCGCCGAATATTTGCAGGTGATGTCAGACCCGCAAATTGCGGGGGTGGGAGGACGGGCGGCCTCAGTGCCTCATTGCTGCTCGCCCCAGTACTTTCAACAGCTGGTATGACTGGCTCATCAATGGTCCGCCCACTGCAGGCAATGTTCGTTAGGATGCATTACGACGAGATGTTCAAAAAGCGGTGAGCGCGGCTGCTGCGGCCACCACCTATCTCCCTGATTCCTAGTGATTGGCATCACAAGCTAACAGCTGACCCCCCCCCCCCTCCCCACCTCCCCTCCTCTCATAATCAAGAGGCATTGATGAAGCTGGGCCCATGATAAACGACTTCCGCTCACCCAAAATGTCGAACGATAAGCGCGAGTTTCAGATCCTTCTTGGCAAGCTGCTGCTGAAGGAGGTGCGTCCAGGCCACCTGCCCCTCCCTAAGAGCCCTTCGCCCCCCCCCCCCCCCCCCCCCCCCAGCCTCACTGCCTGCGCACTGCTGCGCCGCAATCCTGGCAGGAGAGTGCGAAGTACCAAGATTCGCATCTAGACCGTGTCAGGGAGCTGCACCACAAGGCGGTGGAGGCCGGCGACAATGTCCAGGTGGACAAGCCCTATCGGCATGCACAGGGTCCCCAATATCCGCTGTGCTCTGCGCCTGACCTGCGGCATGCCCAGCAACTGAGCGCCGCCGCGTCCCCCCTTACCTGCCCCTCTGCATGCAGGCGGAGCTGTATGATCTGCAGATAATGCTGCACCTGCAGCTACGCACCAACATTCTGATTCGCAGCACGCTGACGCTCATTTATGAGGTGCTCGGGACTCTGGGCCAGGTGGAAGTACAGACGAGAAACCTGCTGTGGGGCATGACCAAGAGAGAGGGCACCTGACCGGATGCCAGATGAAGCACAGTGGCGCCTCTCCTCAGAATTACGTCTGACAGCAGGAAAATGTCTACCTGGGCAGCCAGGTTTAATATCACCCATCCGGCCCACGCGCGAGCAGCCACGCTAGGATATGGCATCGGATATGGCATCAGAGATGGCTGTTAGGAATGCGCTGTAGGAAATTCGCTGCGTGCACCTGCGCCGATTCCTGTCTGACCATCACGCACAGCGCATGCCCACGCATGACAAATGTAGCACTGCGAGCCTAGCCCGGCGCTAGCTCCGACAAATACAAGATGCGGGTCCATTGCTGTTATTTATACTCGACCTTCTGCTGGTAATCTATGCACAGGGCAGAGCGTGATGGGCGAGAAGGAGATTGTCTCCTACCATGCTCCTCATCGCGTTGTCCTGCTCTTGAACTATTTATTCACACCACTGCCCAGCTGCCGGGCCGCATCACCATGCCCGAAACAAGTTTCTGCTTCAGGTAGGCTGCGGGAATGTCATGCTGGGGCTCCACCACGTTAGGGGGCATGTACACGAGTGGGGATTCGTAGTGCTGCGTTTCCGCGGGAAAATCGTAGTAGAATGTCACAGTTGGCAGCGCCTCCTCCCCGCCTGCGGAAAGGGCAGGTGGGCGCACCAGTGATGAAACGCGGCATTCCTCTTCTTGCCTGACCATGGGCCAAGGATAAAAGAGCAAGGCATGCCCCCTCGGCTAGTCCCTAGATACGCTGTGTCAATAGAGGGGTGACAAACCAGGAATGACGCCTTCAATGCCCAAGTCGGCCAGGCTCGTCCCGTCGTCATCGACATCAATCAAGTGCTCAGGGTGTGCCTGGAAGCCAAGTGGATGCCAGGTAAGCCAAGGACCACGCAAAAAGCGTTATCAAATGCGGCGCATTTATTTGCTGTCTCTAGGAAGGGGGCCCGGGGGGACGGGGGACGGGGGGCTCACAAAGTTCTTGTAAAGCTTTACCGCCGAGACTGCCCCGCCATGGCGCTGGCGCACCGCATTCTTGATGGCGCCCAAAGTGATGGCGTGCGTTGGCACAGAGGGCCACTCGAAGTTCAAGTGAATGAGGTCGGTGTTGCATATTCTGCAGAAGGGTAGCGCCAATCTTACTCAGAGAGCAGCACGCAGGATGGATGACAAGGGGACATCGGGCGGAGGAGGGGCACTTGTAAACACCGGCGGGACTTGCAGTTGGAGCGACAAATGCGAACTGCTCGTACCGGCAGTTGATAGACTGCGCCTGCTTGTGCATTGTGAGAGCGGCCTGCTCTCCCAGCAGATCGCCCAGAGGCCCAGAATCGAAGTCGGAGGCGGGAAATCTGGACTTCGCACCGACCTTCCTTTTCCCACCCTTCTTCACCGTCCGCCGTTTTGCCGGCATGCCGCTGCGCGCCGCGCGTCCGCTGCGTACGTAAACCCGACTGATCGCTCCTCCCGATGCGTTAGATACAGCGGCCGTGTTTGAATGTCCAGCGCTGGTGCTGCAATTGACAGGATAAACCTCGTCAGGTTAGTGGCGCTGCCTGCTGGTGGTGGTGCGCCGCCCCTTGCGTGGAAGTGCTGGTCGTGGTTTTGCACAGTATGACATGTCGCGTTTCAGTATAGAAGTACGACTGCTTGCGTGTTAGCGACCCCGTGTGTAAGCCCGCTGTGCAGGCCTGCTGGCATGCAATGTATTAAATCATTCCGTGGCTACGGTAGCACCGTAGGGGGCTGCTACATTGCAGAGCCTTCTGCTGCTAGCTCATGTAAGTAATATTACACAGCAGTAGTAGATAGTAGGCCCCGCATTCATTTATTAGTATTTTCGCAGTTAGCTCATGTAGCTGTACAGCGACTAATTATTATGTTATTTATTTATTCGTATGTACTGGTCCCCATACATACCCTGGGAAGTCGCTAAACGGCCGTCGTAGACCGTAGACTTGGCGGCCGACGCTGCAAGGGTTTCACTGGTGCCAGTCCTGTCCCGGGGGCCGGGAAAATAACCCACGTACGAGCAGTACAGTAGTCTCTAGTCTATAATGCTGAGCAGATTCTCGCAGTGGGCCGAGGACCATTTTATGGGGTTTGGGTACTTTTAAGTGTGGGGTGATGGCATTAGTTAGGCCGATATTATTCCGACGCGAGACCGCGGTACGCGAACAAGCTGCCCGATGGCAGCTTGGGGGGGAACGGGTATCGGTTGTAAATGAATATAGGTATTTGGGTACGGTCATCAAGTCGGATTTAGGTATGCAACACATAGTAGACGACCGGGCTAAGAAGGGAAAGCGCGCCACTGAGGCGCTCGATTCGGTATTAGTCGGTGGATGGACGGGACATAATTCCTATTACTGTGCGTGTGTCTGTCCTTAAAGCCTGTGTACTGCCTTACTTACGGGTGTGACGTATGGGGCATGGATAGAACTAGCGGCGCGAATAAATTACAAAACCGTACTCAATAAGTGCTTGCGGTGCCTCATTGGGGTGGGTAAAAGCTACCCTGGGGTGGCCACTGCACCGATCATGCGGAGGTTAAATATTGCGCCTATAGAGGCTACGGCCGCTGCGGCACGGGCTCGGGCGTTCCTTAAAGCATCCGACTTGAATACATGTATAACACATTTAGTGGATCAGCCAAGTCGGGCGCGCCCTAACACTTTGATGTCGGGGACTGTGCGGTGGATAGATCGACTAGCTAGGGCGAACGTTGGGCTAGCTGAGGGGGCGCGCCTTTCCACTTGAGTGGAGGTCACTAGCCGCGCGCGATGCCGCTAAACTATAAAGTAAAGGCATCGGTGTGGGCGCGTTACGAATCGTCGACATCGGAAGCACGGAGTAAAACCTGGGGTATATATGTCCATGCGTCTTATGCGTCAAACCCGTTGCCACAGTACGGTGTGGGTGTCCCCGCGGGGGTTGTGGCCGGGCTGCACATTATGATACAATTTCGCACCCGAGTATTTCCCACTGCCCGCCGATTGGCCCGGATTCATGCCATGCCTGAGCGGTTCCTGGAACACTGCCCTACCTGCATGTGGCTGTGAATCTGAGACTATCGAACATATGTTGGTGAAGTGCCCGCGG
Source organism: Tetraselmis striata (assembly GCA_006384855.1). Taxonomy (NCBI): domain Eukaryota; kingdom Viridiplantae; phylum Chlorophyta; class Chlorodendrophyceae; order Chlorodendrales; family Chlorodendraceae; genus Tetraselmis; species Tetraselmis striata. The sequence goes on from VCJN01002881.1 coordinate 100,360, forward strand.
TGGGGGTATCACCGTCATAATTTTGGGTTTTTAGTTCCGGAGTTCAGGGATTTTATTAGTGGTCAGCTTATTGCGTCAACACCCGAGGACTTAACTGCCTTTATTTTGGGCGGGGTCCCCCCCTCCCTCACGGCGCCCTGGATTTTACTGGGAATGGGAAATTTTTCCAGCTATGGCGTCGGGCCCTCCCTCACATTGCCTTCTTTGTTGCACATGTATAGCACTCCCGAAATGCTTTGCTCCGCGGGTGGGGGCTTGCCCCAACTCGCATTACGCAAATGGGCCGACGCCCAAACGGGTAGGGCGGACCTTTCGTGGTCAGTGCCGGGTATTTTGATGGCAGTGTTTAAGACGGTGATCCAATAGTGTTGGAAATTCCGTCACTGGCCTCCCATTTGTCTTGCAGAATGCTTCGGCAATTTGCTTGATGACTATAACGGAGCGTCGCCTACCTAGCCAGGGCTTTCCGTAACTGGATTGCTGCCTAAACGGCCGTCGTAGAGACACTGCAAGGGTTTCACTGTCAGTCCTGTCCCGGGGGCGAAAGAAAAATGCTGAGCAGATACATCGAGGATTACCGCTCCGCGCGATTATTTGGCAGTTACTATTAAATGACATGTTTTAGGTACCGGATTTCCGGAGTAGAAACGAAGGTTGGGGGGGGGGGGGGGGGGGGGGGGTCTTTAATTTGGGGTCAAAACTTTCATTTCAGTACTTAGCAGTGCTGGGCGGCTGGTGGCCTGAGCTAGGTCTCTCCTCGCCGCACCACGTGCGCTGGCAACGGGATCCATATCATCCAGGCAAACGATACGTACTATGAAGCGGCGGCGGCGCTGCGCCATGCTAGCTAGACAGTCACGCGCTACCTCCCGCTGGCCCAACTTGGCATGCCATCGTCGCTAAGTATGGTAGACGATGGCGGAGTCAGCCTGAAGCTAACTGTGGTGTGTGCATGATTGCATGCTCATGGGCAAGAGTGTCTTCGATTTCAGTAGGCAGTGGCTAGAGACGCGCACTCTCCGCGAGCTCTTGGAACATGCGGTTGCCGACTTCAACAGCCAGTTCGTCCTGAGAGCCAACGCCAAGATCTTTGTGTCATGCGTGCAACACTAGACGTCAACATCGCCTCGGGAGGTAGAAGGCGCCAACCCCAAGACAAGTATGACATGACCCGCAGGTTGCAGAAGAAATATGGAAGGTGATGCACGACGTGCTAACCGACAAGTTCTCGTTCGACGTGGGGCTACAGTAGGGCCACGCCCCTCCGAGTTCATCGCATGTGTGGGGCAGTGGTGAGTTGCAAGGAGCCAAATTGCTACAAAAGGCATTGCATGTGTTCCGAGAAGACACCTGCCGACATGGGGCTTCCGATCTATACTGCTGAAAACCCGGTCACACCAGAGGAGACTGTTAACTCGCGGTGGGCTCCTCTGTCCCCCTTGCATGCAACATGTCATGCATACATCAACTGCATCTGACATGGCCTTGATCCTCGTGTGGTGCATATGGCTGGCTGCGGCCAATGGCCTTGCAGATGCCCAGAACTCTGACATCTTCACATGTGCGGCATGCAACCCCTAGATGAGGATCATCCTCATCATGCTTCCTTTGCTGCGATTACCGCATGACCTGTGCTACCCCCGTGGAGCTTGAGTACTACACGCACAAGAAGAACAACCCCGCTTGGGAGTACATCCCGGCCCACCTTATGCGTCGTGTATGCAGGGTGAGGCTTGCTGCCATCTATGCACCCCCTACTTCTTGCCTCGTTACCTGCCCCATGCCTTATCTTTATGTCTGCCTTGCTATGTTGCGCGCATGTGATGCATCAGCTATAATGTTAATGTAAATCCCCGCTATGGTGATGCAGATGGAGGCGTCATTGATGCTGAGTTACAGATTGCCTACAACCTAGTTTGGCCCCTATGCAAAAGGTGTGAGCCTGCCGGGTACCAAGTGCTCGTGAAGGGCGCAAAGGCCAAGCAACTATGCTGAGAAGCTGCATGAGCTAGATAGGGAGGCGCCATTGCGTAGTAGGGGTGAGCAGAGGGCAGACCAGCCACAACGGTAACAACAAGTGGCAGCGACATACTAAAGGACGGTAAGCGGCTGCATAGCACAACATGCTGGAGGGGTGGGTAGGCCCACCATATGGTTGCCTTGATGCTAACTGTAATTTGTTGATTGGTTCCAAAAAGTGCCCCACCCCCTCTCCGTTTTATGCTTGCATATGGCAGGGAATTTCCTCATGCACACAGCCATGCATAGAAAAGTTCAGAAAAGTTCACGCGAGTTGGAGTTTTTATGTAGCTGAGGGCATGTTCTACTACAGATTGTCAGACCTAATAAAAGATTGTTGAGGTGGCGGGTAAAGTTGGGGGGGGGGGGGCCTAAAACATAACATTAAATCGGACCTGCCTTATTCCTGTCCTCGTGTGAATTATACAAAGGGCGGACAGTTTTAATGATGAGTCTAGTTTTTCCAAAATTCGCGAAAGCTGTTTTACACGATAAAGAGCCGATTCGCAATGATAAAATCGCAAATAAATTGGCAGAGGTCAAGGAAAAGCGTGGAGGGACAACGGAGTCAAAGGCGGCGCTGTGTGGAACGCAGCGAACCTGGAAGAAGGTAGGTTCAGCTGTTACGGCTGCTATTACGTCTGCTCGTGCTGCACACGAAGGGACACAGCGACGGGTGAACTACTAACACATGCAACTAGAAAGCGGTAAGGAAAGGTGGAGACCCCATAAACTAGTTTAGAAAATTGCAAAGTTGAGTCTGGTTTTACCAAGAAAGCGCAAACGAAGAGAGCGGCAGATAGATGAAGCAGGGGCAGCGTTAGATCGAGTAGGATGCGCCGGAAGGCGCACTGCTGCGGAGTTTTGTTGAACTTGGAAGTGGCGATGGGACTTGATGTGGCCGAAAAAGAACATTCCACGCGCTAGGTGTAGTGAGGACTTTAGGGCCGATGTAGTCTAGGACGACATCGGAGTTGCGCGCGCCCACCCCCCATGTGGCGGATGTGGGCCAGCGGGACACCGATGGCGTTGGCGGCGGAGCCGCACGAACCCTTGCGGACGAGGCCGTGCGAGCTCCATCAAGAGGTCCCGGCAGAGGGGGCGGCCCCGGCGAGACGAACGGTCGTAGAAAGCCAATCCGACATGGTAGCGGCAGTCGACGATGTGGAGTGCCCGGCAGGGGCGATAGCCCATAAGTTAGTTTCGGCCAAGGAAACAGGGACCGGGGGGAAGGGGGGGCAGGGGGGCGGGGCGTGGACGGTGTCGATGAAGTGTCGAAGAAGGCTGACAACGCGGGGGTGCTCCGCCATAGTTAGGAGCAGCACACGTAAGTCGTCGTTGCCGCGCCGTATGGCGCGGCCAATCTCGCGCTACACTTGCATGGTCATGTCGTACGAGTTGACGTGTACGTCCCGAACTCGGCACGTTAAACGCCAGTAAGCCCCCGGAAGAAGAACATGAAGTCGACGACCGCGGCCATGAGTCAGGGCCCGGAAGTCGATTTCGTACTCGGGGAAAGGGGCAGCAATGACTAGCTCGGCGCGTTGAACAAACGAGTAAGCAAATTTAATTAGTAGGTAGCGGGACCCGCATGGGATTGGCGGTGTTGCCGGAACATCATGCCGCAACTCACAACGGTGATGCGCATGATGTATGTAGCGATTGGATCGATGTTGTGCAGTTCGAAGAATCAACGTGTTGATGACCGACATGTAGGGTTGTAGCGAATTAGCCCAAACGTGACCCCGCTAACCGATTCAAGCGACGTACCGAACAACAATACTAGTAGCAGTCGCCTCCAGGGGGCTGATGTTCTCCAAGTCGTGACAGAACTCATCGGCAAACAGTGACAACCTCCCGGTGTAGCTCTTGAGAGTTGAAGCGGTGAGAGAGCCGGAGAGGAGGGTGAGGGCGCACTGTCTTTGCTTGTATGAGCCGAAGGCCTCAAGTAGACGGGTCCGAAGTCAAGCTGCCCAAAGGTCGAGAGCTTTGGGCTCGTCAATTACGTGAGTGCGACGTTTGACAGAAGCGGTAACATGGGGCACGGACATTGGGAAACATGGGGGAGGGGGTGAAGTCGGCTGCGCCCGTCAAGTTGCCGGCAGTTGCACTGAACTGGTGGACGGGTTACACGGTAAGGTTTTGTAGGGCAGGGTTCAGGTAGGAGGGCCGCCCCGCGCGCCCATCGCGCTCGTAGCGGGCGTCTCGGGCGTAACCTACACGCGCGAGACGCTTGTCACCGGGAAGCGGCCCACCAAGACCATGGGTGCGGCAGACTTTGCGGCGTACCTCTGCTGCCCCCACCTCCACGTGGTGGACCCTGGCGAGCGCTTAGATATGTGCCCGGTTATTAGGTGCGACAGTGGGCTGAGCGGGGTGGCCGAATGTGGCAGGTTCTCGGATCCTGCGACGATTGGGGAGCCTTACGGGGGATTTTTCAAATGGTACTCGCAGTCCCAGGAACGCCTATTGGCGCCGCCGGGTAGCCGTCCTATACATGGGGATGCTGACAACCAATTCATGTACGACCTTGGACTTGCGTCGGCCTCTCCGAGATCCGCCTATTGGTGGGGAGGGGTATGTGTATGACTCGGACGGGGGCAGCATGCTCGCGAGGGCTGTTCGAAATAAAATAGTGTTCTCGTACCTCGGTAGTACGACCCGCGACCGACCTGAAGAAGATCTGGCGTACCTCCCCACCCATTAGGGGGGTATGTGTTCCACTCGTAAACAACCCGAATGCAGGCTTAATTCAGTGGAGTGTTCGGCGGCGCCCTGCTGCCGACCCGCTCGGAACACCCGGAAAACCCTCAGCCGCCTCTTGAGAACGGGCGAGGGCGGCGAGGGCGAGAAGACGGGAGCCCAGCACTTGAACGCGGGGCGGAGAGACCGGCGGGCATTTCGGCAACTCGAGGGCCAGGAGACAGGAGCCGGAGTGCCATGAGGGAGTTGCGGCCGTGCAGCGGGACGAGGAGTCAGCAAGCGACTGGCCGGTCTGACCTTGGACGGGCGGCTACAGCGACGAGGCGCGCTGAGGCGGAGAGCGGCGCGCATGCGAGCATCACCGGCATGCCCGACCGTAGAGCGACGACATGAGGACAGGGGGGAGGGGGGGAAGGTACCCGCCGTTCCCCCTCCAGTCCCCCTTGGGGATCCTACCGCAAGACCTCAAGACGAAGGCAACCTCGGCGGATCGCGGCCGAGGCCGGCGCACCGCCACAACCCGCGCGGTGGCGGGGCGATCAGAGCCGCAACCTGCGGGATACTGTGAGCAGCACGGCGACTGTGAATTGCGCGACATCGATGCATTACAAATATGCAGGAAAGCCGCTTACAATGGAGTGGGGCGACTACTGCATTAGTAATCCCCAAACTGCCAATTATCGGTGGTCGCTCGTACTAAAGACCGCCCGTGGTTATCCGGAAAATAGCACAGATGGAAGGAGGCGGGGCTTGGAAACGGCCGGAAGCTTGAGTTATAATTACATTATATGTGTTCCCTTCTATGGTTGTAGATGGCATGCCCAAGAACATCTCAGTTTAAGCGGTGGATAGTAGCATGTGAGCACGCATTATCTATTTCGATTTCAATTTACACGCGCGCATGAAGAACGTTGCAAACCATAATTAAATTCCCTTTCTCAATAGCGCCCCGGCTTCAACTTCGAAATACCACTGCTCTAAGATGACCATGTACCACCCGGCAAAACATATCGCCTTTCACCTGCCCCTTAGAAGAAACGATTTATTGACGGGTAATCATTTCCGCCTTATGTTGTACCTGTCCTATTTACCCGACTATGCAATCAAGAGAAACATGCGAAGGACGCTTAGAAATGTTGCGGGAGACAGGTTGTTGAATGGTCGTGTGCATGCGGTGTGCCGGTGGTTGAGCCGCACTCGGTTGTTATTGCAAGAAGCACCGCACCGAGGAAGGTCTAAAAGAAGTCTCTAAGGTAGTGGGGAGGGGGAGGGGGGGTCCGGTCCGGACATAGGGCGCTTGTCTCGCTGTTGAGATGCCAGGGTTCGCCGTGCGGTGGTCACCGAAAGGCTGAACCCGCGGTACGTCCAACACACCATGGTTACCATGCACGCGCTTGATCTCGTTCAACCTCTGGAGCAAGGCTAGACGAAAGCGAGGCGCCTTGTCGATGGCCTCAGCGTGGTTGCGACCACGCGCAAGGTAATAGGGGGTGAAGTCTTGGTTGGCAGCTAGAACGTAGGGTAGCATCTCGTCGAGAGTCACGAAAATAGATTTTAGGGTTTGAGAGCGGCGGTGTGAGCCTCTAGGCACGTCATCCCCATGTACTCCTCCTGAGCCGGCAGACGTTGGTCATCCTGCTTGAAGTTGTCGTTCGTCAAATCGGTATGTAATGGGAACATACCGGGCACCCGCCTATCTAACCGTTCAAACGTCCTCGTGCCCAGGCTCTCCTCTCTCTAGTATAGCTATGGCACCGAGAGGCAGTGGTCCTCGTCACTAGAGATAGTGGTAGCTATGGGCTGGCTCTAGCAAGTCGGGCGGGGTGCATTGGGGCGTTGCCCCGACCCGGAGTCATGTGTGCGACTCCTTGAGCACCGCGTCCACGCGAGCCGTCAGTTGGGCCAGCAACGAAGTGAACTCTAGGAGCAACCTACGTAGACTGGGCATGCATGTCCACAGCGACTCGAGTGTCGACTCGGCGACGGGTTCTTCTCCATCTGACATGGCAACGCGCGGACGGACGGACGGACCCACGGACGTGGTACGGCGGACGAGAATATCACACTCGAATGGTGATTCGAGTGCGGTATTTAAACAACATGTGACCTTGCCCGCGATATGTTGCGGGATAGGTAATCGTTGTGTGGAACACGGTGAACGTGGAAGATGTCACGCTCAGGTCTTACGGCTACTAGGCAAGCTAGGATTTCGGCCTGGTACGTAGTGTTTGACCTCTAGTCGCCAATAAACGCATACATCCGATGGGTAGAACATTCGGCGTAGTTCCGGTACCAGTACCACGGGCAGCGACTGAATATATCTTCGTCTACGTTTGGCCTTTTATATATGCTCTTGCTGCACACGAAGGGGCACATCGACGGGTGAACTAGTAACCCAAATCGCTTTGTCGACAACACATGCAGCTAGAAAGCGGTTAGGAAATAAGGAGACCCCACAAACTAATTCAGAACATAACAAATCCGCCGCGCTAAAAATTGGGGTGTATGTTATGATTTATGATCTCCGCCTAGTATTGGATCTCCGCCTAATACATGACATAATACATTATCGGGCGGAGATCAAATTCCTAGTACTCGTACGCAGGGCATAATACAGTGACACTGCCTCTACAATGAACACCCCTAAATCCCCTATACCAAACCTACTACCCATGCGGTCACCGGGGTGGGGGTGGGGGGGGGGGGGGGGGGGGGTCGTTTAATACCATTGGGACTTCCCCTATAATCAATACACCCCTATAGTGATGAATCTACCCAATAGTAAACGGGGAGAAGGCTTCCCGGTGTGGAGGTCCCCTGTACCTATATAGTGAATCCACCATACTTAAACACTGCATGCGCCTCCGCCCCCGCGTCCCGCCCCGCGCACCGATGCTGGCGCCGCGACTTTTGTAATTGCACAACTATTGGTATTGTACACCAAGGTTTTGCTCGCAGTTACTCGTCGCATCAGCGCCAGCATGCTATGCAGTCCGCCGTACGGTCGTGTATCGACGCGTGCAATGGCAACATGAGAGGGTTGGTGCACGGACGACGTGCGTGCAATAGTCCGTCAAGACGTATGCATCGCCGTCCGTCACCGCCACAAGGCATTGAAATCAATGGCCGCAACCACCGGCGCGGCGTTTGCTAGCGTTGCCAGCCCCCGCAGCGATGGCAACCGCCCAATGCTCCGCCTACGGGGAGCACTGCAGGGTCGCTGTTATGGGGAGCGCGAACTTCCAGCCTCAGCGTGACGAGTGTGGCGTGGCAGAATGCACGAACAAGAATGCACCACCCCGCTGTTTGTCACGGCTGGCACAAGGGGTCATACAATTGCCATTGAGGGAATTGTGCTCAAGAACGCCGATGCGCAAGTCTACAAGGAGCTACTCCATGCACGTCTATTACCCACATGCACGCAGTTGATGACCAACCGGTATGTTACCGACTGGATCTTTCAGTAGGATGACGCTCAAGCGCACACCTCTCGTGTCATCGTGTGACGATGGATCTAGAGCAATACGGAGTTCAGGTTGATGAGTAGAAAATGGCATGCATGCTCGCCCGACCTTTCATGGATTGAGAATTTGCGGGCGCACGTCGAGAGGGAGCTAGTGCTGCGAGTACACACTTTGGCAACTGTCTAGCAACTTTATCCGTGCTCTCCAAATGTGTGAAACAACATCCCGAGCAATTTATTGCGCGATTTGCATTGCATCATCCACCGCAGCCTGGAGGAATGCATTGCAAGTGAAGGGGGTGCAACAGAGTATTAGTAAGCTGGTCATGTTATTAATGCGTTACTACGTGTTGCAATTGGCCTCTTAGTATGCCATGTCAAGCCGTTTTCCTCAAACTCTTGCATGTCAATGATATTAACAAAAAAATTCTTTCCACATCCGTCCACACAAGTATGGGGCTAGCAAATTCAATCCACATGCCCATGCGCGGCTACACTGAGACCGCCGTGCGCGCGTGCATGCATGGTACTCAGGGTCGTACGGCTGGGGTGGAATGCCGCGACAGCGCGATACACCCGATATCGCGACGCGGTAGCCGTTGTCGTCAACACTTTCATTCAAGCAAAAGCATGGATCTTAGCGCTGGCGCTTCAAAACCACAGATTGCGCCGCTCGTGTGCATTTATTTGGGCAGGTGGCACCACTGCCCCCGTACGTACTCATACCACAGCACCCTTACTTGATATAACAACTATCCACCATACACTTAGGGCATTGAAATTAGGTCATTCGAACCTGAATCAAGTCCTACGTGTCGATGACGATGGTTTATGGGCAAAATCATGGACAAAATGCGGATGTGATCGTTGCACGCGCAGGCGGGCGAGGGTTCTCGTCGCGGCCTCCTTGTCGTAGCAAGGCAAAGCTTTTCTATGGTAGTGCATGGTCACATGCTCATAGCGCGCCATGGTGAGCACAGTGGGACGCCAATGGCGCGCTGGTGGAAATGCGTCGATGCTGGTGGAAATAATGTTGTGAAAGGGGGGATCCGGCATGGCGTCCGTTGGCATCGCTCAAGGGGGGCATGTGCCAAAAAACAATGCGTGGTCCATGCATGAGTACACGTACGCAACACATTGTCCCGCCACCGTGTATCAGGTTTTGAGATTCACCTGGCGTAAACTTTCACGCCAATGTGTTGACCACACGCTGACACAGACTTCAGATTTCGACCTACTATATCTAAAAAAATCTAAAATCATCCTAAACGACATCGGACGACAGTGCTGAAGTTGAATAAATTGTAGCCCTGCATATTTTCTTGGTATTTATCTGAAGAAAATGTGACATTTCCTCCCAACGCGCTTGGCGATACCGCGAGTTTGAGAGCTGCACCATAAGGCAACATTGCAGTGGCGATGGTATCACGCCACATCGTGCACGGGCGCACGCCACTATGACGGCCCCAACCCAGCACCCAAAAACACCCTAGCCTCTTTGCTGACATGTTTTTTCCCCCACCCATGGCCATCCCACCATGCAATGGTCTATTCATGCGCGGCGGGACGTGCGGGGCACCAACCCCCGTTGTTGTGTGGGCATTGGAGACGCTCAGTGTGGCGCAAGTGCCACCCAATCGTGTAGAATACTTGGTATAGGGCCAAAGGGCTTGCTTACGCCCTATGGTGATAAAGGCTGAGCATAAATGTGCAAAATTTTAGGATTTCGGGTCATAAACCCGATTTTTTTCAGCTGCCCTACTATTTGTAAGCTCGGATTCGGCAAGAAAGGGGCCTGGGACTTATGTGGAGGGGTGTATATGACGATATCTATGTGACTATATATAATATGATTGTATCAGCCTCTACGTGTCCTTGCGTGTGACTTGTGCCATGATCTGCAATTTTGCATGCATTAAGCGTGGAAAAGCCGAAGACGGGAGAACAGAGCCGCAGTGCCGAGCATTAGCGACCATCAACACTAGCTATAGATTGTGACCAAGCATGAGGATGGAGAGAATAATAATGACGGCGATGTAGTCGGCTTGCTTGGCACGCATAGAACTAGGTATTATAATATTGCATGCTTTAGATACTGCCGGATGCGAAAACGCACCGGTGCAATGAAGCTTGCAAATGCCTTGCCTGCCGAATCAATCATGAGGTCAACATCGTAGTTGTCGCTGCAATCACGGGCCATGAAGTTGCCAACTTGCCAACGTGTCCACCACATGCATGAAGAGCCCCCCATATATCTATCCGGATTTCTCATAGGTCCGAATGTTGATGGTTGTTGATGGATGGGTGTAGGCTACGGGTGTCGCTGCACAGAAAAGCGCCGCGGACTTGCTAGCACTATTGGTTGCTTGGTTAACCAACATGCACCTCCAAACTCCATCGCTGGAGTAAGTATTGAATCAGTACCGGGGTCATCTCCACCATATCAGCACGGGAGGCAAAAAGGCGCCGTGTCATCCGCGTAAACTCCGACTCTGTGACGAATCGGGACACCTCGTTGCCGCCGTGTCTTTGCAGGTGCCGCGGAAGACGGCGGAGTACTCGGTAAGTCAGCGATGTATGTCGGCTCGCCTCGTATTTTAGCCGGTGTCACATATTTTACGAGAACTAAATTAGACACTATTTTGGGCAGTTCCTGGCAAAACTTGATATACGAACATTACCCGTAGGAAATCGCGCTGGTCGTCTCCGCCGCTCCTTCAAGAATGCTGTGCGCCTGCTTTTTGTTCGTGATATGCACTCGAATTACTCGTATAACTATCCCGCACTACGAGGATCCGCGAATGCAATAAGGGTATGTGTTTCCTGAGATTTTGCCCTAATGCATATTTCATATATTCGCAATAAATCAGCAGCAGAGATCTTCAGCGCAGCAGATCCATGGTACCTGGCACCGCTGGCTGCAGTACCACGGATGTGCTGCGTTTAGCGAAATTTCATGCTAAAGTCCGAATTTATGATAATACAAAAATATCATTTTTACCGACACATAAAACACCACCGAGCATTAGCAGTACGTCGATTTAGATAGAGACCAATTGTATTCGTTAAACATTGTTCTTTCTGCATAGTCTCCATGATTGGAAATTTGACATCATGGATATCATATTTGGCGGTGACATGTTAATTTAAGAGAAGCCAGCCCAGATATGTTAATTTATTAGGCCAGAATGCCAGATTGCACCTGTACTCGCACCTGGATACTACAGGGTATACGACGGTACGGTACGAGATGGTAGTCGTCGCCACCCCACCGTCGCAGCGCAGCGCAGCCGCCCTTGTCCAGTCATCCCCGCATGCCACTTGAGCAATCACGCTTATCGGCCAAGAGGCGCGCTGTCCCATAACCAAGGCCAGCAGCTCGCCTGCCGACGAGTCAGCGTTGCCGAATCGCTTGGGAAAATTCTCTAGCTACCTGTGGTATCCCGTGTGAGCACCGCGGGCGTGTGCGTGCTCACTCTTGCCTCCCCCGCCGGGCCGGAAAGCGTACCGTCGCAGTGCCCACGAAGCCAAAGAAACCATACATTATTGCCACCCCGTACCTCGTGTAGCTGTCTGCCGGCTTGTCCAACAGCAGGTGCCGCTATGCCGCCATGGACGCCACCTTCAGGCGAGCTTCCCCCGGACACGGACGCAAAGCTTGCCGAGGATGGTGCCATGGAGGACGTGACGATATCTCTCGTGGAGGAGCCGGAGGCGGCGTCCGCGCCAGGGGCCAGCGTGTCAGCGTCGCCGCCGGCGACAGAGCCAGCCGCACACCCTGGCAGCCCGCTGCTGCGCCCAGCCTCAGTGCTATGGAACGCTGGAATCCCCTGTTGCATAATCTCCTCCGTCTTCTTCTCCGTGAACGCTGTGGTTGTCAAGAGCCTGGATCAGCTGCCGGTGTTCCAAATCGCGCTCGCGCGCTCGGTCGTGTCGATGATCGTCACCCTCGGCCTGGTGGGTCCGCTCGCTCTGCCGCGTGGCCCTGGCCTGCACCCTGCAAACAATGCCACGGTCAATTGCTGATCCTGCACATCTGTTAGGACGCCCATTCGTGACATCCGTCCGCCCAATGCTATACCGCCCCCATACACGCGCGCGCAATTCTGCCTCAGCTTTTGCCATGCGTTATAGCAGCACCCCACCATGACAAGTTGAGTTTTTTACTTGTGTCAATATCTCAAGCCCCCTGTTCTCCTCGTCCGCTGCTCAACTCGTTTCCGCGCGGCCGGTCCCAGATGTACGCCAACCAGCTGCATTCGCTCTACACGGAGCGCCGCAGCCTGCCCTTCCTCATGGCGCGCGGCCTGGTGGGCAGCACCGCCATGCTGCTGTTCTACGTCGGGCTGCAGAACACGCCGCTGGCAGACGCGCAGACGGTGTTCTTTCTGTACCCGGCAGGTGCGGGCATGCGGCGTGCCTACCAGCATTGCGACTGGCCCCGCCCCCAGGCAGAGCGCCTGCGATTGCCACTCGCAGCCCCATCTGCCTTTCTCAAGGCCTATGGCTGATTGATCTTGCACGCCTCGCCCCCGCACCTCCCCCTCAGCGACGGCGTTGCTGGCGTTCCTGCTGCTAGGGGAGCGGCTGGGCATGCTGCAGGTAGCGGGCGTGCTGGGCAGCGTGGCGGGAGTGGTGCTTATCGCGCACCCGCCCATGCTGTTTGGCGGGCATGCGGACTGGGGCAAGGGCCGCGCAGCCGCGATGGGCGCGCTGGTGGGCGCCGCGCTCATGGCCGCGACCGCCATCACCATCATCCGGAAGCTGGCCAGCGTGGAGAACTCCATTGTGATGGCGATGTGGTGCGCTGCGGTCGTCCACGCCAGTCTCTGCGCGCCCATCCCATTGCCCACATCACTCCACAGAGAAGCTGATTCCGTACATCTACGCCATACTGCCATGCCCGCAAACCTGTTGCTCTTCTTTACATGTACCAGGGGGGAGAGTGCAGAGTGATTGGAGGGGGTTTGAGGGGAATGTGTTTTTACATGCTCCCCTGTCCTCTGTCAGGGCATGTGGCTCACGTGTCATGCATCTCCCGCAGGTTCCACCTCACCGCGTTCTCAGTCAGTGTCCCCGCTCTGGCAGTAGGCTGGCCAAAGGTGCCCCCCCCCCCCCCCCCCCCCCCCCGCCCCCACTTTCAATGAGCTTTCTTTTTCTTGTAATGCATTGAGTGACGCGTATTGCAGCATGGGCGCCACAATTTTGCACCGGCGGCAGCGATACCTGCATGGCATGGCGTCTCATGCCCCCCCCCCCCCCCCCCCCCCACCCGGCCTATGCCCCTGTGCCGTGCAGCCGCCGCAATTTGACATCGGCGTGTTTGGCTGGTCATGCCTTCTGGGCGTCGGCCTCACCAGCTTCATCGCGCAGCTGCTCTTCAACCGCGGCATCCAGCTCACCACGGGCGCCACCGCGGCATGCATCGCCAGCTTGCAGGTGACAGCCAGTGGCCCGCCAACCCCATAAGGAGGGCCACCTGCGCGCGGATGCCGCTCTGGGTGCGGAGGAGACCCATCGGTGCGCCGCACTGCTGGCAACACTGACGGTGAGGGCGCCCTGGCGACAGGTGCCCCTGGCCTACATCTGGGGCATTGTCCTCTTCAACGAGGCTCCCACTCTGCTGGGCACCATGGGCTCCACGGTCGTCATCCTCGGTCTCATCGCCGTGAACGTCGGCGCCAAGCACGCCAAGGTGCCGCCTCCCCCCATCACCGGCGCCTTATATGACCCCCCCCCCCCCCCCCCCCCCCCTCTGCTCTGTGCCCAATGTTGTGCGGAAGGCCCAACTGACCACTGCCTGACCCGTCTCCGCCGCCAGGCCAACTCGGGATTGGGGAGCGAAGAGGGCAGCGTCATGCCGGCGGTGGCGGCGCTCCGGCTGATACGCAGCAAGTGCGGGCCCGCTGACCCACTGGCGCCTTGCGTTGACCTCATCTGCTCGGGGATTCATCCCCCTCCCGCAGTGGCGTGGATGCTGCACCCAAGCAGGGCCACATTTCCGGGGGTTTTTCCAGGAATGGACGGTATGCCAAGTACGTCCCTCGGCTGGTCTCTGACACCATGTGCGCCCGTGCCCTTGCCGCAGTTCGTTGGGGCTGCTACGGCGCGCAGTGAGCTTTGGGAAGCTGCAGGGGGGCGGCCGGGGCTGGCACGCCTTTGCGCGGGGAGGCAGCAGCAGCGATGGCTCCGCCGCGGAGGTTCGGGCGCGGTACTCTGCCATCGACCTGGAGGAGGAGCCGCTGGTGGTCGGCGCCCAGCAGCCGGCCCTGGAGCTCACGCCGGCGCCTCAGGGCAGTGGCTCGCACGGGCAGCAGCACGGGAGCCAACAGTCAAGTTGGCTGAGCCTGCCCACCGCGGGCACTCCCGGGTCGTCTCTGTACCAGTAGTAAAACTATCTGCAATCACTGTTCTCTAAGGAAACATATCGATTCTGCGGGCGCGCACCCGGCCGTTGACCGGCTGTAACGTGCATCGCACGCAGACAGCACCTGAGGGCCAGTCCGCGCCGTAACCCAGCAAGTACGCCAGTTTGCGTTCTGTTTTGGTTCCGCTCAGCTGCGCTGTCTTCACTCCCTGGTCTGACGCTCAGAAAGAGTCCTTGTGTCAAAACTGCTTCAGCGCGACCGCCTGCCCATACATGCGTACACACCCTGGGGAGCGCTCTTTGTCTCTCGAGTGCACAATTCAACGCGGTCCATACTGCGTGTCGCAGAATCAACAGCGGACGGGTGAATAAATTTAGCGCATGTTGGAGGCTCTGGGGAGGTGAAGGCGATATAGATAATGTTTCAGGAATTGTGATGAACGAGTCGGTATGAACGCCGGTATGAAGTAACTTGACAGTTGAATCAGCGATGCGTCGATTTCTTAGTACCATTTACCATTTCTTTAGTACCATTACCAGCAGCGAGTAGCGAGCACCAGTAGCGAGCACCGACCCTGCGCGCTGCGCGCTCATAGCCTTCCAACCGTGAGATCGTAATCGGACTGCTGTGTAATTAAGGACCGTGGGCGGATGGGTGGGTGGGTGGGTGGATTATAGTATTTAGTAGTACATGCCAGGAGATAAGCGCTTTAGTCATGCACCTATATATAAGCCCGATCCGCTGCACTATACGGGTATCCGTACGGCAATAAAGCTCACCGCCGAAAAATAGACGCTTCGCTGGATTAAGTGGAATATACCGCAGCACCCTTTAGCGACTACTGGTAAATATGGAATCCGTCTACCACTGCCCGCCTGAATTTCTAGCCACCTGTGCCTGGTATAGTCACAACAGTCTAGCGCCTACTGCTGTGATATACTATACTGGCGCGTAGGTGGCATAAACTTAAATGGTGGGGCCCGCCCTGGCCGTGTTTTGCCATCCTTCTAGCGTTATGTTTTGCTGCCATTACCTGTGGTCTATCCATAGCGACAATTATTATCCTGTTAATATATTCATGATAAGATATCTATCGCTGAAAGTTCCACCACAACGAACTGCTGTGTGATTATTATGCTAGCTAGATAATAATATATAGATTGCGTTATTGATTCTGCTTGTACTATTGATTCTGCTAGCTAGATTATGTATCAGCATTGTGTGAAAATTATAGCGGCTTCGCCGCTTTGAGAAAAGGAGGCTGGGCCCTTTCTCCCTGTATACAGTTCATCGATTCGCATATATTGTATACTAGCGGTGTTCGTAAATGGATTTCGCACATAGTTGTCTTCCTTTTTTTGTATACCTGTAGTATTATTAGGCAGGTCCGATTCAATGTTATGTTCTAGTACTATACTTTCCGGAGGGGGGGGGGGGGGGTTCACTTTGTAAGTGGCCTCAACTATATGTTCACGTACTCAAGCAGTACTCGGCGGCTGGGAGCGGTGCATGAGCGGCTGGCGGGGGCTCAGCCCCGCACCACCGCCGTTGATATCCAGGCGAAGCATATCCTTGGACGTTGCTTGGCCGGGCTGGACAGACACCTCCCGCTGGCCCACCCTAACCCACCATCTCACCCCTCCTCGCCAAGATGGCTGACGACGACGGCTTCTGCCTGAAGATCACTGTGATATGAGAAGCCCGGCTTCTTGCCAAGTCTTTGCTCGACTTCGAGCGGGGTTGGCTGGGGCCATGGTGCGCTCGATCATCTCCTTCTTGTCCAGGGACTTCATGGCAAACTCGTGGTTGGTGCCAGCCAGCGTGACGAGGTCCACCAGGCCGACGTCGCCACTGCCAAGCTGCTTCTGCCGCTTGAAACTATCGATGTTCAGCGCGCCGTGCTGCTCCACGGCGGCGCGCAGCGCAACAGCGCGGGGATGTCCGATATATGCGGCTTCTGGTACAGCACGCCGGTGACGATGGACTTCCAGAGGTCCTCGTCCTTGCCGCCCATGCTCAGGTTCTGCAGGGCGCTGTCGATGACGGTGCTGGCGTCGTGGCCCTTGGCTTTCAGCTGGGCGGCGTTCTGCATCTGCGGGATGGCGTCGGGCGAGGCGCTCGCATCGGCGGCCGTCACGCCGACCTGCACACCGACCATGAAGCGGCAGGTGCCATCCACGTCCTTGATGGGCGCTAGCGTGAACGTGTTCCATAAGGGATCAATACCACACGTGGGGCTAGGGCATGTGACAAGCGCGGAACCCTCGCACGAGCGAAGTCCTAGCACCGCCCGCGCAGCGGCGGCCGAAAAAGCAGCACGGGGAATCTTGCGGGCCGGTTCGTGATCCGACTGGAAAAGCGATGTGGAGCCCGGCCCGCACGCGATGTACAAGCGCATGGTATCAATTCGCGAGGCCGCGGCACCCGTACGCTGGAAGTCAAGACCGAGGGCCACGAAGTCACGCAAGCGAATCTCACGGCTGAGGTGGCGTTGGACAACCATGGTTGTGGGCTGATCAACATTGGAGGCAGCACCCGTACCCGTGCCCAAGGGCGGAGCCGTAGTACCGCATGGCTGCGATTATAGGGAAGGAGTTGCCGTTGACGGAGGGAATGCCACTAAATCGCCGGGCGACGGTATCTCGCTACAAAAGCACAAAGCTACAAAAGAGCTACAAAAGCGCAAAGCGCATGTAGTAACGGTATTGGCAGGACTCGTACCACCGATGATAGGAAGCCGTTGCTGGGCAGCACAGGCGGCATCACCAATATCAACTCCAGGAGGAGTGGCCGCCGAATGTATAAATGGACTTCTGACATCGTAGGAGTATGGACAAACTAGGGGGGAAACACTTTGCTTGGTGATACCAAGAATGATGAAAATCAGGATATGTGTCCAGACGCATGCATATGAAGCACAGATTCCGTACATGAATCATCTAAATATCTAATTACCGGATACTTCTCGACGAAATTCCACGAGGGTCGACCCGGTGCATTTCAGGTTTTGCCGATGTGGATTTCTTTACTTTACGTGTAATTGATCGCACCGGGGACCAAGTTATTCGGCCACGCACCATAATAAACCCGTTCCGATGTATTGTTATGTGTTAGAGGTCCCCCCCCCCCCCCCACCCCCCTCTCAATGTTAACCCCCCCCCCCCCCCCCCCCCCCCCCGCGCGTCAACTATCTTTTATTAGGTCTAACAGTACTTAGTAGAACATGCCCTCAGCTACATTAAAACTCCCATTGGCATGACTTTTTTTGGATGGTTTCAATGCATGACTGTGTGGAGTAGGGTGTTCCCTGCCATATGAAAGCATAAAACGGAGAGGGGGTGGTGCACTTTTTGGAACCATGATCAGCAAATAAAGTACAGTCAGCATCAATAAGGTAACCCAATCATATGGTGGCCCTATCCACCCCTCTATGTAGCGTTGTGCTGCCGTTGACATGATGTATGTCGCGCTGCTACTGTTGTGGATGCTTTGCCACCCCTCTGCTCACCCCTGCTACGCAGTGATGCCTGCGTATATCTAGCTCATGCAGCTTCTCAGCACAGTTGGCGCCCCTCACGAGGACTTGGTACCCGTCCCGCTCGCAGTTTTGCATAGCTAGGGGCAAAACTATAGTGTAGCTCGGCATCAATCAGGCCTCCAACTGCATCACCTGCCCATAAGCGCAATGCATCATCAGTGGGCGTAATATAGCAAGGCACGGGGCAGAGAAGGCGGGGTTCAGAGGTGGAAGCAAGCCTCACCGGATGACCATGTGCACACGACGCATAACGTGGGGATGTACTTCCGGGCAAGCGGGGTTGTTACACTTGTGCGTGTAGTACTCAATCTCCACGGGGATAGCACATTGTCATGCGGTAATCGCTGAGAAAGGAAGCATGATGAGGATGACCCTCATCCAGGAGTAAGTTGCATGCCGCACATGAAGATGCCAGAGTTCTGGGCATCTGCAAGTTAGGCCATTGACAGCTAGCCATCTACACCATAGGAGGGCCAGTGCCATGTAAGATGCAGTTGACGAATGCATGACATGTTGCATGCAAGGGGCGGGGCAGAGGAGCCCACCACCAGTTCCCGATCCACGTCGAACGAGAACTTGTCGGTTGGCACGTCATGCATCACTTTCCAAATCTTCATTTGCAATAACATGCGGGTGATGTCATACATACTTGTCTCGGGGCTAGCGCCTTCTATCTCTTAAGGCGGTGGTGACGTCTATGTGTTGATGCACGTATGATGCAGAGATGAGGGCGTCGGCTCTCAAGACGAGATCGCTGTCGAAGTCGGCAACCGCATGCTCCAAGAGCTCGCAAAGAGTGTGCGTCTCTAGCCATTGCCTATTGAAGTCGAAGACACTCTTGCCCATGAGCATGCCTTCCCACTCCACAGTCATCTTCATGCTGACTTTGTCGTCGTCTACCATCCTTGCCGACGATGGCGGGCCGAGTTGGGCTAGCAGGAGGTAGCGCGTGAATGTCTAACTTGGCGCAGCGCCGCCGCCGCTTAATAGTACGGTATCGTTTGCCTGGATGATATAGATACCGTTGCCAACGCAGGCGGTACGGCGGAAAGAGACCTAGCTCAGGCCACCAGCTGCCCAGGGCTGCTTAAGTACTGAAATGAAAGTTTCGACCCCAAATTAGATCCCCCCCTCCCCCCCCCCCCCCCCCCCCTTCCGTTTCTCCGGAAATCCGGTACCTAACACATATATATCATTTAATCGTAACTGCCTGAAGGGATATTAAGGGAATATGCTGATACCGATCGGGCCGTAATCCTTATCATATATACGGCAGGTGCAGAAATAATTCATTTATAAGGTATTTAGGGTTTAATAATCGGCCCCGAATTAAAGATCCCCCCCCCGCCCCCCCCGGCCCTTTTAGTTTCTCCGGAAATCCGGTACCTGAGACGTATCATTTTATCGTAACTGCCTGAAGGGATATTATGGCAATTGTGAGGGAATGTGCGCTGATGGTGGCTATTCCGCGATGGTGGTGGTCAAGTATCATCTGATTACAGGCCGACACGCGCGGTGCCTGATATATCAGGCGACGCGATGTGGCCGACAGGGCGCGGTGCAGCCCGCCATCTGACGGGCGCGCGCTACGCGCCTATTGTGCTATGATGATTAGGGCTAGTGAGGGTATAGGATATATCCTCACAGCAATACTGTATGCTGATACAGATCGGGCCGTAATCCTTAGAGGCATATCATACGGACATCGCGTCATCAGATAATCCTTGTCATCATCTACCGTTCGCGCACCGCGGGCTGCCACGTCGACAACGCTAACGCATGACAAGAGATGTGATTCATACGGACAAATATCAAGATGCGTTGGTCTGTCATCAGATATCGCAAGAAATCGACCGGCGCTTCTAGTTCCGCCGCCGCCATCGGGCCCGCAAACACCATCTTTTCCCTCGTGTCTCTCGCCCCGCCCGTCCCGCCCATCCACACTGGACAGTCATGGAGCGTCCCAGCTTTGCCGTAGACGAAGTTAACGGGCTTGCACTTACCTACGGCAACGCGCAGTCGGAGGGCAGCGCGTACCCTCGGATGCTGGCCATTGCCGGGGCCGCACTGGACATAGACTGATAGACATGGACACACCGCATACAGACGAAGCGTACACCGATGAGGATGACAACGGGGCCACGCCCCATGGCCACGCGAGCGCACGCCATCCTAACCGTGCAGGCAACGAGAAGCGAGACAAGGATCAGGCACTGCGCCGGCTGTCGAGGGATGACCACGCGCGGGCGGGCGAGACGGGCGCAGCGCGGTGGCGGCGGGTGAGGCGCCAGGGCTGCGGCCGCTGCGCCCCGCCAGTGCACGGGCCTTCGCGCGTAGCTCCCGCGGCGAAACCGTGAACCCAGGGGAAACATGACCCCCCATAGTGCGGGGAGGGCGGGTCTCCCATGTGGGTTCGCCCCGCCTGGCTGTCCGTTGCGGAGATTGCTCGGTGGAGCCTGCCATGGCGTCGGCGGGTGCCGGGCAGGTAGGTAGACTGGGCGAAAATGTTTTGAAAATGGGCTGGCCGACGCCGCTATCTGATGACGCGTGTATACTGTACACGGGGGCATTTCCAAATGGAAATGCCCCCGTGTACAGTATACACGCGGGTCTGTCATCAGATAGCGGCGCGGGGCATGTCATCAGTTACGACGTGGCACGCTGCGGTGCGAGTATTTATCCGATGACAGGATTATCTGATGACGCGATGTCCGTATGATATGCCTCTTATATAAGGTAGGTACAGAAATAATACAATAATAATAAGGTGGGTTTTTTGCGAATATAATCGTTCTTTTGCCCTGAAACAGTTATATCATTTTTTGCGATACCCGTTTCGATACCCGTTTCGATACCCGTTTCGACTCGCTAACGTGCCTGATCACAGTGGCACGCCAAGTGCTGCGTGATGACAACGACTGGTCTAAAACGTTTACGTAATCTTATCGGTCTGCATCGGTCCGAATTTCTGTAACTTTGTCCAATATGAGAAAATGTTTTGTCTCAACATATGGCAGTACACTACATGAAAATGCCACTAGTGCTATCACGACAATTCGATACGGGGCGTGCGGGGACATTTAAGCCCGCGAGAAACGGCCCAAAATCAGCTGAAAACAGAACTGACGGATAGCGGCCGCCGACTCATAACCAACTGATAGGACCTCGGACTTGACGATGTGATGCGACCCCCAAAAATGCTCGAACAGTCACACCCGGCCCACGCCACTGCCCCAACCGCACAATTGACCTACTGGCGGCGGCGTTGGCGCTATCTCCGCGCGAGTGCGCGGCGTCGATGGCTTTACTGTCTGGTACGGGAATCGCCCACCCGACGCACACACCTAACCTGCCTGACTGCCACGCGCGCGAACACGATGCGTTTGGGGCTCCGCCCTCTTAGGGGTGGCGAATCCCCATAAGGTCTATAGATATGTGTCTTAGCCGTGTTTTGGTCGCGGGGATTTTAAAGTGGTGGAGGTTAGGCTCAGATATCCGTGGAATGGCGCAGGTGCCCAATTGCTCCGTACCGTACATTGTACCTGCAATGCTGTCACAACGGCCTATCGGCACAGGCCATCGTCGCTCCATCGGCCACCTGCGAAGCGTGCAACGCCCCCCTGGCCTGTCCAAGCATCCTGAGCTCCAACTCAGGCCTCGGTTGGCTGTCGGAGAGGCTGTACAAGGTTAAGCGGGCGGGTGCGCACGGGGCAGTTGGCGCCATGAAGTGCATGGTACCAGGGATCTCCTACGAACAGTTTCGGTTTTGGCTCGCGCAATATTAGGCTCAGCCACGGCCTTACGCGACAAGGACAAGGACACAGATAAGGTTAGAGAGGTGTGGCTCTCGGTTCACGGGTGGGAGGCGGTCGCTTGGCTCTTCAAGCTAGAGGTGCCAGCGTCAAGGACGAGATTCCCTTGGCAGGCGAAAGGCAACCTTTTTCTCGGACGCCAAAACTCGGAGCATATTTCAGTCGCCCTACCAGAGTGTACCTTGAGATACATGTACGTCCCCCCTTGCCTTCTCAACTTTTGTATTCGCGTCGACAGATGGCTTCACTCTGTGCCTGTGTCCACCTGCAGAGAAAGAAAGTACCCCAAGCTGCCAGAGGACAACAGGCCCCTCTTTGCTCAGGGAAAGGTGCAAGTGATCTTTCAGCTAGGGATTCTCAACGTGCAGTGGGCCCGCGTGAAGAAGAGTGTAAAGTTCCTGGCCGACTACAGGGAGGAGTGGAGTGGAGTGGAGTGGAGTTCCACAGCTGAGTGGAGTTCCCGACCAAGGTATGTCAATGGAAAAGCATATGTAAATCACAATGTGCGTTGTGCCCTGCAGCAGTTGGCTTTAGAGTCAGATGCTGATGAGAAATATGCTGCTGGCATTCTAGCTGAGGTGCAGAAGTGGCCCGCTATTCATGTTGAGGAGTACGTATGAAATGTGTAATGTGGTATTCTTTACATGTCTGCATCCTGGGCCTCAGCACCCTCCCCTGTGGGCGGTGCTGGCCAATCGCGCATAAAGCCAACTTGTATTTGCACAATCTCGCGCATAAGATGGTTCTGCTTCTGTGACACAGCGATGCCGTTATACCGACGCGGGTCAGATCCCTCACCACCGGGCCGATCATGGGTCACAGTGATGCGCTTGTTTTGCCGCGCACCAGCAGGGCGTGTCTGCTCCATGTGCTCCTTGACGAGTAGGCGCCGCCCTGTCTGCATGATACAACCAGGCAAGCTTGTTGTTGTGAGGGCTATTCATTGCATCACCCACCTTTGGTCGATGAGCTGCTCCAGTGCGTGCCGCAGACTGTGCCTTTGGGAGGCGGTTCATCAGCGGCTTAACAAGGCCGGACGTGAAATTCCGGCAAAGCTTGTTGGACGGCCGCTTGTGCCAGCCGGCGGAATCCATGCTGTACTGCACACCAGCAGGCGTAGTAGGAGGCGGGTTGACGTTGAGCATGCAGTCAAATTGTTTCACCAGTACCGCCTCCACATCCGTGACAAGACCCTGAGTGTCCATCTTCAAGGCATGTCATACCATACTCCTTTGCAACCTCCTCCATGCGCTTCGTGACCGCGTATTTGCTGGCTAGCATCGGTGCCAAAATATTATCGCCAAGGTCCAGGCGGCTCCACTTGCCGGTCTCCTCGTCTCTCGTGCCGCCTAGGATTTCTCTAATGGCTGAATATCCTAGATGGGAGGGGTTTGCATGTATGAACAATGCAAGGCTATTGTCCACAGACCAATGCTCTTGCAGCTTGTCAACTACCTCCTGCTTTGCAGCAGCCCAGGTGCCGGATCTTTCGACCACATAGGAATAAATATCTGGGTGTTTAAAAAAAAACCATACATCGCTATCTTCACCGTCTCGGACTCTACGTCACCGAAACGTTCACCTAGTAGCCGCTCCATGTCGGAAGTGTAGCGGTGTCGGTTCTTTTTTAGAGCCTCCGACTCCTTTTGGTTTCCGACAACGTGGTCAGCTCCGACCGCATGTCGCGGCCTTGACCTCCTAGCTGGCCCAGCCTGTACGCGTTCCGCGTCCCTCTTCTCCTCAAGCCGCCGCTGCAGGGAGCTGACCTTCATTTTCTCGGCATGTAGCTGCACGTTAGCTTGCTCTAGCTGACGAGTAACTTCCTCTAGGCTCACTCGAAGGTCAGCTAGGTTCGTATTCTTTTGTCGAGGAGGTGCTGAGCGGCAGCGACCTGGTCTGCCAGTGTCTCGGCTGTGGACTTGCTGACCCCGCGAGTTGGCTGCACCTGTCCCTTTATGCACCCACTAGCGCTGCGCTTCGGCGCTCTCTTACTCCGTGCTTTGCCCATATTCACCGCGTGTGTGTTGGGGTTTGGTGGGCGAGCAGCGTAAAAGTGTTTATTTGCTATTGGCACTGCGCCGCCATCACCATGCCACGGTCCGGCCCGCTCCACCCACCTCCACTTACCCGGTGACACCGCCCCCACCGAGCCGCATATGCCCTACCCCTCCCAACCAGAAGGGTCTCAAGACCCTAGAAGGACCTGATATGGCTGGTAGGTTCATCGGTTGGTCGTAGAGCGAGCTGTAGGGCTGGGCAGGGTGGGTGAGCCCTTAACTGTCCCCGAAAATGGGGTTTCGGATTGTCGTGATCCGAAATCGATTCGCAATACGACTAAGATGCATCGGTCGGTTTTCTTTAAAGAAACGGCAAATTCTAGATACATCATTTATATTCTATTCTATTATGTTGTATTTTGCTTTGTTCTGTTCTAATTGCCCAACGTATATTCTAATGTAATGGGGAGTTATTCGATGATACTGCAATCTATCAAGTACATAGCGCTTTGTGTTAGTCGCTCCTAAGTTGTAGGGCGAAATCCGATGAGTCGCAATATTGTAGGCGTCATCAAAAGTAAAAATCGGGTTTATTCCAACAACTCAACTCCAAATCGGTGCCCCACGCGGTACAACAAGCCTTTCGGTACGGGATCATATATATAACGGAACAAAGTACCATTATTGCTTTCGGGCTTTCGGGCCTGAGCGTTTGAGCGACGCTCTTCGTACGCGCGCGCGCGCACGCTCGTGCGCAGGTTCGATTCGCCGTCGGCACATTTCCCTGTATAGTGAGGCGGACCCACGGCGCGCGGACTTAGTGCGGGCGCGGCTGCGGACTTTTGTGCGACTGTGTCCCGCACAAATAAAGTTTACAACCACACTATGTATGGCCTTCTGCACTGCGCGCTTATATTGAGTTTTTGGCGCAGTTAATTGTTGACTAGCAATTTACGTGTTTTCCGGCGCGCACTTTGTAGCAGGCGGATATCGCTGATTTTTGATACGCATACGCCAAGTAGCGCGGCCAAAGTACATCCCCATATCCCCTCGGTTGAGGGTTCGTATATCGTACGCGAGAGGTCCGGGTTCGATTCCTGGCTGATGTATTCTCGGCAACATTGTCCTGGCGTTTCATTGGTTTACCCGATTGATGCATTAGTCCTTTGGGGTTCGAATGAGGCAATGGTATACTTGCTATGCCAGAGCTGCGACTGCAGTTGGCGCAAGACGTATGTCAAATGCTGGGGCGGCTTCGGCCGATGTCCCGGGGCGAACTTTACTTTACTTTTAGCGCGGCCATGGGCTCGCGACGCAAGATAGCCGCAATATCACCCCGCATGTTTTCAGAGTAGGGCGGCATAGAAATACCCTAGATTATCCTAGATGTATCGAATTAACGCGTATATGCAGCATTTCACCAATGATAGTTGTAAATGCGTACCGTAAATGTTCGCCATAACATGGCATTCATTTTGAGACTGTCATCTCGGAAGAGGAGGACCTAATAATAATCGCTATTTGAAATTGTTTAGTCGCTATTCAAAATCGAACGATCAGCAAAGTGCTGCCGCGTCGTCATCGTCACATCATCAATATTATTTTGATATGCCGATTGTCATCGTCGAGTAGTCGCCATCGCAGTCGCTATTTACATTAATCCTTACAACACGACGAGTAATGCACCCCAATGTTGGAGCTCGATGCCAACGCGTCGGCGCCGATGTGGGCTATCGAGCTTCGCGCCGCTCATACCCGTGTCGTTGACGAGTGTGGAGACGCGGTGCTGGAAGATCTAGCGGGGCCGTTGGCCTCTGCCCTAAAGTTGCTCCCCTCCAAGCGCTCCCACGTTGCCCGTGCCGGCTGCTCGGCCGCGGGGGCTGAGCCGGCGTCTGCAATGCGCTCGGCGGCCGACCTCCAAGCTATCCCGCATTACTCGGACTTCCCCTTGCACTCCATGCGGAAAGTACAGGAAACTTTGAGCCACCGCATTCACACGGCCCGTTTCGCAAAGCTTGTTGCGCGTATGCCTACAAACGGCCCTGACAGCAACCGCTTCCGAGGCCGCCTCTTACGCGCTGCGACGGCGTTCCTGGTGACAGATCCTCCAAGTGAGGGTCGCCTTGGTGAAGTCCGTGAGCGTTCCCCCGAGTACTACGATTCCATGTTCCGTGTTGCCGCTTGCCGCCCATTTGGCCTTCCGGCGGCTCCTGTCCTCTCCCTTGGCGAGCCATGCTCTTGTGCTTCTTGCTCCTTCTCGGTACAAGGTATGCTTGCCCGTTTTGAGGATGCTGGCGTGGAGTTCACTCCTTCAACTTGGGCGGTCGCATACGTTGATCACGTGGCACGTTGCTCTGGGGGCGACTCCAACCACGCCGCACACGAGTGGGCGGCACATGGCCTTTCCGACATTTGCCACGACGTGAAGTCCGCTCTGGGCGTGGGTATCCAGATCCTCACGGACCCGTCGGTGCTTGTTTCTCTCCCGAAGGGCAGCGACGGGCGGCTTGCCGATGTTGGGCTTTTTGGGTATGGTGGTATCCGCGGAAACACGGTTGCTGTCGATACCACCATTGCCCCTATCCTCGGCATGTCAACCTCGGATCCAACGACTGCTTTGCGGGCTGCTGAGCGCCACAAAATCCAGAAGTATGACGAGGGTGTCCGAAACGCCGCCGGCATGCTTCGCTTTGTTCCTTTCGCCGTTTCTGTTGGAATCTGCCCGATACCCTAGCACCGGCCGATACCCTAGCACCGGCCGAGCACATGTCCCGCGCGCCTTTGCGCGCGCGTGCCTGTCTCCCGCCGGCCCGCCGGGCGCTCTGCTTTCACTCTCTTCCTGTCCACAGTCCCCGCAGCTCGAGCCCGGCTCGCTGCTCCCACTGTAAGATGCTCCGAGCACTTCCACTCACCATCACCTCCGCGGTTGAGCCGTTTAGTTTCCGAGTTTGGCTCGCTGGCCCCGCACGCCGAGGCTTTCTTGGTGGAGCTCGCGAAAGCTAGCTAGCCACGCACACACTGGCAAAAAAATCGGCCAGCTCTTGTCTGCGTGGCGCCGCCGTTTCTCCTTGCTCATCAACATGGCACATGCAGACAACGTTCTTGGCGGGGTCGCGGCCGCGCGTGCGGCACGTGATGGTGCTCCTGCGCCTGCGTCGCGTCGCTCGTCGGCATGTGTTGCTATGACCCGGGTCATTGGCTGCAAGCGTCCTCGCCGCGGCTGATAGCCTACCCTGGGGCGGGGGTTCCTTTGGTTCCTGGCAGCTAAGTGACTTCGTGGTTCCCTTGTCTCCTTCTTGGTTCTTGGCTCCCTGTCCTCCTGCTCGACCTTGGTTTCAGGCTTGTGTCTCTCTTTTGCTGGTAACCTTTCATAGTTGCTGTTAGTTCTGTTTGTAGTGCGCTTTTGTGAAAGCCCTTATGTAATAAAAACATTACAGTAATGCAGCAATCCTTACTCGTACGGGGCACCTGCCATGGATAGGTCCGGGCTGCGGGCAGTCGTCCGCCGGCGGCGCAGCGCAGTCTTCAACACCAATTCAGTCGCACACCCTCACTGCTGTTGAAGCGAAACGAGTGACTTATCGTTCCGCCGCCACCTCCAAGGCAACGCTCCCTGCTTTGCTTGAACAACCTCTTCTCAACCGCGCTTGAGGTCTTCGGAGTTGAGCACCGCACCGCACCCCTCGGTGGTGGCGACTCGACAGCCGATCGTCATGGCCGCCGCGCGCGCAGTGATGCTCAGTCGCACCGTGGCCGCTCCTCGCGTCGGGGGGCTCGCCCGCCGTGCGATACCTGCTTGCACCGTGCCGCCGAGGACGGCCATCGGCTTCACCTGGGGCGCGTTGGCGTCCCCGCGTCACCTAGCTGAGCGCGACCAGCGGCGGCAGCGCTCCGGCATTGCCACGGCTGCTGCGGGAGGCGGCGATGGCGATGGCGGCAGCCCCGCGCGCCAGGACCAGTTGCTGCGGAGCATCTCGGACCTGGGCGAGCTCGTCGTGCTCGTTGTCGACGGCACAGATGTGGTGAATGAGGTGCGTTGCCATCTCTCGAGGGGTAGCGTGCCAGCACCCCCCGCTCCAAACACACACACACACACCCACACCCACACCCATACTCTTCTCACCTTATATCTTTGCCCCACCGCCTGTCCTGACCGGAGCTGGCTGCGATGTGACGCAGGCAATGCGACGCCACCGTTGCTCCCCCACTGCCGCCGTCGCGCTGGGCCGCTCCCTTATCGGCGCCCTGCTGATGGGCTCCTTCAAGAAGGATGGCGAAGTCACACAGGTGCGAAGCTCTGCCGTGGTAGCGCATCGGCTGCTCCCGCCCTGACCTCGCCATGCCCTCGCCCCAAAACTGTCTGCATGCAGATGCGCGCCACTGTCGCATTGGGGATGCCAACTAGTTGCCTGTGTTGACAGATAAGCATCACCGGCAACGGCGACCTCGGGCGTATCCTCTGCATTGCCACCACTGACGGCATGGTCAAGGGCATGGTGACAAACCCCAACGTCAACATGACGCGGCCCGATGGCGTGGTGGACGTGGCGGGCGCGGTGGGTCCAGGTGCAGCCCCATCTCCTCTCTTCGCTGCAAGCGGCGGTGTAGGCTGTGACCTCCACCCATGGGTCATTGCAACAGTGCCAGGACTCGCAGGGTTGGCATGATGGGGGTGGCCCCGTTGTTGGATAACATCTCCGCTCCATGTGCTGATCGGAGCTGCGGTGGCCTGCAGGCACGGTCTCCGTGGTGCGCAGCCACCCCACCTGGCGGGAGCCCTACTCCGGCACGGTTCCGATCGTGAGCGGGGAGATCGCGGAGGACCTGGCGCAGTACCTGTCGGACAGTGAGCAGCAGAGATGCGCGCTCGCAGCTGCAGTCACCCTCAACGGCGACGGGTCTGTGGCAGCTGCCGGCGGCTATCTCATTCAGGTCCCCCCCCCCCCCCCCTTCTCCCCGTTCCCCCTCCTTCCCCCTCCTCTCTTTAGCATATACCCCCTTGCATGTTTCCCATTCACATCATGCTCGCGACATCCACAGCATGTTCTTAGCTTGTCATTACAATTGGCGCCGCCCCGTTCCTGCAGGCACTGCCGCTCATCAGCGACGAGTCCCTCGACTTTCTGGAGCGCAACATCAAGACGCTGATGCCAATCACTGACCTGCTGGGGCAGGGCTTCAGCTGCGCGGACATCACGGCGATGCTGCTGAGGGACCTGGGGGTATCGCCAGGCGCCGACTCCAAGGTCCCAAAGTACGCTCTGCGCCACCCTCATGAGCGCATATTGGGCGGCTGACACAGACCAGCGCCTAGATGACACAGGTGCCGGGGAGGGGGGGGTGCAGGTTCACTTGCGGACTGTCACTGCGTCTGTCCAGCAGCCCCTGGGGGTCGCTGTTGCCAGCATGGGGACCAACTGAGCACTGACATGCGGTGGCGCGTGTTGCGTGCCGGCAGCTACGGCCCCTGCGACCCGGAAGACCTCAAGCTGCGCATGCGCCGCGCGATTGCGACCCTGGGAGAGGAGGAGGCCCGGGATCTGATCGCGGAGAAGGGCGTCATCGAAATCACCTGCGACTTCTGCAAGATCTCGGCTCAGTTTGACGAGGCTAGCGTGGAGGAGACGCTGGCTGCTGCCAAGGGGGACTCGTAGGCGGATTGCGGGAGCACCTCAACCCCCCCCCCCCCCCCCCCCCCCCCCCCCTACATTTTTGGGTTGGCTTTATTGCGTGTGAGACATGCGACCTGCTGCGCTGCGGCGATGGCCTTCCGCAACTAGGATCTGGCGTATGGATGTGCAATCAAATGCAATCACCACGCCCCGTCCCCTATTCACCCATCGTTCAGTATTGGCCGCGCTCCCGGAGTGTTATGGGTCAGGGGTGGAAATAGCAGCTGTTGGCTCGGGAAGACTGGCGTGCGCTGCAGACGCGGCAATATGATGTACCCATGCCATGCTCATCTTGTGAAGTATATTTTGTTCAGAGCAAGATGGCAATTGCGTCCATGCATCAGCGTCCAGGGGTCGGCACTCGCGAAAATCCTAAAACCCCAAAACCCTGGGAAACCCGTCTCGAATGCCACTTCGCGAACACCGACTCCACGGTACGGCCAGCAAGATTTAATCAGTTGTTTTAGGTGCCCCCCCCCCCCCCCCCCCCCGGCAGCCGTTTATTTTGGCCCCTGCGGAAATAACTTTTGAGCTCTCACTACTGCTTAAGTACTACGTTCCCCTAAAACTCATGTAATGACTTATTTGACACATTTTGGTCCTGGGAACAGGTGCTGGTGGGCTGCCGGGGGGCAATGGTGTGCCCTAGGCTCACATACATGTAAAACAGAAGGGGTTGGGGGGGGGGCGGGGGCAAACACTGATTACAAGCAGCAAACACAATGCAATGCCAGTGAGGGTGATCATGTTTCAGCGTCAACACGTCGACATTTCACAACTAGATTCGCGTTGTTACTAGAACCTTGGCCCTCCCGCCTATTGTTGTAGGCTTCCAATCTTGATCTTCAAACATCTGCAGCATAGTTTTGGGCTGCTGTATGTGTAAATATATATGTGCATGTATTTATGTAGTTTTATGTATGTAGATATGTATGTATATGTACATGCTTATGTGTATAAATGTATGTGCATGTGTATGAGCATGTCCATGCAATGACCAAGACTACATGTCTCTTCATTGCGTGACAGCTGCACTGAAGACATACGGCATATTTTAAATATCTAATATACTAGGGGGTACCTGAATAGTGGATGCTGTGCACATCTAAAGCTGTAGATACAAACATATAAAACATTGCACACGTGTGCGTACGGAGCTCTGATTGCTACTGCCGCCGCTGCTGGGTGAGATATTATTGCGGAAAGTCGGCGCGCGTACTGGCGGCTGCTGTTCCGTATACGGCGAGTATAAGGTACCAACTGCAATAAACCCTGGATGCCTAGTAGATAGCGAGTCAGTAGGAGAGCAGTTCACAGCATTAAGTACTGTAACATCTTGCACTTTTTGGGGGGTCGAAGGAAGCCCCCCCCCCTGGCCCCCAAACCTTTCCTGACCCCAGGGGCCGCCACCTAAAACAACACATTAAATCTTGCCGGCCTAAGCTGTAGTTGGGAGGCAGGGTGCTGATTCCGCGATCTTAACTCGCATATACAGTCGTCGTTTTCCGAGCGCTCGCGAACAATTTGCGTGTGCTTCGCGAACATTTATCGCCAGCGGGTTCGCGGGTGCTGGTTCACGATCATACATTATTCCCATCACACGGTAGGCATGTCCCCCCCCCCCCCCCCCCCCCCTCCCGAATTCACACAACGCGCGGGAATTCAGCGTTGCGCGGGTGTACGGTGATATTATTGGAAGCCATCCAACCAACCGCAGATACACTCAATAGCCACTGGGTGCATCGTTTTGAATCGGTAAATGTCGGTTCTTTTTGCACTGAGAAGTGTGTGATGGAGTCAGTGGTAGTACAGCTGCAACAGTGCATCATTTTAAGCATTGTAAGCGGATTCGGAGCATGTAAATAACGACTTTGGCAGGTGCGATTTCCTTCCAAATTCGCCGACATAGTCTGTGGTGTCAACCACCCCGTGTTTCTTGTTGAATTAACATGAGTCTCCACGCGAGAGGGTACATAAATCTGAGCGCCGTCGGTGTTGGGAAAAAAACTGCTGCAATCGCAGTTTTGGGAAGTGTGCCAAGAGGCATATCTACGCGAAACAGTGTCGGATTGAGGCGCACAAGGTCACGTTATTCGCGCATGGCAAAAGCGTTTTCGTATACGTCAGAGAACTAAAAATGTCCGGATTTTACGCTCAGAATTGCCATTTGGGAACGTTTATATTAGGGGTCTGCGAGCCCAAGAACATGTTTTAAAACTTTTGAGCCCACTGTTACGCCCCGGAACGGGCACCTAGGTGCAATCCATAGTGCCTCAGACTCGAGCCCACAAAAGCTCTCACGACACAAACAAATCTTCATAATACCGTTTCCCCAAATAAGTAGGCAGATTTTGGCTTGCAATGTGTAGAATTTCTGAGATTTCGCAGCACTCCGTGCTTTGGCACAATGCCTATCTTTCCTCCCACACCTCCCGCGCTGCGTCGTGGCAGTAGTGGATCGGAAGGACTTTTATATGGGCTATCCACATGGTGAAGCTTGGGCCATATAGCGCGCCGCGTGAGTATCTTAGACCGACATATTCCTAGTTAGCTTGGCAGCGGCCTCACGTCTCCGTCATACAGCAATCCTTGAATAATTAGGCTGCATATACAAAATAGGCCCGCCCTTCTTCCGCTAACCCCCGTATCCCGACCCTACTATCCCCGGACCGCGCGAGTACCTCGTACTCGCGGACTGCTCGCGAGTCGAGCTTGCGGTTTGTCGCCGAAGGAGGCCCCCGTTCGCAGGACTGTAAGCGTTTCCCCGAGGTCGGGAATTATATTCGCTCAAACTGCTCGTGATATGCCAATATCGCGCGTGTCGACCCCCGTCACTGTCTGCTCGCCACCAGAAAGGCGCGATTTCCCCATGTATTTGTTTCAGGCAGCTTTTTATAACCGGTTCATGGGAGTCGGCATTGGTGTCCAAGCCCATGCGCGGCCGGCGCATTGCATTGGTTGGTGATGAAGAAACTGCAGCAGGTCATTGACAGCACGCCCGCGTGCCGCTCTCTCCACTTCCCAACCACGCCGGGCTGTTGACAGAACCGATATCCGCGAGTCGGAACAGTGTCATTTTTCACTACTCGGCGAAATGCAACATCACTCCTCATACCAGGTGGTGCTGCATGGCAATAGAATCTTTGCCGGTTTCGGAGCGAATGCGGCTCAAAAAATGTGATGCTACGGGCCTGACGCGCCACGTGTGTACAGATATACAGACCCCCTCCCCTCTCTCCCCTCCCCTTCTCGAAATGCTCCTACTCGCCGCCTGTCATATATACTCGAAAGCTATACCGTGAAAAAATGCTGGCATCTCCCCTGTCCACCGTGTCTCTAACAACAAGATCTGGTCTCCTAGCCAGATTCTCATTCATCTGTTCCCTCTCCGTTGCCCTCAGCTTCCTCCAGCGCGTCGGCGGCCGCGCCCGACACGACCTTGGTGACAGCCAGCGTGGCGGCCGCGCCCACCGCGTACAGCGCCAGCTTCACGCTGGACATGCCGTCGCCGCCGCCGGCCGCAGCGTCCACTGTCGCGCGGCCCAGGCTGCCGAGGTACACGTATGCGAAGGTGCCTGGCAGCATGCCCGCCCACGAGGCGCCCAGGTATGGCCAAAAGCGCACCTATGCCAGGGCGCAAGAACGGCATCAAACGCCAGAATCAATGCAGCAGTAATCATAAAGAGGACAGCCGAATCAGGGCATCATGATGCATCCCCATTGCCCTGATTTTCTAGTTGATGTCTTTGCTGTCCTTCGTGTAGACCCTGTGTCGGTGCTCGATAGCTCGCAAATAATCATGATGGCGAATGGGAACAAGCAGTACTTAAGACAAGCAGAATGGTAAGCTGATAGTATGGTGGAGGTTGGCATTTTGTGAATGGGGGGCAATTGTGGGTCGAACAATAGCCAAGTTGGAGGGCATCGCCGGGGGTGGGGGGTGGAGGGGGCGCTATGGGGCGACCAAACCCCCGTGTGTGCTGCCTGGAACGGGGGCGATGATGTGGCTTCGCGCACCTGGGAGAGGCCGAGCCCGTAGTTGAGCAGACTGAACGGGAAGAGCGGCGACAGGCGCAGCAGCAGCACCACCTGCGCGCCCTTGGCGGCCACTGCACGGTCCACGGCCGCGAGCTTCTCATTGCCCGCCAGCCGCTTCTCCACGAGGGGGCGGGCCACACCGCGGGAGACGAGGAAGGCGGCGCCCGCGCCGAGCGTGGCGCCCACCGAGACGAGCCCGGTGCCGGTGAGCGGGCCGAAGATGTAGCCGGCGCCGAGTGTTAGCACGCTGGCGGGCAGCAGCAGCACGGACGCCGCCACGTACGCGGCGATCAGCAGCGCTCCGCCTGCTAGGCTCGAGTCCGCGGTTACGCTCTGCAGCACATCCATCACGTCGGGGACCGCTGCGCCCGCGCTATCGCCTGCTCGCCCGCCGCACCACACGCGAAGAAGTCAGCAGCCGTGAGCAGCGACACGCTCGCCAATTCTCATTCCACATAACACAGGGGACCCCGAGAAAGGCAATAATGGGGGTAACCGAAGCGCGAATGCACGTGTTGGCGGGGGATGCTCACAGGTCCCCAGCAGTGAGACAACGACGGAGCTTACAGCTAGCCCCCTCGCGCCTTTGCAGCCCTTCTCAATGGAGGCCCCGGGCAGCGTGCTGCCGCCCCTGCCGCCCTTCCCAGGCGTTGCCGAATGTCCAGAACCGGGGGTACCCACGCACGCGGCGGCCTACGCCACACGGCAGGAGACGCTCAGCGGCGAGTTGCAGTGGCGGGGCAGGGGTGCTTGAGGTAATAAGCGGGGGCAATGAGGCAGGCCTGGCCGTACGAGTACCTGTATCCGCCGCAGGCGGCGAGGGTGGTGTCGGAAGAGCGTGGGGTGCGGAGGTGCGAGGACACCTGACGCTCCCCGCGTCAGCAGGTGGCAATGAAGGTCTGCCGCGCGCGGGGTGCAAACGGCAGGGGCGGTGAGCGGTGGCATTGCGCCGGCTGACGCACTGCGGCTGACAGTACAGGTCACGGGAGCTGCTTTGGACGTGTGATGCCAACTCGTGCTGGTTTTGGCTTCATCGGACCGTGGACGGCAAGCTGCTGGTTGCTGGGGCGGAAGGCCGGACGGCGCGGCCGCTTCGATGACCGTTGCTACGACCAGTAGTCGCTTTTTGTAATTCACACCAGTAGTCGCTAATCCAGTACAGTATCGCAGTTGCTACATGTTGGGGGTTCCGCCCGCGGCAGAATGCTAGAGAAAAAATCGCACTTTTAATTAAACGGTCGTACCAGGGGTCGTACTACGAGCAGCATATAATGCATGTAGGTCGTAGAACATCGTCAAAATCGACAGCAGAGCCTAGTGCTGGCATTTTGGCGCCTGAAACCGCTCATCGCACGCTGCCAGCATCCGTAGAGAATGAAACTGCTGCGAGGTGCGATTTTAGAGCTACCGGCAATTTGAAAGTACTGTAGCAGGGTGTGATGCCTGAGGTACGGGTACTGCGCTCGTCTGTGGCCCGCCCGCCCGCAGCAGCGCGGCGCGCAGCGCAGGTAGACGTCCTATATATACCTGGTTCTGGGAGGGGAGAGCCCACGGTCCCTAGGGGCACCCGGACTCGGATTCTTGAACTTGGGCTGCGACAGCTCGCGATGCTCCCACTCAGACCAAATAAACCAACCACAGCCTACCGTTCTCTCTCCCTTGATACCCCTATCCATCCGTTATTACCGGCAAGAACATGGCAGACAACCCCGACAAGAAGGCAGCAAGCCGATAAGGCCGCCGCCATTATCTTGCGGAGGTGATGGGAGAACGACGTGTAATGGCCCATGGCGCTCATCCAAGCCGCCAACAGTGCGGATCCCGCCGCCGCCTATTGCCCTATTGGGAGGCAAGCACGCAGTGCATGTACGGCTTGAAGGCCAAGGTGTAGGCCAATCTCGTGCCGAAACGTGCAGAGCTAGCCCCGCCGCGCAAGAGGGAGACCAACTTGACGTCCCTAACGGGTTAAGCATGCTCTTCTCGCGAGTTGAAGCGTTTGTGAAGACATCACGAGCCGGGGGCGGGGGGGGGGGGGGGGGGGGGCTCCCACGCCAACATGAAGGTCTGAGGAGTCATTTATTTCCTCCAACCAGCAGCCGATTCTTCGGAGATCTCCGACGAAAGCCATTTCCTCCGAATGATGATGAAAGGCATCAGGTGAGCACATCAGTCGCTATCGCGCCTCCTCGCCCCCCTCCCCCCCAACTCGCAGCTTTTGTACCACCGCCGTACGTCCCGAAGCGCGTGCATGATGCATGTCGGCCTTTCGCGGGTGCATGCGACGCACCGCTCCCCCCCCCCCCCTCTGTCAAGGTTCTGCCACGTTCGTTGACTGCGCGAAGTCAGGTCGACGAGGCGTCACGCAGCAAGCACCCAGTCTGCCAGCACCACACACTACCGACGACCCCGCCACTGCTCCTTCCTCCTTCGTTGCCCTGGTCGACGAGGCATGTGCGCAGATGGTCGAGTCGCCTCGTGCAGTCGTTGCGCGCGATGCTGCCCGTGATGTTGCTGAATATGCCTTCTCCGAGACCGAGATTGACGTCTCCGTCCATCACCGACGCCTCACCAGCCCAGAGGAAAATGCTTAATTTCAGGGTTTTGGGGGTTTTTGGGTTTTGCCACACAGAACCAGACTCGACTGCCATTTTGAAATGATTTAACTAGTTTATGGGGCTTCCCAAGAATTTATTATCATAAGTGCGACCATACGGTCTGTCGGTGGTTTAAACCAGGGTTGGGTTGCATTCCACTTTGATTCCAGTACTGCAGCCTGCCGTAGTACTGCAGGCTGCAGTGCAGGCTGCAGTCAAGAGGCTGCAGTACTGCAGGCTGCAATGCAGGCTCTAGTAGCACTGGAACTGTTGATTATAGGGAAGGGCGGGACAGTGAAGGGCATATATTTGGGGGACTTTGGGTAACTGTACTGCAGCCCCTTTTCGGGAAGTACTGCAAGCTGCAGTGCAGTAGCTTAACTGCAGGCTGCAGTTTTTGCAGTCTGCAGTGCAGTAGATACTGCAGTCCAACCCTGGTTTAAACCAGGGTTGGGCTGCAGTCCACTTTTGAATATTGCACGCTGCAGTGCAGTGCAGTAGGCTGCAGTGCAGTGCAGTAGGCTGCAGTGCAGGTTGCAGTACGGCAGCCTGCACTGCAGCCCGCAATTAAGACTGCAGTCGACGGGCTGCGGTACTGCAGGCTGCAGTGCAGGCTGCAGTGCAGATTGCAATAGCACTGCATTTGCTGATTTTAGGGAAGGGAAGGGCGAGACAGTGAAGGGCAAAGGGGCTGCCATGGCGGATGCAGAGGGGCAGCAATCGTGGTGGAAGTTGTAATACATCATTAAATTGCCTACAGAGGGGAAAAGCCTATTGTGTGTACATTTGTGTGTGTCCATCGATGATGTCCCAACGCATGCATAGTGAAACATGCGTAAATAAAAAAGCATGATGGCATAAAAACCCCTCTAATCCCCCGCCTCCTCATCCGCTGGCTCGGCTCCATACTGCTCCTGCATGGACTCCACCGCTTCCCATTGAATGCGGCTGGCCTCCCCCTCGCCCTCGCCATCAAGGACTTGGCTGGCCAGCCAATCCTCCCCGCATGGCTTGAGTAGATCCGCCGCCACGGCGCTGAAAGCAGCCTCCCCGTAGTACGACGCCAGTAGCTCCTTGACCTTGGCATCCAAGTCCAAATTCTTCTGAATAAAGACGCAGTCACCCATGTTATCCAGGTTCATTCTATTTCTTAAGTGCATGGTGACAAGACCAACAAGAGAGAACACGCGCTCGCACTCAATCTGTGAGCATGGCACACATAAAGCAAACCTAGCTAATTCAGAGATGAGGGGGAAGGAAGAAGCATGCTTCTTCCGCCACTTCAACGGGTCCTCTGTCCTCTTGGGGAGCATGTTGCAATAGCGGAAGGTGCGCAGCTCAGCCTCCGCAGCGGCCAAGAGGGCGGCCTCATCGGCCTGGTTAGTGGCAACCCTCACGTCACCATCGTCATAATACAAGGCATCTCCATCATCGTCGTCATCATCATAGTCTGAACCCGCAGAAACTTGCTCAGATGGACCAGCAATAGCAGCCGTCTTGGTCTGCATGTGCCAGCTCAAGTGGACCAGCGCGGGGAGGAGCGACTTGTCAACGTATTCCTTCATCAACTCCCGGGCCTCTTCATGCTTGCCCAGCATCAGCTTGAATAGGTTGCCCTTGCAGTATCTAGGGTCCAGCTGCATGGCCATGACCTCGTGTGCCTTCTCAGGCACAAACTCGGTGAGCGGCCTCAGCATAGGCTGGATGTGCTGGGCAATGTGCTTCCTCATGTCCTTCCTCATCTCGTCCAGCTCGGACTCAAACCTGCAGAGGTGAGGGCGTGATATCTAAAAAGTCAGCATGATAATTTGAGCTGGCACACATTCAGCCATCGTTATGATGGTAAGCTGGAAATACCCAGCGCAGCGGCATGCATGTTATTCGCAAAGGTGAAACTAATCAGCACGGACGTCATTGGTTCCAGTGGGGGACGTATTGAGTGGGCTCCTCATCTTGCTGCTCCTCCTGGCGAGCTGGTGAGGGCTCTGGATGCTCAAGATGGTGGTACAGGCGGGCCAGGCGATTCAGCGCGTCGGACAAGAGCCAATGCCCTTTGTCATGGGCCTTAACCACCACCTTGCATGGGAAATCCAGCTCATCCACCACGGCCTTCGCCACATGCCAGTCACTTGGGGTTGGGCAGCGGTCCCGCTTGCTGATGGGCGCATCCTCCGAAAACAGTTGATGCACCACGTCCTTCATGAGGAGCATTCGGGCCAGCATCCGCCAGGTCTGCAGACATCATAAACATACATAAGTTATATAATTGATGGGGCTGGAGGATGGGCAGTAGTTGTAGTTGGGGCAGGGGCAGAGGCAGGGGCATACGCTGGTGAACCTGGTTTTCACCGGGTTGATCAACGTTAGTGCTGCCTTGCCAAAGCGGGCGCACACATCAGCGTACAGTGTCCACCCCCTAGAAGACTTCTTCGTCCAGGTGGCACAGGTTTGCAACCTTGTGGTGATCTTTTTGACTTCTATGGTCTGCAGGTAGGGAGCAGACGGCAGTCAGCAAACATCATCCAACAATAAAGGGTGGGTAAAGTCAACATGTGTGTTGTGTGTGTGTGTGGGGGGGGGGGTACCACATATGTTTTGGCTTTGATAAGGAGCACAGCTCCGTTGCACGCGTTGTTGACAAGGTGAGCCAGGCAGTGTGTGTGGAAGATGCAGCTGGCGATGCCGACAGCAATGCAAGCAAAGCTCACAGCTGAAAGCGCTCTAACTCATCTTTGGCGGTGTTCATGTTGCCGCCCCCATCGTAGGTGGCGGCAAACAACTTGCCAAGCAGGCCGTAGGATTTCAGTAAGTCATGCATGTTCTTCCCAAGATGTACGCCCTTGGTCCGGCCGCCAGATGACAGCAGTCCAAGGTGTTTGGTGTGCCACACCCAGTCTGCCGTGATGTAGTGGATGCAGATGGCAAGGAGATCGTCAGTTTTGCGGCTCATCCACATGTCATAGATGATGGCCACTCCGTGCACGCCCTCTATCTCCTTCTTCAGGGCCTCCTTAGCCTCTGTCTTGAGGTTGCCGATGACATGCCGTGTCAACTGCATGCAACAAAAAAGGGAGGCAGTAGCGCAGTTAGTAAAAATAATGTGCAGCAGCAGCAGCAATCGCGGGCAGCCACGGCGCAGACAGACAGACAAGGCAGGGGAGGGGAGGGCAGGACTGACCTCATCCCGGCCAGGGATGGGCATACTCGGGTCCAGGAACCATCACACAGATTGGAAGAGAGGGTTGTCGACAAGGCGAAAGGGGAGCCGAGCGTACACCATGAGCAGGCCCAACAGCTGGAAAAATACTCTAGCCTTCAAAGTGTCCTTCTTAACCTTTTTCGATGACCGGAAACAGTCGACGATGGTGCCGCCCGCTGCAGCCAGAGACGATGCGGCTTGCGAGGTACGCTTCGACCGCTAGGTGGACGACACGGGGAGCTCGTTGAGCACCTTGTCCGTATAGAGGACGTTAAGGTCGCGGTGGTATCGTGCGATGTGATCCTTCAGCGTATTGTTCCCCTTGCCAGCTGAGTAATTGAACACGTAACCCTTGCCACGACAGGCGGTGCGGGCGGACGAGCTGCCGCCGAGATGCGCCTCATCAGCCCACGTCTTAACGTCTCGCTCGTGGTCGGTTAAGGCGTGGGGGCCCTCGTGGGGCAGTATACCGTGTAGGCCGCCCGTGTCACCTAAGTGGCACAGCCAACAACACAGGACGTTCGACTTCCTACTCTCGTCGGGCGGTAAGCTAGTGTCATGCGGCACGAAAAAAGACCAGACGGCACGGTTGTTCTCGCGCTGGGTGCCGCCCCAGCAGCCGGCGGCGGCTTTGCTGAGGATAGACAGGGGAAAGGGGGGGGGGGGGGGCACTGGGGTTCAGGCCTAAGAGTGGGTCATCTTCGTCGTTGTCGATGAGAATATCGTCGGCTTGCCTCCCAAGTGGTGTCTGTGCCACTCGTGCTGATTTGTTGGCTGCAGTGCTGGCCGCTGCGGCGCCGGTGCTGTCCGCTGCCATCGCCTCGTCCGCCATCGCCGATGCGCCTTGCTCCGCGGCAGACTGGTCTCCCTCCATGTAATTGACGAAGAGTGACGAGAGGAGGATGACAGGTAGTGGTGCCTGGGTGAGCGTGAAGTGAGGATAGGTTCGGGTGGTGTGTGTGGTCTACTGGTATGTGACCCGATGCGGCGACGTGTGATGGTACAAGCGAGTACGGTGCTATCCGCGGCGCTCGGACCGCCGGAACTGTCGCCATATGGCTTGTTATCATTGGCGGGCGCCATCCAAACGCTATCCAGTGAGATTTGGGGCTGTTTGGGTTACTGCACTGCAGTCCCTTTTCGGGAAGTAGTGCAGGCTGCAGTGCAGTAGCAGTACTCGATACTGCAACACTCTATACTGCAGCCCAACCCTGGTTTAAACGTTTAAACCGGTTTAGTTACCGGTACCATGCATCAGGTTTCAGTACAAGCTGCCTCATCGCCTGCGAGCCCTGCGCTTCCGGCCGGGGAACTACTTAGGACAACCAGCAGCAGCCCGCCTGCCATGCCCTTCGGCAGCGCCCTCCGTCCCGTTTCCGCCTCCGCCCTGAAGGCTCCTCCTGCGACATTCCCCCCCTTTCGCTGAGCCTTCCTAGCCATTAATGGCGCTTCATCCATGTGCGGGTTTGGCACTTTTTGGCAAAATCTGAGTCGATTGCAAGTTTGAAATCCCATAACCGCGAGGACCGAGTTACTTACGGTCAGTAATGCTACGACCACCGCTGCATCGGATCCAGCAGCTGGTACTACGACCCGTACGGGTACGAGCACTAGCGGAGGATTGCGCGTCACCACATCTCCTTTTACGGCCACTCCTCTTGGAGTTGGTACTGGTGAGGCCGCCTCTGCTGCCCAGCAATTGCTTCCTATCGGTGGTACGAGTACTGCCAATACCGTTACTACATGCGCTTTTGTAGCTCTGAAGATACCGTCGCCGGGCGAATTAGTGGCACACCCTCCGTCAGCAGCCACTGTTTCCCTCCCAGAATCGCTGCCAAGTTCTACTGCTCCGCCCTCGGGTACGGGTTCGGGTGCGACCTCCGATGATCAACCCACGACCATGGTTGTCCAACGCCACCTCAGCCGTGCGATTCGCTTGCGTGACTTCGTGGCCCTCGATCTCAGCTTCCAACGTACTGGTGCAGCGGCCTCGCGACTTGATACCCTGCGCCTGTACAGCGCGTGCGGGCCGGGCTCCCTATCGCTTTTCCAGTCGGATCACGAGTCCGCCCGCAAGATTCCCCATGCTGCTTATGCGGCCGCCGCTGCGCGGGTACTGGGCCTTTGCCCGCGCGGAGGTTCCGCGCTTGTCACTTGCCCTGGCCCAACGTATGGTATTGATCCCTTATGGCTTCGCTCTACGGATGGCTCGAACCGGAGCGCTACGGATTTCATCGTGGATCATCTACCCATATGCCCCGTAGCGAACTACAAGCACCGCATGCATACCGCTTTGAAGAATCTGTGGGCACCTGTGGCAATTGATGCGGGGGCGGTGCTTGACCGGGACCGCTCGGGAGCCGG
Source organism: Tetraselmis striata (assembly GCA_006384855.1). NCBI lineage: Eukaryota > Viridiplantae > Chlorophyta > Chlorodendrophyceae > Chlorodendrales > Chlorodendraceae > Tetraselmis > Tetraselmis striata. The sequence goes on from VCJN01002881.1 coordinate 142,127, forward strand.
CGACTTGACCCTTGAGACGAGTGGGCTGCGCCCAGCGGACCGCTCGCGGCCGTCGGACCTGACGCTGGCGGGGTGGGGAGGGGCAGCGTGCGATTACATGATCGACTTCGCGTGCGTGTCCTCCACGACTCCCACTTGGAGCAACGACCCCCGCTGGTGCATCCCGGGAATCGCGGCGACCGAGGCGGAGCATGCTAAGTTGGCAGCGGACCGGGCGTCCTCCGCCCCAGTGCAGGGTGCTCACCGGTACTACCCTTTTGTGGTTGAGGACCGCGGCCGACTCGGGAAGTCCGCTTTGACTGTGGTCTACATCTTCGCGGTGCTGTTGGCTGTGCGCAACTTCCCTGGCGGTCCTTCCGCCCCGACCTCTTGCTTTCTTCGTGGTCAATCCGTTCAGGCACTTCGAAACTTTGTCGCCGGCCAACCTGCTGAGTTCCGCCGTCACCTGTCGCGCACACGGCGGGGGCTGTTGCAGCGGGTCTCGGCTTGCGTGCATGGTACCCTGGGCGGCATTCTCTCTGCCGGTGTGCAGATGGCCAAGTCTGATGCGTGTGCTCGTGCCCACTCTGCGTCTTCTCATGTTACTGCTTCCACCCCGCAGTCGCTGTAGAGGACCTTTCTGATTGCCTTTTATTTTGGTGATTTCCGATATCGCCTTCAGCTGCTAGCTCATGTAAATATATAACCGCGAGGACCGACCCCTGAAAAGCAGTAAAGTAAAGTTCGCCCCGGAACATCGGCCGAAGCCGCCCCAGCACTTGACCTCGTGCGCCAACTGCAGTCGTAGGTCTGGCATAGCCCATTGACCATTGCCTCATTCGAACCCCGAAGGGCTAATGCATCAACCGGGTAAACCCGGGACACGCCGGGCCGATATGGCCGAAATGCATCGGCCAGGAATCGAACCCGGGTCTCTCGCATACGAGACGACCGCTCTACCGAGCGGACAAGGGATCGATGTACCCTGAAAGGCAGTATCCCCATACTACACAGAGCAACAGCGAGCCGGCTGAAAGCGGCGGCCCACGCGAGGCGGGGTGGATGAGTAATGCGCGCACTACAGTTCACAATCCGGGCCACGCGTGCACGTGCGTGTTGAGGGGGGTACCAGCAATAGAGCGGTACATCTGCGCCAGTATCATCAGCCGCAACAGCCCGCCAACTACAGCGGCAATACGAGTGGCGTGAATTACAAAAAGGCCAGTAATCCCTTCACCGTCACCTTCGTCAAAGCAGTAGTCGCTAGGTAGTACCGGGTACGTACTTTTGCAGTTAGGTCATGTAACTAAAACCGGGTATACAGACTCGTACTGGTACCTACATGGCTACATTTAATTATATAGTACTGGTACCTGTGCTACCGCGCGCCGCCAATCGGCAGACGAGAGGAGCCTCGCGCACAACCTCAGCAGCAGCACGGGTAGTAAAGATTAAAGGTATCTCGCGCGCGCTGAGTATACTCGCCGGCCTCGTTCCACGTCGTGGCGTGCCTACAGACAAGGTGGGGGACGATTTTTGCCCCGGGCACAAGCCTGGTGGTCTGGTGGATGTCGGTGTCCACTGAATCCGGCGCACCATCGGCTGCGGCTCTCCGTAGCTCGTCACCCGCCGGTGGTACTGCCGCTGCTGGCGCCAGTATCTGGACTGCTGCCGGGAGCCTCTGCGCCTCTGCGCCCCCAAGCCCCTCCTCGGCAACGACAGTCGAACTCCGTTCGTTGAGCGAATCCAGTCGTGTTACCAACGGCTGCCCTACCTTGGACGAGGATCAGGCTGGCCCATTGGATTTCCCACAGGACCCGCCGACCGCGGCAGACGACTCGGTGCCCGCGGAAATCCGCGTGTTTCTAAAGCAGCACAACGGCTTGCGCCGCTCCACGACGCTGCCTGCACTTTCGCAACCTCGTTGGACGCCCAGCAACGGTCACATCCTTGGCTCCAGTCTGGGCAGCCGGGGGGCGAAGTTTTACGAGGGACCGAAGCTGTACGTGGGCACAACCTGCAGGCACCTTGGCCGGCGACGAACCTCCCGCTGGCTTGATAAGATTGCCGCGGGTTTGTTCAATATGCGCTTCGCGGAGGAGACCAGCTTATTCGCGCCCGGGGCGCCGGCGCCGGCATTGCGCTGCGCGTCCCAGATGAAAATCCTCAAGGGCGAGGTGCGCCGCGCCGCTGCCCCCGCTCGTGAATTACCAGGTATTACTACGCTACTCGCAAACGACGTCACGCGCTCGGCGATGCCGAAAAAGATGCGGCACCACACTAGAGGAGGAAGTATCCTTATGTCCCCCCTGGGACATGGGGGGGGGGGGGGGCGGGCTCCTCGCCCTGTCTCTTCTTGACCTGCGCCCCTATCCCTCAATCTGCCCACGGACCGTGACCAGCGCCAGTGACCCCCAGTGGTGCCGTATCCGCACGTGACACAGTCTCGCGCATGCAAGCCCGCCTTGTCGGTCGACAATGCCGGGTAGATAGACCGTCTCAACCCGTACGTAGTCGCGCCGCACTCCTTTTATTAGGAACACCTGTACCAGTACCGTACGGGTAACTCAGCGCCGTCCCGACCATCCTCGACGAGACCCACCCCCCCCCTCCCCCCCGCCCGCCTTGCCCCCCTAAACACACATAGAACACACGGACACACGGGCGCGCGCGTTCAAGCCCCCCTCCCCCCCCCCCCCCCCGCCCTGGTTCACCCCCCGGGGGTTGGCCATAAACCCCACCCACTGACTGAGACCCATCCATCAGCGTGATATAGCTCTCCGCCACGTAATAGTACCAGGTACGTGCCGGTATATTGCTACATTTTTTTCACTGCGGTACCGGTACTGGTACCAGGTACTGAGGTAGTAATTTAGGTTTCTCTCCTCAGGCACTCGTGCAGCACGCCCTTGAGGATTACAATACAGCATACCAAATCCCTGCTCGTCCTCCCTGCAGGACCGCATTGTGGCAGGCACAGCACATCTGGGAGCCAACAGGTGCGCAGAAACCCTAGCGCTGTCCTGACCAGCCAGGGTTGTACCACAAAAGCTAAGGTAGTTCAGCCCTGCCCTGCTGCTACGGCTGTAGGGATCTCCAGGTGGGCATATATGCGGTGTTCGATGGCCACAACGGGCCGTCGACCGCGCACTACTGCAAGGAGCACCTGCTGGAGGAGCTGGTGCCGCGGCTGCCCACAGATCCCATTCCCCCGGAGGTCCAGGGTAAACTCTTCGAGGCGCACCTGCTCAAGATCCGGGTGGCGATCGCAGCAACATTCAACGCTTTGAATACCAAGTCCATTCAGGCTGAGTGCATGTCGGGCTGCACCGCGAGCCTCCTGGTGGTGGTGAGAGCCAATCTCCAACATGCGGTGTTATGGCCGCAGGCAGGGGCGGTCATTGTATCTCCGCGGTTGTGAGGCAGCTAGAAGCCCGCCCCAGAGCTGCATTACCTAGCTGCATGCGGTGGATGTGTGTGCGTTTGTGAAGCATAGGACTTGTTAACCCCCACTCCCCCCACTCCCCACCCTCTGCACACATCTGTATACTCTCTCTCTCTCTCTCTCTCTCTCTCTCTACAAACATATTTATATATGATATATATGACATACATATATACATACATAATATATATATCGTATGTGTATTATGCATTCGGTACCCGGTGTTGTACATATTCAGGTGCCTGCTCGAAGCTCCAAAACTGTCACAGTGCGCTGCATACTAGTTGGGTCCGAGCTACTTGTTAAATCATGCTTGTGTTGCCATGCATCAGACGGGCTGGCTGGCGACCGTGGCAAATGTTGGAGATTCGGATGTCATCATGCAGACTGCCAAGCATGTGCGGGAGCTCTCTACCACACACCGCCTGAATGACAACGACAGCGAAATCGACCGTCTCGAGAGAGGTGCCCTCCCGACCCTGTCCACCCTCTCACTGTTTGCAAGCATGGCATTGCGCAGCCTAAGAAGGAGACGGGAAACTGACACCCGTGTGCCGTGTCTGCCCACGCAGCTGGGCACATGGTGATGCCGCTGTCCAGCACCCTTCATGGGCCTGCTGTCGGCGGCAACCCCGGTATCGGCCCCATGCGCGTCTGGCCGGGTGGCCTGTGCGTCGGGCGAGCCATCGGCGACGACGACGTGGGCTTCAACGTCCTCGCTGACCCACACATCAAGCAGATGCGCATTCCGGACACCGGCGCGCGCTTTGCTCTCGCCACCGATGGTGTCTGGGATGGCATTTCGCACGCCAAGGCGGGAAAGCTGCTGCAAAGCAACACCCTGGCCGACTCGGCGAAAGAGGTGGTGCGGCATGCGCTCATGCACGGCGGCCTCACAGATGACACATCAATTGTGACTGTGGACGTCGTGCCTTCGCAAGTGGTGTGCCCCCCGCCCTCGCTGTAGTCATGCCCTGCTCCAGGGGTATGCACTGCCCCCTCTTTGTCGCCGGAGGACTTACGTGAGCGCTGCCGTGGCTTCCAGGCCGACTTCTCAGACATCATTCCGCAGGCTTCCGGGTTCCAGCGCATGATGTGCCTGGTGGGTAATGGTGGAACGGTGGAAGAACCTTCACTCTCCTCGCTGGCGCATCTCTTTATCTCAGCTGACATGGCGGGCTGGGACTCAGAGGTGACCCCCCCCCCCCCCCCCCCCCCCTCCTCTACCCCCATCCGCCATCCCAACCTAGAACTGCATATCGCGGGCCCTGCATTTCAGCTACAGCTTGACGTGGAGCTATCACCTGTCATTTGATGTAGAAACGTTCTTTGGTAGTCGTAGTGAAGAACCTAAGGACATTCTTTGGTCGTGGTATCTACGCCAGCCCGCGCGGAGATGCACAGCCACATCTGAGTACCCGTACTGGTACAGTATTCCGAAATCGACCCGCCGTACATACAGCGGTTCCCAGGGTACTCGCTAAATGAAATCATCCCGGCCCGGGGTTGAATAAGTTGTGTATAGCGGGGTCACAATCCTGAGATGCAACTACCGAAACGAGTACGAGTCGTGATTAGCATCCGGTTGATACAGTCAAATATAACGTCATTCCATCAAACTCAGAACCCACGTGACCACCCGTATCGCCAACCCATCCCGCCCCACCGATGCCATTCGGACACATCTGCCGGCACCATGACGCGCATACCGCGGTAGCAACGCGCTAACGTATCTAGATAGGCATATGGTGGCGTTCAGGTGCCTCGTCTTGTGTGTCGCGGGCAGGGATGGGGCTGGCGGCGGGATGATGAGGGAGGAGCGCGAACGGTCACGTGCTAATATTACGCACGTAGCGCGTGCCACGTAGCCAAAAAGCGTTGCCAGCTACACATCTCGGATTTGAGACCCGTTTATGGTCTTCAGAAACGAGTACCTACGCGAACCGGTGCGTTTTTGGATGATATTGTACGTCAAATCATCATTAAAAAAAAACACCGTCAGTAACGTCCAGCGATCCATCGTTTATTACCGCACTTGCTACGGTACCACACGGATACTACGCCGTTGCTATAAATTGCGGGAAACCGAATACCGGTATACATTGCGGACATACGTACACATATTTACCAGTACCGCAAATGTAGCGTCAAATTAGAATGCAGTCCCCCTTATGGCAGGACATCCTTACCGGTACTACCACCATACCACCGCTACCGGTATGCTGTATGGCTATCGGACAGCTACCCACACAAACGCGGGCACACAGGCCCGCAGGCTGTGCCGGGGTAATATTTACTCTGCTCCGTTCTGAGGCGGTCATGTCATTCACACCTGATCGCGCAGTGTCCCCACCATAGCTACTGCTTTCAGCCAGACTGACCGTCGTTACCCCGACCCGCAGGGTGCATCCTGCGGCAAAAAGACAAGTGACGTCAGCAGCTGCACATCCGCCGATTCGTCTCAGCATTTAGTGCACGGCACCGCTCTCAAGACACCCCCTCGGCTGCCGGATGCAGCTATTGAGCAGAATGACATCTCGCTCCGGAGCTTGGGTTGATGGCGTTCTCGTGGCGTTGGTGCCATGCTTGTTAGTTTGTAGCGTAGGGCTATTACAAAGCCAAGCGGGACGTTTTGATAATCACTCCGTGATTGCGTGCTGCTACTGGTACAGATAGCTGTGACCCGTTTTGCCAGCGCGTGGCTCTCCCCGTGAGGAAGCTGCGTGGCTGGGGGCACAACGCAACGTAACGACCCATAATTTGGAAAAAAATCCGCCATGTAATGATTAACGTGCCCCTTGTAAGGAGGTGGACTGCAGGGAGCATCGACACTGCTGCTGTCGTCCTTTAGGCAGCAGGGGTGACTGTTGTGCATGGGGCAGGGGCGGGCGTGGTTTGCATTCAGCACACCCACAGCCGCAACAGCTAACTCAACAATGGCTGTTTGAGCCTGGTGCCAATCGACATGGGGCAGTCTTCTCCTGCTGGTACCTGCCAATACAGATACTGCTGCGCGTAAGTACAGTGCCCGTGCCGCGGGGGCAGCTGATGCGCCGGTGGGTGGTGCCTGTGATGCGGAGGCATAGACCACCGTGTACAAATCATGAATGGTAACAAAAAAGAAACAAGGTAGAAATGGAAGTGTGCGGGTACCGAATGGATGCCCGTCGCCAACCACCTGCACCTGCCCATGCATTTAACCATGAAATGTAAATTTAAATAGATTGTATACGTACCACTAACGTACCATTGAATTGAAAATTGACACTGTATTTGAACCCTGTTATCATCTCTCACCATGCCTGTCACTAGCAGGCAGGTATGGTATGAGCGACTAGAAATACAATACGATAAAAAAGACTGCTGAATACATAGTGCCCGGGGTACTTTAGTCCGCAATCTGTATAGTATATGAGTACGCAAATAAGCTGCGGTGGACTCTGGATGGCCGTTACAAGGGTTTTTGCGAAATCATACTTGTATGTGGAGATGTGTATGTAGCTCAATGCAGCTGTGGATAAAAAATATATATATATACATATTACATGTATACATAGATATACATGACGTAGACTTTAGTCTGCACTTCCGATGCTTTATAACAGTAATTACAACGATACTTGCAGCCCACATTCGGCCGCAGCAGCAGTGGCAAGAAGGAAATCCGGGCGTAAAGTGCTGACAGGCAATTTGGACGATTCAGACCATGCACCGCAGTGGTTGGAACCACAGGCATGAGGCACGATCCGCCGTGTCTTCGCCCAGTGCCGGATGACACCGCCTCCTGAACGCATTTCGGCCTAAATACTAGACAGTGCAGCCCCTTTCCCTGCGTACCGTACACTCAGTAAGTCCGTCCGGGACAGGAATACGAGTCTCTCATTGGGCGGTATGAGCTGCGCATATTGTCATTGTTGTCATTGTTAGCATGGCAGAAGGAGTACACGCAAGGCGCAGAATGGAACGAACGGGGGCGCAAGAGAGAGAGGGAGAGGGAGAGAGAGGAGCCTGAGAAGCCTGGAAGGCCAGGACTCTGCAGTACTGAAGGAAGGGCATCAATGTACCGCATTTGGTGCACATGTTGCCGCTCACTGAGAGACACGCGGGCCGGGCCGCCGATGATGGATGATTACGAGCAGCAGTACGAGTACAGGTGAGATTCTGCCCCTGTTCGACGGCCCGTTGCCGCTGCCATTGCTGCACCACTACCCTCAGTGCTGGCGCAGGTGATCAGGCTGGGGTGTTCCCACCAAAAATTTTGAGCCCGGCCCAAATATGCCTTGGTACAGTTAGCCATTTGCCCCCCCCTCCGCCTCCATCAAACACAACACACACACACACACACACACACACACACACACACACACACACACACACACACACACACACACACACACACACACACACACGTTCGTGCTCAATCGTCCCCTCCGTCATCCCAACGGGGATTGCAAAGGCACGCGTTTGGCCGTGCCAGGCCGCGCAGTGTGGTGCCCCGAGAGCAGTGCTTTGAGCCCGAAGTAGGGGTGCATTACAAGAGCTCATCCGCGGCACCTGCGAGCCGCGCCGAGGGAGCGACTGGGGTGCAGGCTGGCGCGGCTCAGCGGCCGCGGCCGCGGCCTCCACGCCGGCCGCCGCGACGCCCTCCGCCGCGGCCTCCGCGCCCGCCCCGCCTGCCTCCACCGCTTGGACCATCCCTGCACCCGGCGCCACGTCAGCACCGCACACATCAATCATCATGCAAACATCCGTCATGCGGCCGCAGCTGTGCGGGTTGCCGGGCGGGGAGCGGGGGGCTGGAGGGGGGGAGGGGGGTTGTAGGGCGCCGGCACCTCTTGGGTCTGGATGCGGGCATGATGTTCGCGTCGGGGAACAGCTCCTGCAGGCACTTGAGGTAGGAGAAGTCCACCACGGTGCCGTCCACGCGCAGCACGTGGAAGCACTTGGAGTCCATGCTCTGGTGGCGCCGGATCTGGAACGATCTTATGCCTGCGCCCTCCTGCCGAGCGGGAACACGGCAAAGAAAGAGCATCAGCAAAGAGGCTGTCAGCGGCGCACTGGTGCTGGCACTGCATACATGCCAACAAGAGGGGGCTGTGGCAGAGATGGAGGGGGGGGGGGGGGGGGGGGGGGACCTTCTCCGTCGCGTTCTTGTGGCCTTCCCGGAGCAGATCCAGCATCGCCACATGCTCGTACTATTCATGTCCCAAAATAGCAGCGGTGGCGTTGGTCAGGAGTCGCATTGCTCTTACTATTTTCCGCTCTCAAGCACGGCAAGTCAGAAGGAAAGGAAGTATGCGATGCTCAACGGCGATGACGGTTGAGCGTACCTCATTGAGGTCCTGGTTAGGTGCGTAAGAAGTGAGCAGCGCATGGAAGTATTGCACCGCCACCTGGCCGTCATCGAAGGACTTGAATCCCAGCTTCACCGGCCCTGCCTCCCGCGCCCGTTTCTTCCCGACCGCCTCGCTCGTCTCGCCGCCGCCGTCGGCCGCCTCCGCCTCCGCCACAGCCTCCGCCACAGTCTCCGTCACCGCCTCCGCGTCCGCCTCGCCCCCGTCACCCACCGGCGCGGCCTCTCCTTCGCCGCCCTCCACTTCCTCCATCACGACAGCCTCGACCTCAGGCGCTTCATCCTTCACTGCCGCCTGCATCTTGATCTCCTCCTCCGTCGCCATCTTGCAGGCTTCGCCTTCTCACTAGTGCTAGTGCTAGTGCTGGCCGCCGTCGCCGATGTAATATTTACCCGGTCACCCCGCCGCCGATGACGCGACGCTGTCGCCGCCCGCCGCTCCTCCTCCTGGTTGCTGCACCTGAAACTTTCGGCTGCTGCAACCTTCGCCGATGCTCTGCTTTAGCGTGAGAAACGGCCGAAAAGCTACTTACGTGGTGAATACTGAGTAGTCGAGGTGGGTCGGGAGTGACAGGTTGCCGTGCCGGTTTCGGCGCGGCGGCGCGGCGGAACAGGCCAACGACGACGCGCTGATGGCGGCGGCGCGCCGGAACGGCACCCGTGCGGAAACACAGCGTTAAATATTCCTTAAACGTCCGTTTATTGGCAATTTGTTTTCGATGAGCAGAAAATATGCGACGTCTCAAGCGCAGAATAACTCGTAAACCTGAGCGAGTACCTGTATGTGTTTCTTCTTGACGAGTAAAGGATGATGTTGAGACCGTAGAAACTGAGCGTCGTTGATACATACATGATAGCCCTGGAATAGACGCAGTTCGACTTTGTCATTTATTCTAGGAGGGAGTGTAGTCGCTACCTGTAAAATACCCCGCAAATCTCGGGGGTAGTTCTGGCCACGTACTTACGAATACTCACTTTTACACATACTACTCATGTATGTTCCAAGGGTATTGACGACCGATACGCCCAACTCTAGGCGTATAGGACATGTGGCAAATTTAACAGAGCAAGTAATGCACAAAGTGTGCATGGCACATTCAAAAGGACACTGCATACCGTCCGCCATCTCTCCGCATACGCAACATGGTTCCAGGAAACCCATCGCTAGTGTCGTTCTTCGCAATTGATGAGGAAAAACAACAGTCCTAAATTCGCCTCTAACCACGATATCCTCGCACTTTATCTCTGACGAAAATATGTCCTTATTTACGTAGTACTTTAGCATGTACACCTTTTTCTCGCAGTTATGTACAGTGGTTGCATTGGAGATGATATAGTGCTTCGTGAGGTGGCAAAGCTTCTCACGATTCAGTTCCTTGACATTTTAGTTCGGGTACGGCAACTCGAGGATCGTTAGCTTTGTGTTCTTGTTCTCGTTCTCCGTCGTACTAACATCCTTCACTGCACATGTCGTTACGAACCCGTAGAAATACTGGAAGATCACGTCGTGATCCTTTCCCTCTTGGTATGGTTCCAGGACCTCCCGGTTCTTGTGTCTGGCGATGTTGTTGATATAGGAGATACGGAAGTTTTGGCTGCCTCTTGAAGGTGACATGCTTGAAGGGCGTATACCGGATCGTGTGTTCAAGGTTAGCAGCGTTCCACTCCTAGACCTTCTCGCGAATCATCTTGCGACGTAGAGAATCATGGATACCATGTGATTGAGGGGGTAGTGACTACTTCCTCTTGCTCTTCTTATTCCAGTTATTGTGGCACTTGGTTTGCGGGGGGGGGGGTCATATCGCCGGTTGTATGAGTGTCTCGTCCGGTTTTGTGTGTGTGTGTGGGGGGGGGGGGGGGGGGGGGGGGGTTCTGGTTGTATGAGAGACGATGAGCACCGCATGTTTTATGCGCGTCTGTGGCTGCCCTCCTATGTGTAGTAGCGGTACACCCGACATTCATACCGGAATAGCATTACACTAACGTTATAATCCCTTGGTCGGACAACCCTTATCCGCTCGGTTGAGCGGTCGTCTCGTACGCGAGAAGTTCGGGTATCAATTCCTGGCCGATATATTTCGGCAATTATATCGTTCCGGCGTGTCCATGGCTTACCCGGTTGGTGCATTAGCCCTTCGGGTTTCGAATAAGGCGTGGTCTACGGGCTATGCCAGACCTACTACTGCAGTTGGCGCAAGAGGTCAAGTGCTGGGGCAGCTTCGGCCGATGTCCCGGGGCGAACTTTACTTTTACTTTTAACGTTATCCCTTTCGAGTATCATTATCCCGTTCGAGCAGGGTTCGAGTAGTCCTGCTTCTTGGTCCGACCCCCTTCCTGGCCGATGGCTATTTACACTATATGGCCGATGGCCATTACATTATCCCGTGCGAGTAACATTGGGCCTGGAACATTTTATCCGTTGTCTTTGGTGGCGATTTTGCTCGGAAAAGGGGGGGGGGGGGAATCTTCCTTTTCCGAAAAAAAAAACTTATAGTCTAATAGTACTTTGAACAGTACTCGTCGATGCCCCCGATGTCGTAGGCGACAGCGCCGGCGCAGCTGACTCGACACCGGCACAGTACAGTGGCGGCGGATGGGGAGACAAACCGCCGCAATGCTTCCTCTAAGCTCTGTTTATGGGGTTTCAAGAACTAGTCAACTGTCCTAGTGCGACCCGTACAATCCGTTTCGGGTTTCAAACGGGTTTTACCGGTACCTTTCGGGCTGCCTTATCGCCCGCGAGCCTTGCGCCGGGCCTGCCTGGCCGGGGAGCTACTTAGGACAGCCACCATCATCTCATCTGCCCATTCATTGCCTTCCATATATCCGATATCCCTCCACCCTATCCCACCACCGCAAGCACCCGCCGCCCACACCAGGCATCACCACTATATACCTCCTGGCGTCACTGGCGGCGTGCGTCAGCATTTCCGTTGACGGCATGACCGCAGTGCGGAACGTATGGATAAAGCTAGGCGCTCAGGAGTGGATGATGGGGCGACAAGAACTCTACGGACCAGCTGAATGAGGCAATCGAGGCCCACGCCCCCGACTACCACCCCCTGCTTGCTGACACCGATATCAAGATGGTGTGCATGGCCGGCACCCGGCACGACCGTGGGCTTTCGCGAGACTGCACAGCGTTCCTGCTAGAGGCAGTCACAGACACCCTGGCGTTCCTTGCTTTGAGACGAGAGCGGTTACGATTAAGGTCGATTGCCAGCGCCCCGCTACCCGGTTACGATTAAGGTCTCGGCAAGCACCGCACAACCCGTTCCCGACGATGATGATGGCTAGCGCCGCGCCGAGCCCTGCTGAGAGTCATCACCGCCTCCCTACTCGCAAAGTGCCTAGCGGCGCCCCGATGTCTGCCAAGAACCAGCAATACAACTCCCTGATAGACTGGCAAGAGTTAGAGGGCGTCGGTTGGTCGACGGACATGGCTAAACCGGTCGGCTTCGACTTCGTCTTCGCCCTCCATCGCGCCTTGTTCCCTCTCAGCTCTCGTTCCAAGACTGGCGTTGTATCTGGAGTATGAGAGCATCTGTGCAAAGGGCCAGCCCCGCCAGACAAACGTTTCGCGCAGTTCTTTGGGAAGAAGAAACTTGGACATAAGGCAGACCGGCCGAACGTTCCGAAGCTCGTTGGAATACCTCAATACCACGCTGTCCGCAACGGTAATTGGGTCCAGAAGGGCAATTGGCCGAGCATCATCGCGTTGCTAAAGCCTTGGAGCTCTCGCTATTTCGGTATGAGGAGTTGCTCGGCAAGCAGCGCGACTATGACCTTAAGTCAAAACTGATGGAGGAGCCGGTACGGTCGGCCAAGACGGCGTCGCATGTGGAGACCATCGAGGCGCTGTAAGCGCTGGCCATCAACCGCGATTTCCCAACCGACATGCGCTCGCTTAGCCACCGGCTGCTGGACACCCCCGTCTATGCTGTCTCATACAGTCGGGCGGGTCTGGGGTTGACAATGTAAACAACATTGTCATTTATTACATTCATCTATGTGCCATAATATTCATCTATATGCCGTGGTCTTCTATGCATCCTCCTGCATCTATACTAACAGCCTATTTGCTGCCCCAACCTTGTCTACAGTACTGCACAAAGTACTGTCACAGTCCCCCCTTTTTTTCACCTGAAGGTGGGGGGTGCCCAATACCTATAGAAGTTCATCTATAACATGTTTTTAGTTGCCCTGGCTGTTCCTGCATGCTTACAAGGCACAAACACGATGTTTCCTTGTTATTTGTTTCATGGCAGTACTTTAGCAGTACTGCAGAGGAAGGAAGTATTTCCAAAGGGGGGGCCCCCCAAAAAGGGGGGGGGCACCAAAGACAACGGATAAAATCTTCCAGGCCTTCTTGTGTCCCGTTCGAGGAAAAAAAAATCGCCCCGCGCGCTGACGCGCGCCATCACTATCTGCTATTGCGCGCGACTCGTACGAGTACAGGTACTTTTTTGGCCCCCGGGATAGGACCTGCGCACCAGACTGCAGTGAAACCTTTCCGCCAGGAAGGGTCTCCAAGACAGCCCTTCAACGACGAATCGTTTTCGCATCAGCAATCCAGTATTACGAATCAAGCCCTGGCTGGGTAGGCGAGGATGCTTTACAGCCATTGATAAGTGATTTCCGAAGCATTTCGCGCGCTAAAGTTGCTGGGTTTTTCCGTTCCTCCCACGCCCCCGCCCCGGGACAGGACTGGCACCAGTGCTGAAACTCTTGCTTGTAGCGTCTTCGACGGCCGCCTTATTTGGCGAATGTTCAACGACACATTTGTCGGTTATTTACCCGTCGGCACCAATGCAGTGACGGAAAGCCCCGGGTAGGCGACGCTCCGTTATAGTCATCTCGTGCGACGATGATATTATTTTAAACTGTTATGGGAGCAGCACCAGCGCGCGTATAATTGTTCCTGACCTGAAATTTGAATACGCGCGAGTTATCATATAAAGATACAGCTAACGCCGGGGACTGCACCCACATGCAGTGAATGGGTTACACAGCGCCGACGCACCATGCCTCACCCGTGCGTGTGTGTCAGAACTTTGCTCATGTGTGAGTGCATGTGGATGCGTGGATATACAAATATACATTGAGTGTATGCATGCATGATGCATTCGTGTCCTGGAAAGCGCGCGCGCATGTCTGCGTGCGTGTGTGTGTGTCAATGGGTTTGATGCAACCAAAAAGCTTGATTGCATTGCTTGATTCACATGCTCCAGCGATAATTCAGGCACCCGCAAAAATTCAGGCGGGCTTTCAACGAAATCAACAAGGATATTTCTTTCCGGGACGCACTTCCTTATCGGTAAATAACAACTTTGAATTACATCATGTATAACGAAAGTCCAGGCTCCCTACAGGCCACCATGTGCGCCGAATGCAAGTCGGCATGGAGCATGGCGCCCCGATCAGCTACACATCCAGCTGCGTCAGGATGAAGCCCAGGCAGGCCAGCAGGATGAAGACCAGGACGCTGGCCACGCAGAAGCGGATGCCGGGCGTGACCTGCCGGACGGAGGCAAGGGCATAGGCTCAGCGTGCACGCCCACTAAAGTACTAGCACTGGCCAATTGCCCTGGTAGGTAGGCATCTGGGCGGTCAGGGCGAGCGGCACCTTGGAGGTCGTGGTAATCTTGGAGGTGTTGTCCCCGAGGTTGGTCTGCACAACATCAACCTGCCGGCGGCGGCGGTGAAGGGCAGGGGGGGGGGGGGGAGGAGGAGACACATGGCCCGGAGCAGTCAGCGGCATTGGCCAGGGATGGCATGTGAGTAAGGCGGAGAAAGATGAGTAGGGCGGAGCGACATAATGGAGGAGGAGGAGGAGGAGGAGGAGGAGGGGGGGGGGGGGGGGGGGGGGGGGGGCGGGGGGGGCTCACCCTATCCTCCACACCCTTCGCAAACGACATGTAACATCCGGGAAAGGGTGGAAGGGGGGGGGGGGGGGGGGGACACGCAGCAAATGGTCAGCACTCAGAGAAACGACGCCACCTTCTGGCAGAGACGCCACAAACTATCGCCTCCGCGGGCCGCCCGCCACCTTGAGGAAGGCGTCCTGCCGGTCAAGCTCCTCCAGCACCGTGAGCCCCTGGTCCTGCAGCTTGTCCAGCCCGATGGCAATCACGTCCAGCGTCTCGTTCTGCCGCCGCTTGGCCATCTCCCACGCCTGCGGTGCCCAACAACAGGGGCTCAGCTGGCGTTGGTGGCCCATGACAGCCCCCCCCCCCCCCCCCCATCCACCGACATACACTGTTACACACCTACGCACGCATGGGGCAGACCCGCGCTGGTGCCGCAAACAGCAGAGGGTGGCACTGACATTGCGGTACTTAATGGCCTTGTCGTCCACGCCAGAGTGGTCCGACGTCACCTCGCCCACGTACACTGCCGACTGGTTTCCGAGCCCACTTGGCGCGGCCTTTTTCGTGTGGAACTGGCGCGCATTGACAGGGCGGGAGGGCACAGGGTCAGTGACGCCAGCTATGGAGCAGGGAGGCGGAGGGGGGCGGAGGGAGGCGGAGAAGGGGAGAGGGCGAGGGGCGCGCGGCGAGCTCACGATCTTCTGGCGGTGTCTGACTTCGTCCGGGACCCCCGCGATCATGTGCTGCAGCTCGTCCGCCTTCTGAGTGCGCTCGACCACCACGTCACGCGTCACGCGCTTGCCCTTGCTGATGAGCACCTGGAGCTGGAGCTGCATCTCCTGCACCTGCTTCTTCCCCCGCCTGCACGCGCGGCCACTCCTCAGCCGCGGCCGCACTGCTTCGTATGGCTGAAAGTGAAGGGGCGCGAGATACGCCAAAAAAGAGGGGGGATGGGGGGGGGGGGGGGGCACCGTAGCTGCGCGTTCTCCACCACCATCTGCGCGGCCTGGTCCCGCCCGGCAAAGCGCGACGCCGCCAGCTCGTCCGCTTTCTGCGCCAAGCACGCCAAGGACTCAGCCCCCCCCCCCCCCCCCCCCCCCTCCCCCCAACCTACCCGGGCGGGCCGTCATTCGCCAGCCACGCACCTTGCGGAGCTCGTCCACCCGCTCCTTCAGCTGGTCGTACACCTCCTCAAACTCCTGCTCCAGCAGCGGCGTCGAGCTGGCCTCCGTGCCGCCCGTGGCATCGAACTTCTTGTACCTGGGTGCGCGGAGCGCTGAGCTCAGCCGATGCACAGAGAGGCCAGCAGCGGCGGCTGGACAAGCGGAGGTGAGGTGAGGATTTTTTTAACAGTGAAGCTGTTCGAATTAACCACATATCAAATGTACTAACACCGCCTAAGGCGAAAGCTCACTTATATAGGAGGTAGGTGGTGGGTGAGTTCGAGAGAAGCAGGCAGTCGTCCGTATCCCATGTTTTGGGGTCTTGCATGCTACTGCGGCTGTGTCCGACGGAAGCTAAGGGGCGGCGGGGGCGGGCGGGGGGGGGGGGGGGGGAGGTGCTCACCGGCCTATCAGCAGATCGCATCGTTCTTGTATCTCAAACACACTCATGCCGTCCCACCCGCGCCGGGCGGCGCGGCGCAAGGCTGGGTCGGTATGCTCGCCCAACGCGAGGCGTCGTGCCGTCGTGGTCGGGGTGTATCAGGCCAGGCGGTTCCTTCAGCGCCGACCGCCTGGCGCCCAGCTAGTCGCGGAGTGGCACCGAGTCCGCGCGAGATAGCGGGCGCAGGACACAGCTGCCGCGTGCTGTACGAGTTCCTTGCGAGCGTCAGCTTTGAGTATGGCGGCCGTACCGCAATGCCAACGAGCACCGCGGCGGGAACAACCCGCAGCTGCTTTCGGGTTTGGAGACTCGGGCTACCCAGTCCCGTCTGCGGGCGTACTTCGTCAGCGATGCTGCTGCATGCCGACCGACAAGTATGTGATGACGTTCCGCTTCGTGCGGAGGGGACAGCGGCGCACCGCGCGCCTGGCACACGGTTGCGACGGCTTTGCGCTCCGAAACCATCTGACTCTGCAAGTTGTAATGAAGTATCATATATATTTAGCGACTACGTCTATCTATCTACATCGACGATATATCATGTACATATATATACAATATACTACCGACTACACATTTAGATTAAATATATATACACATGTAAATACATTGATTTATCGTCAACTTATATCTGCATGTTGTTGCATTTTATTACGAATTTACCATATAATTATACATACCACTACTGCAAAATGATAACTACTTTTTTTCGCCCCCGGTTCAGGACTGGCAACAGTGAAACCCTTGCACCGTCTCTCCGACGGCCGTGTAGGCGCAGCGATCCAGAAATGGAAAGCCATGGGTATGCGACGCTTCGTTGTTATCGTCAACAAGAAATTGCGCAAGATCAACCGGAGGCCAGTGACGGAATTTCCAACATTATTGGACCACCGTCTAATACAATGCAATCAAAATACCCGGGACTGATCACGAAAGGTCTGCCCTACCCGTTTGGGCGTCGGGCCATTCGAGTATGTAATGCGAGTTGGGGCAAACCCCATCTCAGCGCGGAGCAAAGCATTTCGGGTTCGGAGCAGTGCGATACAATGCATGAATGTTCGTCATGTGCAACAAAACATGCAATGTGACGGACGGAGGGCCCGACGTCATAACTGGAAAAAATCCCCATTCTCAATTATGAAATCTAGGGCGCCGTGAAGGGAAGAGGGGACCCCGCCTAAAATAAAGGAAATTGAGTCTTCGCGTGCTGACGCAACATGACTGCAACTAGTATTGAAAGCAATATAAAAGATCCGCGCATGTCATATATCTGCGGGCAGCCGCATCTATGTGGCCAAACTACAGGCGTCAAAATTAACGAACAGGTTTTTGAGAGCTCAACTTCAACTCGGTGCTCCACACGGTACAGCGAGCCGTTCGGTGCCTGGCGGAATATATAACAAAACAAAGCGTTATTGATACTTTCGGGCTGCGTCCTGAGCGCTCTCCGCACGCTCGCACGCCCATGCGCGAGCTCGATTCTCGTCGCAGTGGGCAGCCAGATTTCCTCGCAGGGAGGCAGGCGCGCCGCGTGACTACGGTGCGCGCACTTAGCGCGGACTTCGCTGCCGCGGGTGCGAGTGCGACTAAGTACACCGCACACAGTTTACAGCCACACTTTGACCTTATGTACTGCGCGCTAATATTTCGAGTTTTTGCAATGAATTTATTGCTGACCGGCAGTTTCCGGTTTTCCGGCGCGCACTACCGGGCGGGTATCGTTTATTTTTAAAGCGCATACGTCAAGCGCGGCCATGGGCTCGCGACGCAAGATAGCCGCAACACGACCCCCAAGTTTACAGAGTAGCGCATAGAACTACCCTAGACACATCTAGATGTATACCGCATACATGCGATGTACCGCATTTGCATCCGGCAAGCTGTAGCATTTCACCAATTCTAGATGTACATGCGTATATCTCCACCATACCCCATCGCATTCATTGTGCGACTACTAGGGGCGGCTAGCTCGAGGGAAGATGAGGATATATGCCCACATGGCGGCAATCGGTTTGGCGACATGTGGCGTGCAGCCTGCGCACGGATTAAGACCCACCCGTTCATTACTATTGACGTCTGTAGTAAATCCGCTTTACACGGGCGGCCGAGTACCGGTATATCGCGTTGTACGAGTATCGATCACAGTCAGCCGAGTATCCGTACGAGTATGCAGCTAACACTCCATAATCCCGTCCCGTCTATGGACGCCTAATCCAAATTCCGCGGGTTGTAATCAAACCAGGGACCTCCTCGATCGCATCAGCCAAGGCTCCAAAACCAATGAAAGCAATACAAAAGATCCGCGCATGTCATATTAATATCTGCGGGCAGCCGCATATATAGCCACATATCCGCGGTACACGGGCGGCCGAGTATCTGTATATCGCGATGTACGAGTATCGATCACCGGCAGCCGAGTAGTATCGGTACGAGTACAACTAACATTCTGTCCGGTCCCAGCATTCATGGACGACTGCTGATCCGAATTCCGGGTCAACATGAATATGGATTGCCCTAAGTTTCAACACGCCCAGGATTCTCCGCATATCGTTGCCTCCAGGCATCTGGTGAGGGATTTCTATGGCACATATATATTAAGTGCTCGTATGATCATATGCTTTCCAGAGAATATCGGCAACCCTACCTAGATGGAGTCGCATAGCCGCTGCCTTACTAGTCGCAATATTCGGGGGTGAGTGAGTGGTGGGTAGTTGCAGATAATAAAACGCACGGCTTTCAACTCCCATCTCGCGACAACGAGAGCGCGGCGGCGGACATACGCAGCGCGGCCGGCCCGGCGGACTGGGGCGCAAGTCGATGGAGATGCGACTTGCGAGACGCAAACTTGCCCGGTCTCGGCGACAACATCCTCCGTGCGACCAGCACACGGTCGCTCGAAGGGCTTGACCGAGTCAAATTCTAGAGAAGCCGTAACTGTACCGCGGGGAGGATCGTTATAGACGGTGGGGATGGGTTAGGGCGGTATTGGGCATCAGTGGCGGGAATTATTGGGAAATGTAGTTACTCGGTTGCGTAAATGTATCATTATAAGCCTGGCCACCAGCCCCGCGAGACACCCGTGCCGTACTGTAGTGGTAGTGATGCATAATTATTTAAGACGCGTGGACATATTTACCCCATGTGGCAGCACGGGCTAACGCTTCCCATGATTTGTACCTCGCCCACACCGAATGATATATTGACTAGTTTAGCGGCATCGCGCGCGGCTAGTGACCTCCACTTGGGGGTGGAAGGTGCGCCCCCTCCGCTAGCCCAACGTTCGCCCGCCTAGCTAGTCGATCTAACTAGCCGCACAGTCCCCGCCGATGTCCACGTGTTATAGGGCGCGCCCGATTTGGTTGATCTACTAAATGCTTGGTTTATGCATGTAACTATTCAGTCTGATGCTTTAAGGAACGACAGAGCCCGTGCCGCAGCCCGCGGCTGTAGCTTCTATATGGGCGCAATATCTCATTCCAACATCATCGGTGCACTGGCAACCCCGGGGGATTTTATACCCACCCAAATAAGGCACCGCAAGTACTGATTGAGTAGATTTTGTGGCAACTAACTATTCAAAATGTTAGTAGGTAATAATAAGTCGTCATTTTTACTAATATTATCAGTCGACGCCACCTCCGTCGCTCCGAAACCACCCATCGTCGCCATGAAGGCGAGGTAAAGCTTGAGCACGCACTAGGAACTACTCGTACCTGTAGTATGAGTTTCCGTGAAGCTCAATTCTAGGAAACAATGTACTCGCGCCAGGGGGGAGCAAAATCATTTGTTGAACCCTATGTCATTTATCTTGCGCCCCCCCCCCCCCCCCCCCCCCCCCCCCCCCGCCCCCCCAACTACGGGCAGGCAGGGGCACCCTCGACCCTACGCTTAAGTATTGATACCCATTCTCGGGCGGGGAATGTAAAATCACGGAGGCGGGTTGCACGTCTGCTTGCCAAGGCACGCCATAATTGATGTCACTACCTTACAATATATGTTCTAGTGCATGTATGTTAAATCGTTCAAGCAAGTAGGCCCAACCATCCCCAAGATGTCACCATGCAGTGCGCCGCAACCGCCAGTAGTCATCGATACCGCGCCGTGGCATGCGCCGCCCGCAAATATGCTACCTCTACTGCACCTGCGCTTCCCGAATATTCCATGCGCTGGCAATTCAACCTCTCGGACTGTCTCTTGCGGCGCGCTTGTGGCACTACTTGCGCAGGCTCGTACCGCACTGTATATACTAGAAACCCATCGGCACTATCCGGAACACTCCCGCAACACCTCTTCAAGCATTATATGCACGACTTCACCCCCGAATAGACAGCAACATGAATAAACGAATTATCTACGAACCATGGGAAAATAATCACGGATAATATATGAATACATTCCGGCTTGAAAGATTTCGCATTTTTGAGGCCCTCGGATTCCCTCACCCCCCCCCCCCCCCCCCCCCCCCCCCCCTCCTTGGCGTAACTAATGTTTTTATTTTTCTGGAGCGTGGGGGGAGCGTGCGGTGGGGGAGGCTGAACACGCTGCCCCCCGGCACTGAAGCGCGTGTTCAGCCTCCCCGCCCACGCGCTCCCCCCACGCTCCGAAAAATAGCGGTACGTGTTTTGTACGTTTTTCTTGTATCTTGGCCTGAAGTTTTTCTAAAATGCAGCATACGAGGATTAGACACGCCTACGTGGCATTAAACCCGTACCGGGGAGCAATTATATTGACCGTGAGCTGGCGAGGCGTAGTAGTTTTAATCTTTTGGTTACAGACTTACAGGGAGAGCGTCAAGAGAATGCACGGAAAGTACTGGGAAGGAAAAAGCCTACATAGGCGTAGTAGTCGCTACATGAGAAGCGAGCCTGCGAGGGTGTTGTAATATAATGAAGTTTTTCGACCTTTTCGAGGAAGAGGTCACCAGGCGGCAACATAAGCGCTTCAGTCAGCCTGCTGTATGTCAGCATCCCGGCGTATGCGTTCAGCAGAGCAGCGGCACAAGAGGCTGCAGTATCACACAAACGTCGGGCAGTGGCTGTGAGACGGAGGCGCTGGTAGCGGCGGGCCGTACCCCTGCAGGGGTAGTACCCCTGGCCCGGTCGGTCGGACGCTCGTGCCGCAGGTAGCCGCGCGTATTCGCGCCCGCAGTCCATAGGGGGGGCGCTCGCGAGCGATATGCCGGACCGACACGGGGAGAGCGACGACACGGCGGCGATCGAGCTGGTGGAGGCGCCGGCGGTCGCGGGAACGGCGGAGCTGCTGCGCCGCCGTGGCAGCGCCGGATCGCCGCCAGCCTCCCCCGGGGCCTGGCGGGATGGGGACGAGGCCGGCACAGCCGGGGAGCCGCTGTCGCCCGGCGGCTTCGAGGCAGAGCACGAGCCGGCCGCGTGGGGGCCGTCCTCGGCGCTGCACGTGCGGCCGTCCGTGTACTTGGTGGCGCTCGTCGCGGCCTTGGTGCGACGCTCCGCCGCCGCGCTGCCCGTGCCACCTCTCTACTTGGCCCTGCTAATGCTGAGCATTAGAGGCCGCGTGGTGCCATCTCTACCATATAGGCAACTCTTCGCAGCGTTGTTTATTATTTGTTTATGCTAGAGCCCCCAACTACCCCACGCTTGGGATGGAGCGTCAGCGACGACCCGCTGCCAGTTTCTGACGTCGCCGCGCCTCCATCATGCTGCTGCCACATCTGCCCCTGCGCCTGTCAGGGCGGCCTGGTGTTTGGGTACGACATCGGCGGCAGCGGCGGCAGCTTCGTGATGGCGGGCTTCCGGCGGCACTTTGGCTGGCCGGTGCCCATGCCGGAGGGCGGCCGCGAGCCGGAGTACGTGCTGCGTGAGATGGCGCTCATCAACGCGCTGCTGCCGGTGGGGGGGCTGCTGGGCGCCGCGCCCTCTGGGCTGCTCGCGGACCGGCTGGGCCGCCGCCCCACCATCGCCATCGCCGCGCTGGTGTTCACTGTCGGCGCCGTCATGCAGGCGCGCGCCTGCGCCAACGTGGCGCCAACAGGTGAGGGGGGATGCATGCGCGTGAGAGGGCTGAGGCTGCTGCGTGTGGTGGTGGCGTTGCAGGCATGCGCGCCCAGCATGGCGGTGCTGCTGGCGGGGCGTGTCGTTGGCGGCATCGGGATCGGCGCGCTGTCCGCAATAGTGCCGGTGTACATCGCGGAGCTGGCGCCGGAGCATCTGCGCGGGGCGCTGTCCACGCTCTGGCAGGTGCGCCGCCAAGCGCTACGGAGCGAGGGCGCCACTCGCTCGCACCACCTGCCTCCCGCAGCCCCCCCGCTTACTGCGCTGACCGAGCCGCTCCCGGTGCATGTGCTGCGCGCCCCGCCCCCTTCATCCCCGGTCCAGCTGGCCGTGACGGTGGGCATCGTGCTGGCGGGCGGGCTCAATGTGAAGCTGGCCAGCTGGGAGGAGGGATGGCGCCTGTCATACAGCGCCAACGCCGCCTTCAGCGCCGCGCTCGCGGGGCTCATGGTCGCCGCCATGCCCGAGTCGCCACGCTGGCTGTGCCGCGCCGGCCGCCACGACGCCGCGCGCGCCGCGTTGGCGCGCCTGCGCTGGCCGCACGAGGTGGGGCCGGAGCTGGAGGAGGTGCGCGCCAAGGCGAAGGAGGAGCGCGCCGCGGGGGAGGGCGGCTGGGGGGACCTGCTGCGGCCCGACAACTGCATGCGGGCGCGCACGCTGCTCGGTGGGCGCCCTCCCGCGACCACCGCATGCCGCACCCCACCAGGCCGCTCGGTCAAGAGGTTTCAGGGTTTTAGAAACCCTAAAACCGTAAACCCTATATGTCTACCTACACGTTGAAAGAAGTAACACATCATCGATACCCGTACCCACCCTACCCCGCTGTCTCGTGATGGAGGCTGTGTCTTGACAATTGGGAGGGGGAGGGAGCCCTTGGCAGTCAGAGGGACTCAGCGGAGACTGTGTAGGCGGGCTAAGTAAGGGCCCAACGTGCCTCAATGTGGAACGTGACCCAAGTTTTACTTGAGGCTTTACTGGCGGCGGCGCGGCGATAAGAGCACCACGGACAACAGCCCGCTCTACCAGCCTCAGCGCGAATCTAGACGCGCATATAGTATGGCATGGTGGGGTTTAACGCGCCCGGCCCCCCGGCCTGGGGGTTGCTACAGGGCATCTTCCGACCCCAAGTGGGTGCCGGGCTGTAGCCCTAGTTAACGTTCGATAGTGGATGTATGATGACGGAAGAATACTTCTTTTGACCTTACAAATTAGTGGCCCGTTGCAGGCCATGCCGACACACCCACACCCACACACAGATGGCAGAAACTTGTCGTGTGTTGCGTAGCCATAATTGTAACGCGAGCTTGCATTATAAATGAGACGGACACTAAAGGTGTGCACTCGGACGGAGGCTTAGCTCACTCATAACGTCAGCGGATAGTATAAGGTCATGGGGAACGGTCCTATGGTCGGCGTGCTACCCCACCTGGGGCGTTATTCGGAGTCATGGGGTCTTTAGGCGGTGCGTCAGCACCCGTACATCCATGCGTATACGTACGTTGGTATGTTGCACTGTTTGCCAGCTTCACATGTATAGGCATGTCGGTGCAGCATACATTTCAGATATGCGAGCCGCATCTCTATGAAATGGGCAGCTATGAAGTACGTCGGCCCGGGAGCATGCGCGTTGTTGTTTGGGCTCGGAGGACCACATGGTCAATTGGGCCTCTTGGGCCTCGCCAGGGTCACTTCTTAAAGTGAGCAGCGCCGCCGGTCATGAGATGCCTTGGCACACTCCGAGCAGCTCCCGCTTTCACCAGTCAGGTTCCAACAACCTGGCATGAACTACCGGAATGCCCCTCCCCCTCCCCCCCCCCCCCCCCCCCCTTCACTCTCCATCCCCGCCCCCTCTCCTGCCTGGTGTTGTCACCCCCCCCCCCCCCCCCCTCAGTATCCATTTCCGCCCCCTCTCCCGCCTGATGTTGTCGCGACCACTCCCCCCCCCCCCCCCCCCTCTCCCTGGTTGTTCTCGGCCTGCTCCCGCCAGGCATGTCGCTACAGTTCTTCCAGCAGTTCTCCGGCATCAACGCCATCATGTTCTTCGCGCCCGCCATGCTGGCGCGCTTCTTCAGCGCCGCGGGCGCGCTCTACGGCGCGCTCGCCATCAACGTGCTCAACCACGCTGCGACGTACATCACGCTGGCCGCTGTGGACCGCGCGGGGCGCGTGGTGCTGATGGTCAGCAGCGGCGCCATCATGGCCGCCGCCCACCTGGCGGTCGCGGTCCTGGCCGCCCAGCCGCCCGCCCCCAGCACCGGCTACGCCATCGTGGCGCTCTGCTGCGTCTTTGTGGTCGCCTTTGCGTACGGTGCGCCCTTGCTTCCACGGGATAGGGGGGGGCGCCACTCAGGCAGGGCCCCTCTCGTGCCCCTCTCTGCCTCCTCGACCACCTCTTTCAGACAACAAGGGCTTAACCGAGCGAGGATAGTAAGAGTGTCGCGGGGCTGAGTTGTTCCGGTACCACTTAAAGTAACGAGGCTGGTCAGGGAAAGGCACTGCCGGAGCCGATTCTGTAGGTACGTAGGCAGGTCGGTAGCCAAGGCCTGTCAGCTGCGAGGAGAGTAGTCGCTGTACCTTACTGTACTTTACTTTTCACCTTTCATTGGTGGCGCACCGCATGCTAGCCGGTACATATACCCTGACACAAACTTGCGGATGGGCACGGAGGCAGCATGGAGGTCAATGTCACTGAGAGTCCAATGACGAAAATCATGACAATGCCAAGGGTCATTCTGCTTCTCAGAACTGAATGAACGTGTTTTGCCCGCGCCCGTTGCCGGGGCGGCAGCAGAGGTGTCGTTACCACAGCATCGACCTGGCCATTTTTGTTTGCCCCCTATATGCTATCCTATATGAGTGCCTGACTGAGCTGCTGCCGCGCAGGCTGGGGGCCGGTGACGTGGACGCTGTGCTCCGAGATCTTCCCCCTCTCCCTGCGCGGCAAGGGCGTCTCCGTGAGCACCGCCGTGAATTGGGCCGCCGCGGCCGCTGTGGGCCTGCTCTTCCCGCTGCTGTCCGCGCCCAACGCGCTGGACCTCTGGGGAACCTTTGCGCTGTTTGCCGCCTTCTGCGCCGCGGGCACGCTAAACGCGCAGCTCTGCCTGCCGGAGACCGCGGGCGCCTCGCTGGAGGACGTCGACAAGCTGTTTGCGGCGCACCGCCCGCAGCTCACCCGCCGCTTCTGGGCGCTCATGGACGACTGAAGACAGGGGACCCCCCCCCCCCCCCCCCGCCTGGCCTCCCCCCCTAGCGCACCTCTTCATTGCAACGGAACTTGACGCACCAGATCCGCTACAGCAAGGAGAGAGCTATGTATATATAAGCTTATTTATTTAGTGGCTCTGCTACCTGGTATTAGGCCACTATGCTTCAAGAGCGCCATTATTGCGGCACTCCGCTCTCTATCTCTTTTCATCAAAGCATAAACATTGCAACCTCCTACATCAAAGGATGATCCTCTCGGGCACCAAAGCTTCACCTGCAGGCCATGCCACGCGCGCGTTGGTGCTTCTGTGCGTGCTGTTCCCCGGAAGCCGCGTCATTTCATGGGAATCGACTGTCCGCATGCCCGCCCTTCCCCGCGTGTTCCACGGTGTTCCACGTCTGTTTGCTGACCACAAGATGAATGGCCAGAGTTTGTCGTAGGGCGACATGAGACACGGCCAACCAGCGTGCGGCCTGATGGAGGGATTGGTATTGAGTTACAACATGCCGCATGCGGCGCTGCTCCTGGAAGGAGATACTGCTATAAAATGCCCGTCTCGCCAACCTCAGCTGCATATGGATTAGATGTGTACGAGGCGACGCCTGAGGCCGTGCTCGCCTAGGGCCACTTGGTGAACTGGAACACCTTGAGAACGATGTCCCAGCCGGTGGGCAGCTGCACAGGAGGGGGAGAAGGGGGGGGGGGGGGGGGCACAGAGGGCATATGACGGTGAGTTCCTGTGATGATTTGAAAGCTTCAGGCATATGCACGATCATCACCAGACTCACATGCATGCAACAGAACGGAAGCGGCGGAGAGATGTAGGCTCTGCAGGGCGACAGATATTGCTGGGTGCGAGGTTACGAGAAGTGCATTGAAGATACGGTGTGTCTGGCGGTGTCGACGCTCGCATGTGTGGGTGGTGTCGGGTGAGGGGAGGGGGGCCTGTTTCCCACCTGCCAGGCGAACAGGGCGAGGTTGATGGTGTTGAGGGCGATGTGCGCGCTGCGGGCGGTGTTGTTGCCCTTCTGCATCGCAGGCACCAGCGACGCGGCGAGCGCCCAGCACACGGTGATGCCGGCGCCCGCGAAGAGGTGCGGGCCGGGGAACAGCTTGCCGACGCGCAGGTAAGTGTTGAGCGCGCCCCCGATGCTTGACGTGACGCCCAGGCCGAGCAGCACGGAACCCCAGTTGTTGTGCTTGTCACGGAAGTTGCCGGCCGCCAGATCCTTGCGCTCCTGGGGGTGGCACAGTCCAAGGGCGAGCCAGTCAGCAGCAAACTCGTGGAACAGGCAATTCAAGATGGGGGGTCGCAAGAGTGGGAGGGGGCACGCACCGCCTCCAG